>ML782386.1:0-49109 GCA_009831015.1 Picea engelmannii | reverse complement strand
ATAGTTTATTTACCAGGGACTTAGACTGATACAACTTCCCCAACTTTTCCCATAAATCTTTGGCTGTAGCTTCCTCTGACACATTCAGTAATACTGAATCAGAGAGACACAGTCGAATTGTGCTCTTTGCCTTCCGATCCATCCTTTTCCAATCATCTGCAGAAGTTCCTGTAGGTGTCGTACCTGGATATACCGCGATCCACTGATCTCTCTCCACCAAAAGATATTCCATCTTGACCTTCCACAGCTCAAAGCTTTTCCCATTAAACTTCTCTATCTCCATCTTTGAATTGCTTGCCATTTCTTTTCACCTGAAAAACAATACCGCAGATCTCCCACTGTAACAAGGCTTATCACAGTCCCGAGCCAAACCCTTGACGACAAAGGCGTCCCCCTGAAGCCAATAAAGCTCTGATACCAAATGTAAATTCTAACCTTGTACAATATCTACTGCAAACTGATATTCAGAAAAGAACAGAAAAGATACAATGGCAAATACAAACATTACACAGATATTTTTCACCTGGAAACCCAAACCGGGAAAACTAGCATATATTATATTGATACACACTGTGTTACATTGTTTACAATACAATATACATATAGGAGCCAGCGGCATCCAAAACCCTAACCCAATGACCTTGATTAGTCCAAAACCCTAATTCCTTAACTGGAAATAGAAAACCATCGGCAAAAAACCATGTCCCGAAAACCACCTAATATCATGTGGTCCCGGAAATATGTCGTCCCGGAAATATGTCGGCCCGACGATAATATGTCGGCCCGAAACCGGCGAAAATATGTCGGCCCAAAAAAAAAAATTCGAGGGCGCTGCCCCCGAACCCCCGCGCGGGGGGCTCCGCCCCCCTCTTGCTCATGAAAAGAATATAACACATACCCAACACCCTTGTGTTGTTGTTTTCATTACGAATCTTCATGTGGGTGTGTGGAATTCTTGCCAGCTCGCCTTGCATTTTGTTTGGGTGTCGTTCCTCATTTTCGTTATGATTCCTCTTGAGGGTGCCCCTCTTGCCATGTTACCCTACATTGCCTTTAGGTGCCCAAACTTTCTGAGACCATATTAAAAAAGTTAATTCGAAGCCAAAATTGCTCCTTATCCGGCATCTGACTCATCTTCTTTTCTAATGCTCCCTTGTGTGGTTGTTTTCCTTATGAATCTTCATGTGGGTGGGTGCAGTTCTTGCCAACTCGCCTTGCGTTTCATTTGGGTGCCCTTCCCTTTTTTTGTTACGATTCCTCTTGAGGGTGCCACTCTTTCCAACTCATATTGCCTTGCCTTTGGGTGCCAAACCTTTCCCAAGTCATATTAAAAAATTTAAGTCAAAGACAAAATTTCTCCTTATCTAGCATTCGGTTGGTCTTCTTTCCTAGTGCTCCCTTGTGTGGTCATTTTCATTATGAATCTTCATGTGGGTGGGTGCAATTCTTGCCAACTCACTGTGCATTGCATTTGGGCTCCCTTCCTCATTTTCGTTAAGATTCCTCTTGATGGTGCCCTTCTTGCCAACTCACTCTACCTTACCTTTGGGTGCACAACCTTGCCCAAGACATATTAAAAAATATAAGTTGATGACAAAATTGCTCCTTATCTGACATCTTGCTCGTCTTCTTTCCTAGTGCTCCCTTGTGTGGTTGTTTTCCTTACATCTCTTCATGTGGGTGGACAATATTCTCTCCAACTCGCCTTGTGTTTCATTTGGGAGCACTACCTCATTTTCTTTACAATTCCTCTTGAGGGTGAAACTCTTTCCAACTAGGATTTCCTTGCCTTTTGTCACCCATGCTTGCATAGGGAATATTAAAAAAGTTAAGCTGAAGAAAAAATTGATCCTTATATCGCATCTTACTTGTCTTCCTTCCTAGTTCTCCCTTGTGTGGTCATTTTTGTTACGACTCTTGATGTGGGTGGGAACACTTCTTACCAACTCGCCTTTCATTGCATTTGGGCACCCTACCTAGTTTTCATTACAATTCCTTTTGAGGATGCCCCTCTTTCGAACTCGCCTTGCCTTGCTTTTGGGAACCCAACCTTGAATAAGTCGTATTAAAAAAGTCAAGCGGAATACAAAATTGCTCCTTATCCAGCATTTGACTCGCCTTCATTCCTAGTACTCCCTTGTGTGGTCTTTTTCGTTATGACTCTTCATGTGGGTGGGCACACTTCATGCCAACTCGCCTTGCGTTTCATTTGGGCACCCTGCCTGATTGTTGTTATGATTCCTCTTGAGGGAACCACATTTTCCAACTCACCTTTCCTTTCGTTTGGTTGCCCAACCTTGCCATACCGTATTAGAAAAGTTAATTCGAAGCCAAAATTTCTCCTTATCTCGCATCTGGTTTGTCTTCTTGACTAGTGCTCCTTTGTTTGGTCATTTTTTTTATGGCTCTTCATGTGGGTGGGCACACTTCTTGACAAATCGCCTTGCGCTGCATTTGGGCACTTGACCTCATTTTCATTATGATTGCACTTGACGGCACCCCTATTTCCAACTCACCTTGCCTTGCCTTTGGGCACCCAACCTTTCCTAGAACATATTAAAAAAGTTAACTCGAAGCCAAAATTTCTCTTTATCTAACATCTCACTCGTCTTCTTGCCTAGTGCTCAGTTGTGTGGTCGTTTTTGTTATGGATATTCATGTGGGTGGGAAAAATTCTTTCCAACTCTCTTTTTATTATGTTTGGGATCCCTACCTCATTTTCATTGAGATTTATCTCGAGGGTGCCGCTCTTTCCAACTTGCCTTGCCTTGTATTTGGGTGCCCAACCTTACCTAGGTAGTCTTAAAAAATCTAAATCAAAGCCCAAATTGCTCCTTATCCAGCATCCATCTCGTCTTCTTCCCTAGTGCTCCCTTGTGTGTTCATTTTCATTATGGCTCTTCATGTCGATGGGCGCACTTCCTGCCAACACGCCTTGTGTTGTGTTTGGGAGCGTTGCCTCATTTTTTTTATGATTCATCTTGAGGGCGCCCATCTTTCCAACTCGTGATACCTTGACTTTTGATTCCAAACCTTACCCAAGACGTCTTTAAAAAGTTAATTCAAAGCCAAAATTGCTCCCTTATGTGGTCATTTTCGTTACAACTCTTCATGTGAGTGGCCACACTTCTTTCCAACTCTACGTGCATTGCGTTTGGGTGCCCTGCCTCATTTTCATTATGATTCCTCTTGGGGGTGCCCCTCTTCGGAACTCTCCTTGCCTTTCCTTTGGGCACCCAAGCTTGCCCAGGACGTATTAAAAAAGTTAACTCAAAGACAAAATTTATCCAATGCAACATCCATCTCATCTTATTTCTTAGTTCTCCATTGTGTGGTCATTTTTGTTACATCTCTTCAAGTGGAGGAGGACACTTCTTGCCAACTCGCCTTGCGTTTCGTTTGGTTTCCCTTCCTTGTTTTCGTTATAATTCCTCTTGAGGGTGCCCCTCTTTCCATCTTGCCTTTCCTTGCCTTAGGGTGCCCAACCTTTCCCACACCATCTTAAAAAATTTAAATCGAAGCCAAATTGCTCTTTATCTGGAATCCGACTCGACTTCTTGCATAGTGTTCCCTTGTGGGTGCACTTCTTGCAAAGTCACCTTGTTTTTTGTTTGGGCGCCCTTCTTTGTTATCGTTACGATTCCTCTTGAGGGCACCCCTCTTTCCAACTCACCTTAACTTACCTTTGGGCACCCAACCTTTCCTTGTCCATGTTAAAAAAGTTAATTCGAAGCCAAAATTTATCCTTATCCAACATCTGACTCTTCTTCTTTCTTAGTTATCCCTTGTGTGGTCATTTTCGTTACGACTCTTACTGTGGGAGGGCACGATTATTTCCAACTCACCTTGCATTGCGTTTGGGCACCCTACATCATTTTCGTTACGATTCCTCTTGATGAAGCCCCTCTTTCCAACTTGTCTTGCCTTGCCTTTGGGTGCCTAACCTTTCCCATGATGTATTAAAAAAGTTAATTTGAAGCCAAAACTGATCCTTATCTGGCATCTGACTCGTCTTATTTCCTAGTGCACCCTTGTGTGGACATTTTCCTTACGGCTCTTCATCTGGGTGGGTGCACTTCTTGCCAACTCACCTTGCATTGCATTTGGGCTCCCTGCCTCATTTTCATTACTATTCCTCTTAACAGTGACCCTCTTTCCAAGTGATCTTGTTTTCGGTTTGGGCGTCCAACCTTGCACAGGCCGTATTAAAAAAATGATGTCGAAGACAAAAATGCTTCTTATTTGGCATCCAACTCATTCTCTTTCCTAGTGCTCCCTTGTGTGGTCATTTTCATTACGTCTCTTCATGTGGATGGGCACACTTATTTCCGACTCGCCTTATGTTGTGTTTGGGTGCCCTACCTCATTTTTGTTATGATTCCTCTTAAGGGAGCCCCTATTTCCCACTGTCCTTGCCTTGCCTTTGGTCACACAACCTTTCCCAAGCCATATTAGAAAAGTTAAGTCCAATCCAAAATTTCTCCTTATCTGACATCTGACACATCTTCTTTCCTAGTTATCCCTTGTGGGGTTGTTTTCATTTATACACTTTATGTGGGTGGGCGCACTTCTTACCAACTCTCCTTGCATTGTGTTTGGCTGCTCTACCTTGTTTTCATTATGATCCCTAGTGAGGGAGCACCTCTTTCCAACTTGTGTTGCCTTACCTTTGGGTGCCCAACCTGGCTCAGTTCATATTAGAAAATTTAAGTCGAAGACAAAATTTCTCCTTATCTAACATCTGGCACGTCTTCTTACCTACTGCTCCCTTCTGTGGTCGTTTTTGTTACAGATCTTCATGTGGGTGGGCACACTTCTTTCCAACTTGCCCTGTGTTGTGTTTGGGCACCCTTCCTTGTTTTCGTTACGATTCTTCTTGAGGGCATGCCTCTAGCCAACTCACCTTGCCTTGCCTTGGGGCGCCCAACATTCCCCAAGTCGTATTAAAAAAATTTTGTCGAAGGAAAAATTTCTCCTTATCCAACATCATACTCATCTTCTTTCCTAGTGCTCCCTTGTGTGATTTTTTTCATTACAGATCTTTGTGTGGGTGGGCACACTTATTTCCAACTCACCTTGTGTTGCGTATAGGTGCCCTGCCTCATTTTCATTATGATTCATCTTGAGGGTGCCCCTCTTCCCAACTCTCCTTGCCTTTCCTTTAGGCAGCCAACCTTTCCTGGGCCATATTAAAAAAAGTTAAGTTGAAGCCAAAATTTCTCCTTATCTGGCATCTAGATCGTCTTCTTGACTAGTGCTCCCTTGTCTAGTCATTTTCATTACTGCTCTTCATGTGGGTGGGAACACTTCTTGCCAACTCACCTTGCGTTGTGTTTGGCTAACCTACCTAGTTTTGATTATGATTCCTCTTGAGTGTGCCCCTCTTTCCAACTCACCTTGCCTTGCCTTTGGGCGCCCAACCTTGACCAGGCTGTATTAAAAAAGTTAAGTCGAAGCCAAAATTTCTTCTTATCTGACATCTGACTCATTTTCTTTCCTAGTGCTCCCTTTTGTGGTCATTTTCATTACGACTCTTCATCTGGGTGGGTTCACTTCTTACCAACTTGGCTTGCATTGAATTCAAGTGTTGTGCATCGTTTTTGTTACAATTCCTCTTGAGGATGCCCCTTTTTCCAACTCGCCTTTCCTTGTTTTTGGGCACCCAACCTTTCCTAGGCCATATTAAAAAATTTAAGTCGAAGCCAAAATTGCTCCTTATCTAGTATCTGACTTGTCGTCTTGACTAGTGCTCCCTTGTTTGGTCATTTTTGTTATGGTGCTTCATGTGGGTGGGCGCACTTCTTGCCAACTTGCCTTTTGTTGCATTTGGGCGCCCAACCTCATTTTTGTTATGATTCAACTTGAGGGTGCTTCTCTTGGAAAAGTGGCTTTCCTTGCCTTTAGGTTCCCAACCTTTCCGAGGCTGTATTAAAAAATTTAAGTTGAAGCAAAAATTCCTCTTTATCCAAAATCTCGCTCGTCTTCTTTCCTAGTGCTCCCTTGTGTGGTTGTTTTCGTTACAACTCTTCATGGGGGTGGGCAAACTTCTTCCAACTCGAATTTCATTGTGTTTGGGTGCCCTACCTCGTTTTCATTACAATTTATCTTGAGTGTGATGCTCTTTCAGACTCACCTTCCTTGCCCATGGTCACCCAACCTTACCCAGGCCTTCTTAAAAAATCTAAGTCAAAGAATTTTTTTTCCTTATCCGACATCTGGCTCGTCTTCTTCCCTAGTGCTCCCTTGTGTGGTCGTTTTCATTATGGATCTTCATGTGGGTGGGTGCACTTCTTTCCAACTCACTTTGTGTTGCATTTGGGCACCCTACCTAGTTTTTGTTACGATTCCTCTTGAGTGAGCCCCTCTTTCCAACTTGTGTCGCCTTGCCTTACGACACCCATCCTTCCCTAGGACATCTTAAAAAGTTAAGTAGAAGCCAAAATTTCTCCTTATCCGACACTCGACTCATATTCTTAACTAGTGTTCCCTTGTGTGGTAGTTTCCATTACGGCTCTTCATGTGGGTGGCCGCACTTCTTTCCAACTCCCCTTTCATTACAGTTGGGCACCCCACCTCATTTTTGTTATGATTCCTCTTGAGGGCGCCCTTCTTGTGAACTCGCCTTGCCTTGCCTTTGAGCACAAAAAATTTCCCAGTTCGTATTAAAAAAGTTAAGTTGAAGACAAAATTTCATCTTATCCATCATCCAACTCATCTTCTTGCCTAATGTTTCGTTGTGTGCTCGTTTTCATTACGGATCTTCATGTGGGTGGGAACACTTCTTTCCTACTCACCTTGCATTTCATTTGGGTTACCTGCCTCGTTTTTGTTACAATTAATCTTGAGGGCGCCACTATTTCCAACTTGCCTTGGCTTGCCTTTCGGCGCCCACAATTTCCTAGGTTGTATTTAAAAATTAAGTCGAAACCAAAATTACTCCTTATTTGTCATACTCCTCGTCTTCTTGCCTAGTGAACCCTTGTGTGGTCATTTTCATTATGGATCTTTACATGGGTGGGAAAACTTCTTTCCAACTCACCTTGCATTGTGTTTGGGAGCCCTACCTCATTTTCGTTACGATTCCTCTTGAGGGTGCCCCTCTTGCCAACTTGCCTTGCCTTGCCTTTGGGCACCCAACCTTGTCTAGGCCGTATTAAAAAAGTTAAGTCGAATCCAACATTTAACTTTATCTGACATCTGACTCATCGACTTTCCTAGTGATCCCTTGTGTGGTCCTTTTCCTTAAGACTCTTCATGTGGGTGGGCACACTTCTTTCCAGCTTGCCTTGCATTGTGTTTGGGAACCCTGCCTCATTTTTGTTACAATTCCACTTGAGGGTGCCCTGGCTCATTTTCGTTACGATTCCCCTTGAGATCTCCCCTCTTGCCAACTCTCCTTGCATTGCCTTTGGGAACCCAGCCATGGCGAGGCCATATTAAAAAGGTTAAGTTGAAGCCAAAATTTCTCTTTATCCGACATCCAACTCGCATTCTTCCCTAGCGCTCCCCTGTGTGTTCATTTTCATTTCTCCTCTTCATATGTGTGGGCGTACTTATTTCCAAATTGCCTTGTGTTGTGTTAGGGTGCCCTGCCTCATTTTCGTTATGATTTGTCTTTAGGGTTCTCCTCTTGCAAACATGCCTTGTCTGGCCTTTTGGTGCCAAATATTTCGCAGGTCTTATTAAAACCATTAAGTTGAAGCCAAAATTTCTCCTTATCTGGCATGTGACTCATCTTATTTCTTAGTGCTCACTTGTGTGGTCATTTTCATTACGACTCTTCATGTGGGTGGGTGGACTTCTTTCCAACTCACCTTGTGTTGAATTTGGGTGCCCTACCTCATTTTCGTTACAATTCCTCTTGAGGACGACCCTCTTTCCAGCTCACCTTGCCTTTCCTTTGGGTGCCCAACCTTGCCCAGGCCGTATTAAAAAAGTTAATTCAAAGCCAAAATTTCTCCTTATATGAAATTTGGCTCGTCTTCTTGACTGGTGCCCCCTTCTTTGGTCATTTTACTTATGGCTCTTCATGTGGGTGGGCACACTTCTTGCTAACTTTCCTTGCACTGCGTTTGGGCGCCCGACCTCATTTTCGTTACGATTCTACTTGAGGGAGACCCTATTTCCAACTTGCCTTTCCTTTCCTTTGGGTGCCCAAAATTTCCTAGACCGTATTAAAAAAGTTAATTCGAAGCCAAAATTTCTCCTTATCTGACATCTGGCTCATCTTCTTGACTAGTGCTCCCTTCTTTGGTCATTTTCCTTATGGCTCTTCATGTGGGTGGGCGCACTTCTTTCCAACTCTCCTTGCCCTACGTTTGGGCACCCAACCTCGTTTTCGTTACGATTCCACTTGAGGGAACCCATCTTTCTAACTCACCTTGCCTTTCCTTTGGGCACCCAACCTTTCATAGACCATATTAAGAAAGTTAAGTGAAAGCCAAAATTTCTCTTTATTCGACATCTCAGTCGTCTTCTTGCCTAATGCTCCATTGTGTGGTCATTTTCGTTATGGCTCTTCATGTGGGTGGACCCACTTCTTGCAAACTCACCTTGTGTTGTGTTTGGGTGACCTACCTCATTTTTGTTATGATTCCTCTTGAGGGAGCCCCTCTTTCCAACTCGTGTTTCCTTGCGTTTCGACACCCAACCTTGCCCAGGACGTCTTAAAAAAGTTAATTTGAAGCCAAAATTTCTCCTTATTCGAAATTCGACTGATTGTCTTGCCTAATGCTTCCATATGTGGTTGTTTTCATTATGTCTCTTTATATTGGTGGTCACACTTCTTGCCAACTTGCCTTGCATTTCATTTGGATGCACTGCCTCATTTCATTACGATTCCTCTTGAGAGATCCCCTCTTACGAACTCGCCTCGCCTTGCCTTTGTGTACTGAACCTTTCCCAAGACATATTAAAAAAGTTAAGTCGAAGCCAAAATTTCTCCTTATCCGACATCCAACTTGTCTTCTAGACTAGTGCTCTGTTGTGTGGTCGTTTTTGTTATAGCTCTTCATGTGGGTGAGCAAACTTCTTTCAAACTTTCCTTGCATTGTGTTTGGGTTCCCTTCTTTATTCTTGTTATGATTCCTCTTGAGGGCGCCCCTCTTTCCAACTTTCCTTGCCTTGCCTTTGGGTGCCCAAAGTTGACTAGGTCATCTTTTAAAAAGATAAATCAAAGCCAAAATTCCTCTTTATCCCGCATTTGGCTCATATTCTTGCGTAGTGATTCCTTGTGTGGTCGTTTTCATTATGGATCTTCGTTTTGTTGGGAAAACTTCTTGCAAAGTGGCCTTGCATTGTGTTTGGGCGCCCTACCTCATTTTCATTACGATTCTTCTTGAGGGAACCCCTCTTGCCAACTCACCTTAACTTTCCTTTGGGAACCCAAGTGTTCCCTTGTGTGGTTGTTTTCATTACGGCTCTTCATGTGGGTGGGCACACTTCTTGCCAACTCACCTTGCATTTCATTTGGGCACCCTGCGTCGTTTTCATTACGATTCCTCTTGAGGGCGCCCGTCTTTCCAACTTGCCTTGCCTTGCCTTTGGGCATCTAAAATTTCCCAAGATGTATTAAAAAATTTAAGTCAAAGCTAAAATTTCTCTTTATCTGACATTCGGCTCGTCTTCATTCCTAGTGCACCCTTGTGTGGTCGTTTTCATTACGACTCTTCATGTGGGTGGCAACACTTCTTGCCAAATCACCTTGCATTTCATTTGGTCTCCCTACCTCATTTTCATTACAATTCCTCTTGAGGGTGCCCCTCATGCCAAATCACCTTGTCTTACGTTTAGACACCCAACCTTGCCCAGGTCGTATTAAAAAATTTAAGTTGAATCCAAAATTGCTCCTTATCTGGCATCCAACTCGTCTTCTTTCCTAGTGCTCCCTTGTGTGCTAGTTTTCATTATGTCTCTTCGTGTGGGTGGGCGCACTTATTTCCAAATTTCCTTATGTTGCATTCAGGTTCCCTGCCTCATTTTCGTTATGATTCCTCTTGAGGATGCCCCTCTTTCCAACTCGCCTTTCCTTACCTTTCGGTGCACAACCTTTCCTAGGCCATATTATAAAGCTTAAGTCCAAGACAAAATTTCTCCTTATCTAGCATCTGACGTGTCTTCTTTCCTAGTTCTCCCTTGTGTGGTTATTTTCATTATGACTCTTCATGTGGGTAGGTGCACTTCTTCCCAACTCACCTTGCATTGCATTTGGGAGCCGTGCCTCATTTTATTTATGATTACACTTGAGGGTTCCCCTCTTGCCAACTCATGTTGCCTTACCTTTCCATGTCCAAGCTTTCCCATGCCGTATTAAAATATTTAATTTGAAGCCAAAATTTCTCCTTATCCAACATATGGCTTGTCTTCTTTCCTAGTGCTCCCTTGTGTGGTTGTTTTTTTTACAACTCTTCATGTGGGTGGGCACACTTTTTGCTAGATCGCCCTACATTATGTTTGGGCACCCTTCCTCTTTTTCATTACAATTAGTATTTAGGGCGCGCCTCTTGCCAACTCACATTACCTTTCCTTTGGGCACCCATCCTTTCCTATGTTGTATTAAAAACGTTATGTTGAAGCCAAAATTGCTCGTTATCCGACATCTGACGAATGTTCTTTCCTAGTGCTCCCTTGTGTGGTCATTTTCATTAGGACTCTTCATGTGGGTGGACACACCTCTTGCCAACTCTCCTTGCATTGCATTTTGGGGACTTGCCTCATTTTCGTTATGATTCCTATTAATGATGCCCCTCTTGCAAACTCTCCTTGCCCTGCCTTTGGGAGCCCAACCTTTCCCAGGTTGTATTAAAAAATTTAATTCAAAGCCAAAATTTCTCCTTATCCGGCATCGAACTTGTTTTCTAGCCTAGTGCTCTGTTGTGTGATCATTTCCATTTCATCTCTTCATGTGGATGATCACACTTCTTTTGAACTTACTTTGCGTTGCATTTGGGTTCACTTCCTTGTTTTTGTTACGATTCCTCTTGAGGGCACCCCCTCTTTCCAACTTGCCTTGCCTTGCCTTTAGGTGCCCAACCTTGCACATGGAATCTTAAAAAAGATAAATCAAAGCCAAAATTTCTCTTTATCCCATATCCAACACATATTCTTGCATAGTGCTCCCTTGTGTGGTCGTTTTCATTATGGATCTTCATGTGGGTGGGCACACTTCTTACGAAGTAACCTTGTGTTTCATTTGGGCGACATGCCTCGTTTCTATTATGATTCCTCTAGAGGGCGTCCCTTTTTCCCACTCGCCTTTCCTTGACTTTGGGCGCCCAGCCTTGCCCAAGCCGTATTAAAAAAGTTAAGTCAAAGTCAAAATTTCTCCTTATCTGGCATCTGACTCATCTTCTTGATTAGTGCTCCCTTGTTTGGTCATTTTCATTATGGCTCTTCATGTGGGTGGGCACACTTCTTGCTAACTTTCCTTACACTGTGTTTGGGTGCTTGACCTCATTTTCATTATGATTCCACTTGAGGGAGCCCTTATTTCCAACTTGCCTTTCCTTTCCTTTGGGCACCCAAACTTTCCCAGACAGTATTAAAAAAGTTAAGTCGAGGCCAAAATTTCTCCTTATCTAACATCTGACTCATCTTCTTGACTAGTACTCCCTTCTTTGGTCATTTTCCTTATGACACTTCATGTGGGTGGGCACACTTCTTGCCAACTCTCCTTGCCCTGCGTTTGGGCGCCCAACCTCGTTTTCGCTATGATTCCACATGATGGATCCTCTCTTGCTAACTCACCTTGCCTTGCCTTTGGGCGCCCAACCTTTCCCAGGATATATTAAAAAAGTTAATTCGAAGCCAAAATTTCTCCTTATTCGGCATCCAACTTGTCTTCTAGCCTAGTGCTCCATTGTGTGGTCGTTTTTGTTATGGATCTTCATGTGGGTGAGCACACTTCTTTCAAACTTTACTTGCGTTGCATTTGGTTTCCCTTCCTTGTTTTTGTTACAATTCCTCTTGAGGGCACCCCTCTTTCCAACTCGCCTTGCCTTGCCTTTAGGCACCCAACTTTCACCAGGCCATATTTTAAAAATTTAGATCAAAACCAAAATTTCTCTTTATCCCGCATTCGGCTCGTATTCTTGCGTAGTGGTCCCTTCTGTGGTCATTTTCCTTATGGATCTTCATGTTGTTGGGAGAACTTCTTGCGAAGTGGCCTTGCGTTGTGTTTGGGAACCCTGCCTCGTTTTCATTATGATTCAACTTGAGGGAACCCCTCTTGCCAACTCGCCTTAACTTTCCTTTGGGCACCCAAGTGCTCCCTTGTGTGGTTGTTTTTGTTACAACTCTTCATGTGGGTGGGCACACTTCTTGCCAACTCACCTTGCATTTCGTTTGGGCACACTGCCTCATTTTCATTACGATTCCTCTTGAGGGTGCCAACACGTATTAAAAATTTAAGTCAAAGACAAAATTTCTCTTTATCCGACATTTGGCTCATCTTTTTGCCTAGTGCACCCTTGTGTGGTCGTTTTCATTATGGCTCTTCATGTGGGTGGGTGCACTTCTTTCCAAATCACCTTGCATTTCATTTGGGATCCCTACCTCGTTTTCATTACAATTCCTCTTGAGGGTGCCCCTCATGCCAAGTTACCTTGTCTTATGTTTGGACACCCAACCTTGCCCAGGCCGTATTAAAAAATTTAAGTCGAAGCCAAAATTGTTCCTTATCTAGAATCCAACTCGTATTCTTTCCTAGTGCTCCCTTGCGTGGTTGTTTTTGTTACGTCTCTTCATGTGGTTGGACACACTTCTTGCCAACTTCCCTTGTGTTGCGTTCAGGTTCCCTGCCTCATTTTCGTTATGATTCCTCTTCAGGGTGCCCCTCTTTCCAACTCGCCTTTCCTTGCCTTTGGGTGCACAACCTTTCCTAGGCCATATTAAAAATTTCTTTTTATCCGACATCTGACGTGTCTTCTTTCCTAGTGCTCCCTTGTGTGGTTGTTTTCATTACGACTCTTAATGTGGGTGGGTGCACTTCTTCCCAACTCACCTTGAATTGTGTCTAGGATCCCTCCCTCATTTTAGTTATGATTCCACTTGAGGGCACCCCTCTTGCCAACTTGTGTTGCCTTACCTTTGTGTGTCCAAGCTTGCCCACGTCATATTAAAATATTTAATTCGAAGCCAAAATTGCTCCTTATCCAACATCTGGCTCGTCTTCTTTCCTAGTGCTCCCTTGTTTGGTTGTTTTTGTTACGACTCTTCATGTGGGTGGGCACACTTCTTTCCAGATCGCCCTGCATTGAGTTTGGGCACCCTTCCTCTTTTTCGTTACAATTCCTCTTTAGGGCGTGCCTCTTGCCAACTCACATTACCTTGCCTTTTGGCACCCATCCTTGCCTATGTTGTATTAAAAAAGTTATGTTGAAGCCAAAATTGCTCGTTATCTAACATGTGACTCATGTTCTTGCCTAGTTCTCCCTTGTGTGGTCATTTTCATTACGACTCTTCATGTGGGTGGACACACTTCTTGCCAACTCGCCTTGCATTACATTTGGGTGCCTTGCCTCATTTTCATTATGATTCCTATTGATGATGCCCCTCTTGCGAAATCTCCTTGCCCTACCTTTGGGCACCTAACCTTTCCAAGGTCGTATTAAAAATGTTAATTCGAAGCCAAAATTTCTCCTTATCAGGCATCCAACTTGTCTTCTAGCCTAGTGCTCCGTTGTGTGATCGTTTCCATTTCGGCTCTTCATGTGGATGATCACAGTTTTTTCAAACTTACCTTGCATTGCGTTTGGGTTCCCTTCCTTGTTTTTGTTATGATTCCTCTTGAGGGCGCCCCTCTTTCCAACTTGCCTTGCCTTGCCTTTGGGTGCCCAACCTTGCACATGGCTTCTTAAAAAAGATAAATCGAAGCCAAAATTGCTCTTTATCCCTCACCTAGCTCGTATTCTTTCATAGTGGTCCCCTGTGTGGTTATTTTTGTTATGAATCTTCATGTGGGTGGGCGCACTTCTTGCAAAGTAACCTTGTGTTTCATTTGGGTGACATGCCTCATTTCTGTTATAATTCCTCTAGAGGGCGTCCCTTTTTCCCACTTGCCTTGCCTTGCCTTTGGGTGCCCAGCCTTGCCTAGGCCGTATTAAAAAAGTTAAGTCGAAGTCAAAATTTCTCCTTATCCGGCATCTGACTCGTCTTCTTGATTAGTGCTCCCTTGCTTGGTCATTTTTGTTATAGCTCTTTATGTGGGTGGGCGCACTTCTTGCTAACTTTCCTTGCACTGCGTTTGGGCGCCCGACCTCATTTTTATTACGATTCCACTTGAGGGAGCCACTATTTCAAACTTGCCTTTCCTTTCGTTTGGGTGCCCAAACTTTCCCAAACCGTATTAAAAAAGTTAAGTCGAAGCCAAAATTTCTCCTTATCCGACATCTGGCTCGTCTTCTTGACTAGTGCTCACTTCTTTGGTCATTTTCCTTATGGCCCTTCATGTGGGTGGGCGCACTTCTTGCCAACTCTCCTTGCCCTGCGTTTGGGCGCCAAAGCTCATTTTAGTTATGATTCCACATGAGGGCGCCCCTCTCACTAACTCACCTTGCCTTTCCTTTGGGCGCCCAATCTTTCATAGACTATATTAAAAAAGTTAAGTCGAAGAAAAAATTTATCTTTATTCAACATCTCTGTCGTCTTCTTGCCTAATGCTCCCTTGTGTGGTCATTTTTGTTATGGATCTTCATGTGGGTGGGTGCACTTCTTTCCAACTTTCCTTTCATTGTGTTTGGCCACCCAACCTCATTTTTGTTACGATTTCTCTTGAGGGTGTCACTCTTTCCAAATCACCTTGCCTTGCATTTGATCACCCAAGCTTTTGCAGGTCATCTTAAAAAAGATAAGTCGAAGCCAAAACTTCTCCTTTTCCAACATCTAGCTTGTCTTCTTCCTTTGTGATCCCTTGTGTGTTCATTTTCATTATGGCTCTTTGTGTGGGTGGGCACACATCTTTCCAACTCGCCTTGTGTTGTGTTAGGGTGCCATGCCTAATTTTTGTTACAATTCCTCTTGAGGGTGTCCCTCCTTCCAACTCGTGTTGTGTTGCATTTTAGTGCCCAACCTTAGCCATGATGTCTTAAAAACGTTAATTCAAAGCCAAATATTCTCCTTAGTCAACATTTGGTTCATCGTCTTGCCTAATTCTCCCTTTTGTGGTCTTTTTCGTTATGACTCTTTGTTTGGGTGGTCGCACTTCTTGCCAACTCGCCTTGCGTTGTGTTTGGGTGCTCTGGCTCATTTTCGTTACGATACCTCTTGAGGGCTCCCCTCTTGAGAACTTGCCTTTCATTCCCTTTGGGCGCCCAACCTTGCCCAGGACGTATTACAAAATTTAAGTTGAAGCCAAAATTTCTCCTTATCTGACATCCAGCTTGTCTTCTAGCCTAGTGCTCCATTGTGTGGTCGTTTTCATTATGACTCTTCATGTGGGTGAGCACATTTCTTTCTAATTTTTCTTGCGTTGCATTTGGGTTCCCTTCCTTGTTTTTGTTATGATTCCTCTTGAGGGAACCGCTCCTTACAACTCGCCTTTTCTTTCCTTTGGGTGCCCAACCTTTCCCAGGCCATCTTAAAATAGTTAAATCGAAGACAAAATTTATCTTTATTCCGCATCTGGCTTGTATTCTTGCGTAGTTCTCCCTTGTGTAGTCGTTTTTGTTATTGATCTTCATGTGGGTGGGCGCACTTCTTGCAAAGTCACCTTCTGATGCTTTTGGGCGCCTTGCCTCATTTTTCTTACGATTCCTCTTGAGGGCACCCCTCTTGCCAACTCACCTTAACTTTCCTTTGTGCACCCAAACTTTCCTAGGCCGTATTAAAACAATTAATTCGAAGCCAAAATTGCTCCTTCTATAGCATTCGACTCTTCTTCTTGCCTAGTGATCCCTTGTTTGGTCATTTTCATTACGAATATTCATGTGGGTGGGCACACTTCTTGCCAACTCACCTTGCATTGCTTTTAGGCACCCTGCCTCATTTTTGTTACGATTCCTCTTGAGGGTGCCCCTCTTGCCAACTCGCCTTGCCTTGCCTTTGGGCACCAAACCTTTCCTAGGCCATATTAAAAAAGTTGAGTAGAAGCCAAAATTGCTCCTTATACGACATTAAACTCGTCTTCTTTCCTAGTGCACCCTTGTGTGGTCAGTTTCCTTACAGATCTTCATGTGGGTGGGTGCACTTCTTGCCAACTCACCTTGCATTGTATTTGGTCTCCATGCCTCACTTTCATTACGATTCATCTTGAGGGTGCCCCTCTTGCCAAGTCGCCTTGTCTTATGTTTGGACGCCCAACCTTGCCCGGGCCGTATTAAACAATTTAACTTAAAGCCAAAATTTCTCTTTATATGGCATCTGACTCGTCTTATTTTCTAGTGCTCCCTTTTGTGGTCGTTTTCGTTATGACTCTTCATGTGGTTGGGCGCACTTCTTTCCATCTCTACTTGTGTTGCATTTGGGTTCCCTGCCTCATTTTCATTATGATTCCTCTTGAGGGAACCCCTCTTGCAACCTCACCTTGCCTTGCCTTTGGGTGCACAACCTTGCCCAGGACGTATTAAAAACATAGGTACAAGCCAAAATTTATCCTTATCCAACATCCAACACAACGTCTTTTCTTGTGCTCCCTTGTGTGGTTGTTTTTTGTTACGACTCTTCATGCGGGTGCACGCACTTCTTGCCAACTCGCCTTGCATTATGTTTGGGTGATCTGCCTCATTTTCATTATGATTTCTCTTGAGGGTGCCCCTCTTGCCAACTCGTGCTACCTTACCTTTGGGTACCCAACCTTGCCCAGGTTGTATTAAAAAATTTAAGTCGAGGCCAAAATTTCTCCTTATCCGGAATCTGTCCCGTCTTCTTGCCTAGTGCTCCCTTGTGTGGTTGTTTTCATTACTGATCTTCATGTGGGTGGGAATACTTCTTTCCAACTGGCCCTACATTGTGTTTGGGCACCCTTCCTCTTCTTCGTTACAATTCCTCTTGAGGGCACACCTCTTGCCAACTCACATAGCCTTTCCTTTGGGCACCCAACCTTTCCCAGGCCATATTAAAAACATTATGTCGAAGCCAAAATTTCTCCTTATCTGACATATGACTCATCTTATTAACTAGTGATCCCTTATGTGGTCATTTTCATTATGACTCTTCATGTGGGTGGCTGCACTTCTTTCCAACTCGCCTTGCATTGCATTTAGATGCCCTACCTCATTTTCGTTATGATTCCTCTTGAGAGAGACCCTCTTGCGAACTCTCCTTTTCTTGACTTTGGGCGCCCAACCTTGCGAAGGTCATATTAAAAAAGTTAATTCAAAGCCAAAATTTCTCCTTTTCCAACATCCAGCTTGTCTTATAGCCTAGTGCTCCATTGTGTGATCGTTTTCGTCATAACTCTTCATGTGTGTGAGCACAATTTTTTCCAACTTTCCTTCCATTGTGTTCTAGTTCCTTTCCTTGTTTTTGTTATGATTCTTCTTGAGGGAACCCCTCTTTCCAACTTGCCTTGCCTTGCCTTTGAGCACCCAACCTTTCTCAGACCATCTTAAGAAAGTTAAATCAAAGAAAAAAATTCTCTTTATCCTGCATCTAGCTCATATTCTTCCATCATTCTACCTTGTCTGGTCATTTTTGTTACGAATATTCATGTGGGTGGGCTCACTTCTTGCGAAGTCACCTTGCATTGTGTTTGGTCGATGTGCCTAGTTTTTGTTATGATTCCTCTAGAGGGAGCCCCTTTCTCCAACTCACCTTGCCTTACCTTTGGGCACCCAAACTTGACCAGACCGTATTAAAAAAGTAAATTCGAAGCCAAAATTTCTCCTTATCCGACATCTGACTCGTCTTCTTAACTAGTGATCCATTGTTTGGTTGTTTTAATTATGGCTCTTCATGTGGGTGGGTGCACTTCCTGCTAACTCGCCTTGTGCTGCATTTGGGTGTCTGACCTCATTTTCATTACAATTTTATGGTGCCCCTCTTTCCAACTCACCTTTCCTTTCCTTTGGGAGCCCAACCTTTCCAAGATCATATTAAAAAAGTTAAGTCGAAGCCAAAATTGCTCTTTATCCAACATCTCACTCGTCTTCTTGCATAGTGCTCCCTTCTATGGTCATTTTCGTTATGACTCTTCATGTGGGTGGGCACACTTCTTTCCAACTCTCCTTTCATTGTGTTTGGTTTCCCTACCTCATTTTCGTTACAATTTATCTTGAGGGTTCCCCTCTTTTCACCTCACCAAGCCTTGCCTTTGGGCGGCCAACCTTGCCTTGGCTATCTTAAAAAAGCTAAGTCAAAGAAAAAATTTCTCCTTATCTGACATCTAACTCGTCTTTTTCCCTAGTGCTCCCTTGTGTGGTCGTAACAAAAACAAGGCAGGGCGCCTAAATGCAACACAAGGAGAGGTCGAAAGAAGTGTTCCCACCAACATCAAGATCTATAATGAAAATGCCAACACATTGGTGCACTAGGAAAGAATACGAGTCATATGACGGTTAAGAAGAAATTTTGGGTTCAAATTAAAATTTTAAATGTGGCATCAAAAAGTTTGGGCGCCCAAAGGAAAGGCAAGGAGAGTTGGAAAGAGAGGCGCCCTCAAGAGAAATTGTAATGAAAACAAGGCAGGGAACCCAAACACAACACAAGGCAAGTTGGCAGGAAGTGTGTCCACCCACATGAAGAGTCATAACGAAAATGACCACACAATGGAGCACTAGGAAAGAAGATGAGTTGGATGTCAGATAAGGAGAAATTTTTCCTTCAAATTAACTTTTTTAATACGGCCTGGGCAAGGTTAGGTGCCCAAAGTCAAGGCAAGGAAAGTTAGTCATATGGGCACCCTCAAGAGGAATCATAAAAAAAATGAGGCAGGGCACCCAAATGCAATGGAAGGCGAATTGGCAAGAATAGTGACCACCCACACGAAGAGTCGTAATGAAAATGACCACACAAGGGAGCACTAGGCAAGAAGATGAGTCATATGTCAGATAAGGAGAAATTTTTTCTTCAACTTAACTTTTTTAGGATGTCCTGAGCAAGATTAGGCGTCGAAAGGAAAGGCAACGCAATTTGGAAAGAGGGACGCCCTCAAGAGGAATCATAACAAAAATGAGGCAGGGTGCCCAAACAAAACACAAGGCGAGTTGGGAAGAAGTGCGCCCACCCACATTAAGAGCCATAAAAAAATATGACCACATAAGGGAGCACTAGGGAAGAAGATGATTTGGATTCCAGATAAGGAGCAATTTTGTCTTCGACTTAGCTTTTTTAAGACGGTCTAGGCAAGGCTAGGTGCCCAAAGGAAAGGAAAGGAAACTCAAAAAGAGTGGCACCCTCAAGATAAATCGTAATGAAAATGAGGTAGGGTGCCCAAACACAATTAAAGGAGAATTGGAAAGAAGTGTGCCCACCCACGTGAATAGTCACAATGAAAACAACCATACAAGGGAGCACTAAGCAAGAAGATGAGAAAGATGTTGGATAAAGAGAAAGGTTGGGCACCCAAAGGCAAGGAAAGGTGATTTGGAAAGAGGGGTGCCCTCAAGTGGAAACGTAACAAAAATGAGTTGGAAAGAAGTGCGCCCACCCACATGAAGAGCCATAATGAAAATGACCAAACAAGGGAGCACTAGTCAAGAAAACGAGTCCCATGCTGGATAAGGAGAAATTTGGGCTTTGAATTAACTTTTTTAATACGGCCTCAGCAAGGTTGGGCGTCCAAAGGCAACGCAAGCTGAGTTGGAAAAATGGGCACCCTCAAGAGGAATTGTAACAAAAATGAGACACAAATCCCAAAGGCAACACAAGGTGGGTTGGAAAGAAGTGCGCCCACCCACATGAAGAGTCGTAATGAAAATGACCACACAAGGGAGAACTAGGAAATAAGACGAGTCATATGCCGGATAAGGATCAATTTTGTCTTCAACTTAACTTTTTTAATATGTCCTAGTCAAGGTTTGGCGCCCAAAGGAAAGGCAAGGATAGTTGGCAAGAGGGAAAATCTCAAAAGGAATCATAATAAAAATAGGTAGGGTACCCAAACACAATGAAATGTGAGTTAGAAAGAAGTGTGCCCACCCACATGAAGAGAAGTAAGGAAAATGACCACACAAGGGAGAACTAGGAAAGAAGACGATCCAAATGATGGATAAGGAACAATTTTGGCTTCAACTTAATTTTTTTAATATGAACTGGGCAAGCTTGGGCGCCCAAAGACAACGTAAGGAGAGTTGAAAGAGAGTGCGCCCTCAAGAGGAATGGTAACAAAAATGAGGTAGGGTTCCTAAACACAATGCAAGGAGAGTTGGAAAGAAGTGTGCCAACCCACATGAATATTCATAATGAAATCGACCACAAAAGGGAGCACTAGGAAATAATATGAGTTAGATTTCGAATAAGGAGCAATTTTGGCTTCGACACAAGTGAAATTTTTTGCTCGTCCTCATTTTCATTATGATTCCACTTGAGGGTGCTCCTCTTTCCAACTCACGTTTCCTTTCCTTTGGGTGCCCAACCTTTCCCACACCATATTAAAAGAGTTAATTCAAAGAAAAAATTGCTCTTTATCCAACATCTCGCTCGTCTTCTTGCCTAGTGCTCCCTTGTATGGTTGTTTTTGTTATGACTCTTCATGTGGGTGGGAACACTTCTTTCTAACTCTCCTTTCATTGTGTTTGGGTGCCCTAACTCATTTTTGTTACGATTTATATTGAGGGTACTGCTCTTTTAGACTTGCCTTTCCTTTCCTTTGGGCACCCAACCTTGTCGATGTCGTCTTAAAAAAGCTAAGTCGAAGCCAAAATTGCTCTTTATCTGGCATCTGACTTGTCTTCTTCCCTACTGCTCCATTGTGTGGTCATTTTTCATTACGGCTCTTCATGTGGGTGGGTACACTTCTTCCCAACTCTCCTTGTGTTGTGTTTGGGCACCCTGCCTCATTTTCGTTATAATTCCTTTTGAGGGCTCCCCTCTATCCAAATTGTGTTGCCTTGTCTTTCGATGCCTGAACTTGCTCAAGACGTCTTTAAAAAGTTAAGTCGAAGACAAAATTTCTCCTTGTCCAAAATTCGACTCATATTCTTTCCTAGTGCTCCCTTGTGTGGCCATTTTCATTATGGCTATTCATGTGGGTGGCCACACTTCTTTCCAATTCGCCTTGCATTGTGTTTTAGTGCCCTGGCTCATTTTTGTTATGATTCCTCTTGAGGGCTCCCATCTTGTGACCTCTCCTTCCCTTTCCTTTGGGTTCCCAACCTTTTCCAGGCTGTATTAAAAAAGTTAAGTCAAATCCAAAATTTCTACTTATCCAACATTGAGCTTGTCTTCTTGCCTAGTGATTCGTTGTGTGGTCATTTTCATTACGTCTCTTCATGTGAATGGGCACACTTCTTTCCAACTTGCCTTGAAATGTGTTTGGGTTCCCTGCATCGTTTTCGTTACAATTTCTCTTGAGGGCGCCTCTCTTTACAACTCTCCTTGCCTTTCCTTTGGCCGCCCAAACTTTCCCAGGCTATATTAAAAAATTTAAGTTGAAGACAAAATTGCTCCTTATCCATCATATGGCTCATCTTCTTGCCTAGTGCACCGTTGTGTGGCATTTTTATTTACAGATCTTCATGTTGGTGGGTACACTTCTTTCCACCTCGCTTTGTGTTTCAATTGGGTCCCCTCCCTCGTTTTCATTACGATTCCTTTTGAGGGTGCCCCTCTTGTCAACTCACCTTGCCTTGCCTTTGGGAACCCAACCTTACCTAGGCCGTATTAAAAAAGTTAATTCAAAGAAAAAAAAATTCTTTAACCGGCATCCGACTTGTCTTCTTTCCAAGTTCTCCCTTGTGTGGTTGTTTGTTTTATGGCTCTTCATTTGGGTGGGTGCAATTCTTTCCAACTCGCCTTATGTTGTGTTTGGGAACCCTGCCTCATTTTCATTATGATTCCTCTTGAGTGTTCCCTGCCTCATTTTCCTTACCATTCCTCTTAAGGGTTCCCGTTGGCATAGGGGAAGACCTAGGGTTCAACGCCACAACAGTGCACCAACAAAACCCTTACTACCAGCCCTTTCAGAAACACCTGCGAAACAGATGAAATCTCACCCGAGGTAGAGGTAGGAGTGGTTCTAAGAATCAACTTTCTGCAACCTTAGATGGGATACAGATATGTGATTGTACTACTTAATAAAGAACTTAGCACTGCCAGTTCATCAATATGCAATCAATATCCACTTCACTGATAAAATAGGGCTTCACAGGATCCACACTAATCTAATGTATTTAAGCATTGAGCATCGGTGAATAGATCAGATCGAGCAGATTAAGCACTAAGCATGGCCATATAGATCAGATCTAACATTCTCGCATATCATAAGCACAAAGCATAAGTATATCTATATAAACATATCAAAGCACTTAGAAAATAACGTGTGAACACATCAAGACAAGGAACAAAGTAACATAACATAGTATTTATGTGGTTCACACCCACCTTGGGGTTACGTCCACCAAATATTCTTCTTTAGTGTCTTCAGTCAATCGGTTACAAGCACAAAGCCTCAAAACCCTACTCTGCATAGGACAAAGATCTGTGCAGCTCACTGGATCTTTGTTCCTTGCGTTATAGCACAAAGCCTTCCACAGTCTTTTACAACCAATCACACTTAGCTCTACAAGTCTCTCATAGTAGGCACAAAGCCCTTACTATCCACACTAGCACTTAGCTGCTAGCAATTAGAACAACCGATCTCACATCACATAGATGAAATTACTTATTATATCTATCCTAGGCATCTATTTATACATACAAAATAGGCCTAAACATGGGTAAACCCATGGGTCGATATCCCAATCCCATTACATAATTCCAGAAACCCAAAAAGGAGCCAAAAAGGGGATGAGATCCCGTGATCTCTGCTTCATATTGTGCTCCTCCTTCGACAGGATGTCGAAGTCCCAAAATAGGTCAACATGATCAAGAATATCCCAAAACTTGGTCAAGGGCCAGCGGCCCCCCAACACTCATCTGTGACTCGTCCCGAGTCACTCTGGTCTGACTAGTTCTACCTCGAACGCCTTGATCTTGACTCGAGCTACTTCGACATGCTACTTTTCTATGAATTCTTGCTCAGTGAACTCCTGTATCATTGTGTCATTCACTGGCCCTTATAAGCATTGTTTTGTTGTGGTGACAACCTGTTATAGCTCTGCTCCTTGACTTTCACCCTCTATAAAAAACTGATAGGCCTTATCTTGCACAGATTTGAGTCGTTGAGTTATTTACATAGCTTTTATGTGTATCATATGGATCTACTGTTGGGTGGTGCATTGCTCTTGTGATATCTTCATTCTGTCTACAACTGACAGGGCCTTCAGCTGCACCTGTAGTGTGTCTGTGTGATGCTTCGCTTCTTGGAGTTGCAACTCTAGTGCCTGTAACTCTAGGTTCTCAAAAAGCTTTTCATACATTTTGGAACTATGGTTACTTAGATGTTTTCACTCCCTAAAAATATCCTTCAGTCTCTCAACTGCACTCCTGGTGGTTTCTTCCCTTTGGTCTCTTACATATTGCATCGTCTCGAGCACTGCGCGTAGCTCCAAATCTGCTATGTGTCGCTGTAGTTGTTGAATCACTTCTTCAAATTGCACTAATTTCTGTGGAACTCTCTCTTCGGCCTTTACTTCGATGACTTTCATAGAGCAAACGAATTTTTTGACCCTTTCCTTTACTTCAAGTTTCTCCGCGAGCAACTCTTCCTTTCTTTGCTATAATTTTGCTCTTTCTTCATCCCACTTTGATTGGAGAGCAATCTTTTCCTATTCTACAACACTGTGTTTCTTTAGAAGGTCTTCTTGTACTTGCGATAAAGCATAGGTGGCTTGTGTTGTTTCTTCCTATGCTTGTCGAAGGTGAGCTTCGACTGTGTCAACAATTCATGGAGTTGAGCTGGCTCATCTCCTAGTTCTAGTGTTTCCAATGGCAGAGGCACAGTGAAAATTGCATGGATGGACTGTAGTGCCTGTTGCACCCCTTGAAGTTCAACCTTAATTTGATTGTATATCTCCTCCTCCTGATCCTCTTGCTTCTCTACTATCTCCAACGAAGCATCATTCAGTGCTACTACAATGAAATCAAAGTCATATGAGGTGCGAATAGTCTACATTTTGGTCATAGATGCTCTTGATTTCTTCTGGGAAGAAGGCTTCGGGGAGGAAGCCTTCCTTTTCTTTAAGGGATCCTCCTCGTCTCTAGGCAGTGTAACCTCGCCTTTATTCTGTTCAAATTTTTTGCCATCTATCTCTCTGTAATCTCCTCCTTGCTCAAGTGAGATGGAAGCAGTCTTTGCTGACATACTGCTTACGTCTTCGGCTTCTTCATTTTTCTTTCTCTTGTTGGGTCCAGGTGCATCATGCACTACTTTTGGATTGTCAATGTCTGACATCTCCACAGGATCTACTAGAATGAGGAGGTCCATCAACCAATCTTTAGTAATCTCTTCTAAGTACTCCTCTGTTAGCTTGTAGTAAGACTGAAGTTGTTGCTTGTTCTCATCAACGCGCATTGTAATATAAATGAAATGGAGGTCCATGTTGAATTTCATTAAAGGATGAAACTTGTGGAGAGTATTTGGTGTGATGCAAGTCTTGGACTAGATGGCTATCTTCAGCTAGTTGTAATAGGTATGGAACATGACATTTGACTGCCATTTCTTGTTCATGTCACTAGAATAACACAATTTACTAAACTTTATGGCCAGAGGTTCAAAGGGCTTGATGTCTGGGAAGGTCACACCTTCTAGCATCTCCCAGGCGATGAAAGTGATCAGGATCAAAAGCTAGCTGAAGTGGAATTCATATCCCTGATCTTGCGCTTCCCTACAGTCCAGTTCCAACTAGTTCACCAGGTACTTCACCCAATTCATTTGTAGGCCCTCTGCACACTACCCTGCGAGGTCGACTACAAAACCAGTCACTTGGGTAGGTTGGTTCTTGCATACTAACTTTCATGCGATCAATTGACAGGCTAGCCACACTACGCCACTCTGGATAGAGGCTACCTTGTAGTCTTGCGTTCCCTTCTCGACATCTCCATAAGTTTTCTTGATCCTTTGTGCGAGAGAACGGTCCATGAATTTTCCAGGGTAGAAATCCTGTGGTTCAGGGCCTTGCATGCTCCACCCTGTGATCCGATTGATCAATGTCGGATCCACTATGATACAGTGGTTTAACCACAAGTATCCACCATGGTAACAGGACAAAAACATCTTGACGCATGCATTCACTTCTTGGTGCCTTCCGAAGTGAGGAATCTTCATGACATTGAGCAGTGTGGACTGCGCGAGGTTCATAGTCCATGACTGGGGAACTATATTTGAATTCTTTCCCTTTGTTCTGGTTAGGTACTTATGTGGGGCAAGAATGTTGTAGACCTTCCTGTCACCGAGGTTGAAGTTGCTAAACTTCAGTGCTGCAATCTTTTCTTGATCTACATGAACTGCGCGTATCCCTTATGGGATGTACGCAGTGACGAAAGCATACTCAAATTCTCTAGGCACATAGTATTAATTAATTGTGCCACTCAGAGGTGGTAGGTAGGTGGGAAATATGCTCAGAATCAACTTAGCATTCATGAGATCATCCCTTTGGTTGGTTCTGTTTTCATCTGCTAGCCGATATGGTTCAGCTTGAGTAGTGGATGGAGACGCTTGCACTGTTCTTGTGGATGAAGCCTGGATACCTTTAGACATTGACATGACTCTCTCAGTCATCAAGTCTATCAAAACTTCTTCGAAAACTTTCTCTATGGTGATCAATTCTTCTGACATACACACTCAGGGTGAACAATCGGGGGTTCGCGGAACAACTTAGACATAGTACTAAGATAGAGAGAAAGAGCATGGTGATCACTGTATAAACTTGTCTTAGTATGTGGGCTCGAATTCTCAATTAGAAAAACTTTTCTCAGTGCATGGCGTGAGAAGATAAATAGGTAACTAGACAACGATTCGCTTGCAATGGGTATGAGCCTCCATTAACTCTTATTCGGTTTGTTATGGCGTAGTCCAATGGTCTGATGATGAACCATAATTGCCTTTATTCCCATTCGGAGTGTCGATCGAATGGTTATAATGTCCCCAATGGCTATATTGCTTCGTCATGGCGAAGTTCCATGTGTCACTGTTTTGATATCCCGACGAAGCTCCAATTTTGAATGTTTTCCTTCTATGAGGTTCCCTCTAGGTCTTTCTATAACTTTTCAATCTTATCCCTCTCCTTACTTATCTTTCTATCATTCTTTCCAGTGAGCTTTGTCTCAGTATGTATTTTTCCATTTTGATTCTTATCTTCGCTTGACATAGTTACTGTGCATTGTTGAGATTATTTCCTAAGATTTGAAGGTGATACTTCTTTTTTGTCTAGGATAAGTACTTCAATATTTTGTGGATCCTATAGTGTTCTCTCGGCTTCGACATCTGGGTTGCTAGTACTAAATATCTTCAATCTCCTCTCCTGTTCTTCAATCAAGTGTGTGATCCTTATCGTCATGAAATATTTTAACTCTTGTTTCTTTTGCTACAAAACTTCTTATTCTTCCTTTTGTCTGACTTGATCTCTATCAATCCAAGGTTTTCCTAGTAACATGTTAAACAAGGTGTTGTCTTCAATAATTTACTAATCTCGAAATATTCTTCTATCAAAGTTCCATTAACATTCATACGTATGCGAGTGAGCTTCCCATATAGGTTTATCAATTTTCCTCTCAATAGTCTTATTCCTCCTAATGAAGGGATCATAGCAAGCTTCCCTATGGATTCCCAAGTTTTTTTTGCCATGATATTCACCTATGTTTCTTCATCCAGAACATAGTAAATGTCGAAGTCTCCTATTCTTACTTCAATGCATTCTTTTTCCTTGAAGATCTCTGTTATTCTGATATGTCGATGGTCATTCAGGGTTTCATTTATTTGCAAGAATACTTTCTCTAATTCTTCCTGGGATTCTGCCATTTTTGGATTTCCTTTAGGGTTTTCTTTATTCAGATTCATTTCTTACATCTTAGCAATCATTCTAGTGCAATCCAACACTTCATGGTCCATAGCTTTGCAACAAAGACAACTAGGTCTTTTCCACGACATTCCTTAGCCAAATGTTCGAATCTTCTGCAACTGTAACATAAGGTTAATCCTCTCTTTCTTATAAATGATCCCCAACATTTCTTGTACTGTGCGCTATGATCATAAGAGCTAACTTGCAACAAATTCTCTCTAGGATCCTTTATCAGAGCATAGATGTAGCACACCTTTTTTGGATACCAAGGTTTAAACACTATTAAAAGAAGACTATAAAACCACTTTTCACATAACTCATACAGGTATTATAAATCTCATGCATTTAATCAAATAAACACATTCTACACAGAGTATTCATATGAGTTACTGCCATAACTAACAATCAATAGCATTTCATACTAATTCATATACACAGTGTAAATCATGATAACATAAGCAGCACAGTCCTGGAAAACATGATTAAAGCATAATCAAATACTTATCTTTTAACAGTGGTAGGTTCCACCAACCAAGTGCAGGCCTTCCACGAACCTCCCAGCCTTAAACAACACTGCTCATCAGCTCAGCAGTGGGTCACCCCCGAGCTGGGACTAAGCTCCACCCCAAGACAAGGAATCCTAGGCTAGGCTAAGGTTACAGGGAAAACAACACATACAATCTGGAAGGGTTCTTCCAAAGATGCCATCTTACGCCCACTACTACCAGACTCTCATTCCCCACATGCCTATTTCGCCCGGGAGTATACACCTTCACAAGAATAGTCCATCGGTGCTAACCTCCCTCTCTGGGTCTTGGAAACAGGCTGGATCAAGAAGTCTCAGAGACTGAAGCTGGTGCTGGACACTCTCTGGAGGGAACCACTTCCCAACAAACTCTCTCACCTGGAAGGAGTTCCTCGCATGCCTGACAACCTGCCTCTTCTAACCACAACCACCTCCCTCTCCTAGAAAGAGGGCATACACAGGCTCAATTACCACCTGCACTGGACAACAAATCATGCGCAGTCCATCTCTGCATGACCACTACAGTCAACCGGGAATACAGACTCAGACTTCTCAAACAAGCTCAGCAATGGTGGCAAGGTCTCACGGTGTTGATTTTCGGAATTATGTGACAAGCAATTTCCGCAGGGAATTACATAGACTCTCTGGTGCAGAATGGGGAGGATGAAATGGGATTTTCAAAAAATGAACACAGTCTTCTCGGCTCTCAAAATAGAGGGTGTACACAGATTTACAGAGACAAACACATGCTTTTTTTTCTTTTCCCGGCTCTCCGGAACACATGAGGTACTCTTGCAGAGGTTGGGTTGGTTGTACTATTCAGCGCCCCCTACACACTCAGGCAATTGGGTGGAAATGGAGGGGGAACCCTTCTCACGGCTCGCCCTGGCCATTTTATTCGCATGCGTCAGGGTTGACACTTGTCACCCATGAAACTGCATGCATTCCACCAACACGCGTCTCCCTTGCATGTTCTCCCCTTGCCAGAAACTTAGGATAAAACATTAAATTCACATGTCTTTTGGGATAATATAAAAATATTATTCCAGGGCTTAAGCCCCCTAGGCTCAACACTTAGCCCCTTTTTCCCACTTTCTAGCCCCTAATTCCTTTCCCACTCTATGGCTCCTTAGTCCCCCTTCACTCATTCATCGTGGTCGGTCTGCACCTGGCAATGTTTACAATTTTATTAAATGTTCTGCATACATACAAGTACAAAGTCAGGCCCTTGGCCTCCAACCCTTAGGTTCTATGGCCTAACAATTACATAAGCCACCAGCTTATAAAAACTTGGCTGACCAACTTATAAAACATAATTATAATTTCTTTCAAAACATGGTTTACAATGGGGCTCGGCCTTGGGGACACTACAATCCCCCTCCCCTTATTTTTGCACTGTCCTCAGTGCAACTTACACTGTCTCTGCAAGCCTTTGAAAATTTTCAAAAAGATGCGGGTACTCTACCCGCATAACCTCTTCACGCTCCCATGTCGCATCCTTAGGACCGTACCAGGTCCACTGGACTTTTACAAGCTCTATAGCTCGATTCCGAAGCTGCTTTCTTTTCCTGTCCAATATGCGCACAAGATGCACTTGCAGGACACCTTCTGGTTCCACCTGAATCACATTCCAATTGATAACATGATTAGCATCAGGTACATATTTCTTAAGCAGTGAAACATGAAACACATTATGTACAGTCATAGATGCAGGTAATGAAAGCATGTATGCAACCGGCCCAATCCTTTCCAGGATCTCAAATAGCCCACAAAATCTTGCTGCCAACTTCGCGCAACTTCCTAGCCTCAGGGAACTCCTGTTAGTTTTCACTTTCAGGAAAACATGGTCACCCACTTTGAATTCTCTATGGGTTCTGTTACTATCAGCGTAACTTTTTTGCCTGTCCTGAGCAGCTTTCATATTATGTTTAATTCTTATCATTTGGTCTTCCATCTCTTTGAGTAGCTCAGGACCAACTACTACTCTGTCAGCTGGATTATCCCAGCTCACTGGAGTGCTGCACTTTCTTCCATAAAGCGCTTCGAATGAGCTCATCTTCAATGATGCATGATACCCATTATTGTAGGTGAATTCTACCAAATGCAGGTAGTCTTCCCACCTTGATGGTTTATCCATCACATACATTCTCAGCATGTCTTCTATTACTCTGTTTACTCTCTCTGTCTGTTCATCGAATTTAGAATGATACGGTGTGCTAAAGTTCAGATTCATTCTGAATTCTTTGAACAGCCCTTTCCAGAATTTTGAAGTGAATTTTGGGTCTCTATCAGACACAATTGTCTTAGGAATTTCATGCAAGCGTGCAACTTATTTTAGGAAAATGTCAACAACATCTGCTGCTCTGTGGGTGGTTTTCAGTGGAATAAAGTGGGCAACTTTAGTAAGCTTGTCCACCACCACCATGATTGAATCATGCTGCTTGCTTGTTCTGGGAAATCCTGTGATAAAATACATTGTTACCACATCCCATTTCCATTCAGGAATAGGTAAAGGCTGCATCAACCCTGTTGGGTGCCTATGCTCGGCCTTAACCTTCTAGGACTCCATACATATGGTGATGTATTCAACGACTTCTTTCTTCAAACCCGACCAAAAGTAATGGCTTTTGACTGCTACCACAGTCTTCTGATATCCAGGATGTCCATCATAAGTCACGTTATGCATCTCCTTTAGAATTGCCAGCTTCAATTCTCAGACATTGGGTACATACACTCTGTTTTTATACAGAAGTAAGCCATCAATTCCCAAGGTGTAACTTTCCTTGGTTTGTGGTCTCTCACTCTGTTGTAGCTTTGCTACTAGACCTCTGTACTGCAAATCAGCATTGACATCTTCCAAAATTTTGTCTTTAATCTCAGTTTTGTACATGCTAATGGTTGTAGCATGTAATTTGTGCACTTTTCTCCTGAGTGCATCAACCACCTTATTTTATTTCCTTTTGATATGCTTGATATCAAAGTCATATTCTCACAGAAACTCCAGCCATCTAATTTGCCTGGCATTTAAGGTCGGTTGATCAAATAAATATTTCAGACCGTTATGGTCTGTTCTCAACTCAAATCTCTTGCCCATGAGGTAATGTCTCCATTTCCTTAGGGCGTGGACGATTGTTGCCAACTCTAAATCGTGAGTGGCATAATTCTTCTCATGCTCCTTCAAATTTTGGGATTCATAACAATCTACAAATCCTTCTTGGCTGAGAACTCCTCCCAACCCCTTGTTACACGCATCTGTGCACACTATGTAATCCTTATTTGGATCTGCAATCTTCAAGATTGGAGCACTAGTTAGCAGCTGCTTCAATCGTTGGAAGCTGGTCTCACATTCTTCAGTCCACTGGAACTTCTTCTCCTTCCTTTGCAAGGAAGTGATAGAATGAGCTATCTTTGAGAATCTGACTATGAATCTCCTATAGTAGCCCACTAGACCCATAAAATATCTAAATTCTACCACATTCCTTGGTGCTATCCATTCTCAAATGGCCTCTACCTTTTCAGGATCCACATCGATCCCTTCTTTAGATATAATGTGTCCCAAGTAATGGATCTACCTTTGATAAAATGAGCACTTGCTCCATTTTGCGTACAGCTGGTGTTCTCTCAACACCTGCAGCACCATTCTCAGGTGTTCCTCATGTTCTTCCTTTGTCTTGGAATACACAAAGATGTCGCCCAGGAAGACTATGACAAACTTGTCCAAATAATCTCTGAACACTCCATTCATTAAGCACATGAAAACAACAGGTGCATTGGACAACCCAAACGACACCACCGTGAACTCATAATGACCGTACCTTGTTCTAAAGGAGGTCTTGCTGATGTCCTCATCCTTTATTCTCACTTGGTGATATCCTGATCGGAGATCTATTTTCGAAAATATTTTTGCATCCTTCAACTGATCAAAAAGATCATCAATCCTTGGCAGATGATACTTGTTCTTGACAGTGACCTTATTCAACTGCCGAAAATCAATGCACAACCTCAACGTGCCATCTTTCTTCTTCATGAATAGGACCGGGGCTCCCCACGGTGACACACTGGGACGAATGTAACCTTTCTTTAGTAGCTCTTCGAGCTGCAATTGCAACTCTTTCATCTCTGGTGTGCTCATTCTATAAGGATCCTTCGAAACTAGAGTTGTTCCAGGAATCAAATTTATAGAAAAATCGATGTCCCTCTTCGGAGGTAGTCCAGGTACCTCCTGAAATATGTCCTTGAATTCCTTGAGTAATTCGTGGTCAACCAAATTCGATACTACATCTCGGGATGCTTCTTCCTCCCGAGCTGCAATTAATTGATAGCCTTTCCGGTAACATTTCTTCAGCTGCATGGCTGAGATTTCCCTCACAGTCACGGCTCTAAGAATTCCTTGGATTGTTACCTAATTTCCCTCCTCGTTCAGGCATGTAAACCTCTTGTTAAAGCAATCCATAAGGGCATGGTGTTGGTCCAACTAGTCCATCTCAATTAAGAAATCGTATGAACCTAAAGGCAAAATGTTCAATTCAGCCTTAGTGCTCATTCCTTTCATGTCCACTGAACAAGACTTAACCAATTCAGTGACCTTCCTCTTGGCCCCTGTGGCCAACTGCACTAACCAAGACTTCTCATGTTTGCTTCTCATTAGATGCAAACTTTCCACCACTCTAGGATCTACATAACTATGGCTAGCCCGTGAATCAGTTAAAATAACATGTGGTCGATTATTGATCGTACCTTCCACTTCAATCATATGCAATTGAAATTCTTCTTGCTTGTTTTCCAGGGTTGCGTAGATCCTCGACATTCTGTTGCCCATATTTCCCACTGTTTCAGCTTACTGAACAGTATGTACAGTTCTCGCTTTACCATTTTTATGGGGACAATCTTTGTACTTGTGGTTTCCTTGACAGCCCCAACATTGAATGAGCGTCTGTCTCTGTCTTTGTGCTCCCTCTTCAGTCATTCTCGGCTCTCTAAACGATGGTTGTCCCTGAAGACTGTTTCTAAAAAAGGAAGGCTTGTTTCCCTTCTGCCTCTGTTCCTTCTTAAACTTCCTCTGATCATTCCAAACCTTCCGAAGGATGGGCATTTCTCCTTGCTGTTCATACAAGCATTTCACCTTTCTTATTGTTTCTTACATGGTCTTAGGATCATCATATTGAATCTTGTCACTCATGGAAGGTGGCAGTCCACTCAGATATCTCTGAATCTTGACAGCCTCATCTTTGATGAATGGAACATACTTCATTAGTTCTAGGAAACTTCGTTCATACTCATCAATAGTCATGTTGCCTAGCTTGAGTTCGAAGAACTCCTTCATATTTCTGTCATAGTATCTTTTAGTCCAGTATTTCTTCTCAAAATACCTCTTAAATTCCTTCCAAGTGACCTCTTTCTCTCGGATGTGCTGCACCTGCACAAACTGATCCCACCACATGGATGTTTTTCCTTTCAGTTGGTACATTGCAATTCTTCCTTCTGCATGGGCAGAATAATTCTACAGTTGGAAGTATTTCTTCGTGCTAAGCAACCAAGTCTCGACATCTTCCTCCTTCTTATGCTCTCCATCAAATGTTGGAGGCTTAATCTTGTTCATCTCCCCTTTCAATTCCTCCTTTCCAGATTTTCGATGTTTTTTGGTAGGGGACAGGCTTAAACTACTATGTGTCTTCTTGTCAGAATGTCTTTGGGAGCGACTAAGATGTCGACTACCACTCCTCGACCTACTTCTTCTCCCATGGGTTCTGTGACTCTCCATCGTACTTGAGTCTCTTCCCTTCTCTATTTTCTTCTCTATTCTTTTCAGGCTCTTCAAAAATTTTAAGTTTAATTCACCTTGTCGATCCCTGACTTTCATGAGCTTTCGACTATCATCTCGGTGAGCCTTGGCCTCTATTTGCAATCCTTCAATGATTTTAATTATGTGTCCTTCCTTATCCTTCTCTTTTCCATGCCCATTGGAGTTCAATCCTTCGATTCCCAGGTTGACTTCCTTTCCTTCCTGTTCACCTTCAGTTTCGGGGGTAATCTGCACTTTTTCCCACTCCATACTCGGCGTTGGTTAACTGGAGTCCTGACCTTCGTTGAACTCTATACACGCACTGTGCAATTAAATTCGAAGTTTGTCAGGACATTACTCCTTTTAGAACAATCCATAACATTTATAAGCCAATACGAACAAGAATGAAAGACATTTTGATTCAAATAAGTTTTCTAAGCTCTCGTTCGGTTCTACAATTTTCGTGTTTTCGAAACTTTCATTTTCGACACTTTTGGATTTCGAAACTTCAGGTTTCAGGGTTTTGGCCCACGAGGGTTTCCTTTCCAACCCCCCCGACTTCCGGAATTCTGATTTACGTTACCGTCCGGGCCCACATAGTACAGTGGTCACCCACAACTATGGTGACACATGGCACGTTAATGAGGGTCCACGTCGCTTTTTAACGACGTCATCGGTTCCACCACTCTCACTTTTCTCCATTCCCATGTGACTGCGGGTCATGATCATGGTTCAAATAAATGCAATGCCTCTTTTTTTTTCGTGCCTTGGCGCTACAGTAATGTCAAACTGTTCGGCTTTAAAACCACCGAACCCTGATAGGGCTAGCGACTGGCCAATAGGGACAAATCCCTATAGGGTTAAAAAATGGCCAATAGGAACAAATCCCAACAAGGCTGAAGAAAAACCAATGAGAACAAGCGTCGTCTCATGGTTAAGTGGAGTACAGGTGGTAGAGAGGGAAACACGACACGGTATTCAATCATGACAGTAGGCGGCCCCACTGTACACACCATACCATTCCGGAGGCCCCCCCCATTAAAGGAAGAATGGAAAGGGGGCTCCGGAATGGAACCTCAGTCGTAGATCTAGGTGGGTGGACTCTGGTCATCCATATCTGCTCGTTACTTACCTTAATGCACTTTCGTACTCCGACTTAAAGCCGACATCTCTTCCTCACATCTAACGGTCGTCACAAACCCTGATATCCTCCGAAAGAATCTCGTCCATTCATCGGGTTTATCATCACGAGAGTTCGAACTCTCAATCACGGGACTCCCAAAATCTCGATCCCTGGTTTCCCGATGCAGTTAATCTCTCGACACGTAACCTCCGTCCATCGGACGGTTCAAATCTATCGCGGGGTTTTCACCACGAAAAATCCCAAGCCCTCGTCATCAGGATTCCCGATTCCGCGATTCCCAATTTCCCGAAATGGGTAATCTCACGACATGTGGCCTCCGTCATTCGGATGGTTCAGATCTATTTTGGGATTTCCACCATGGAAAGTCCCGATCCCTTGTTACCAGGACTCCCGATATCGCGATTCCCGATTTCCCGAAATGGGAAATCTCACGACACGTGGCCTCCGTCATTCGGATGGTCTAGATATATTTCGGGGATTTTTCCCCTATTCACTGGGGTTTTAACCCTCGGATATATCCTAACAGATCCAACGGCTATCGGGTTTTCTAGCCGAGATATGATGGCTCAGACGGTTCCTAACTAACTCGAGATTTCACGTATCATGATTTCCACACTGTTGTGCAATTCCAAAGGGCTTTAAACCCCGTGCACACTTTCCAGATCTAACGGTCACGAGGGTTCACCTTCCCTCCCGAATAGATCCTAAAGCTCCTACACTTCTGGTGTGGAGTCCTTTATCCCTGTGGACTTATGCCACACTGGCTGCGGTTTCATAATGTCGCTATACCTCCTGAGCTTAAAAACTCATCAAGTAACTTCTTGACACTTTGGAGCTCACCAGGGTCCAAAATTGGCCTTCCAGACCCAATTTCCCTCACATCCTCGGTCCAAAGACCGCTCCACTGGCCCATCTAGTCTCAGTGTCGAAACCTTGGCTCTAATACCAAACTGTAGCACACCTTTTTTGGCTACCAAGGTTTAAACGCTATTAAAAGAAGACTATAACACCACTTTTCACATAACTCACACAGGTATTATAAATCCCATGCATTTAAACAAATAAAGACATTCTACACAGAGTATTCATATAAGTTACTGCCATAACTAACAATCAATAGCATTTCATACTAATTCATATACACAGCGGAAATCATGATAACATAAGCAACACAGTCCTGCAAAACATGATTAATGCATAATCAGATACTTATCTTTTAACAATGGTAGATTCCACCAACCAAGTGCAGGCCTTCCACGAACCTCCCAGCCTTAGACCACACTGCTCATCACCCCAGCAGTGGGTCACCCCCGAGATGGGACTAACTTCCACCCCAAGACAAGGAATCTTAGGCTAGGATGAGGTTACAAGGAAAACAACACATATAATATGGAAGGGTTCTTCCCAAGATTCCATCTTACGCCCACTACTACCAGACTCTCATTCCTCACATGCTTGTTCCGCCTGGGAGTATACACCTTCACAAGCATAGTGCATCGGTGCTAACCTCCCTCTCTGGGTCTCGGCAACAGGTCGGATCACGAAGTCTCAGAGCCTGAAGCTGGTGTTGGACACTCTCTAGAGGGAACCACTTCCCAACAAACTCTCTCACCTGGAAGGAGTTGCTCGCAGGCCTGACAACCCGCCTCTTCTAACCACAGCCACCTCCCTCTCCTAGAGAGAGGGCATACACGGGCTCAATTACCACCTGCAGTGGACAACAAATCACGCGTAGTCCATCTCTGCATGACCACTACAGTCAACCAGGAATACAGACTCAGACTTCTCAAACAAGCTCAGCAATGGCGACAAGGTCTCACGGTGTTGATTTTTGGAATTGCGTGACAAGCAATTTCCGCAGGGAATTAGACAGACTCTCTGGTGCAGAACGGGGAGGATGAACCAGGATTTTCAGAAAATGAACACAGTCTTCTCGGCTCTCAGAACAGAGGGTGTACATGGATTTGTAGAGACAAACACAGGCTTTTTTTTCTTTTCCCAGCTCTCCAGAACGCATGAGGTATTCTTGCAGAGGTTGGGTTGGTCATACTGTTCAGTGCCCCCTACACGCTTAGGTAATCGGGTGGAAATGGAGGAGGAACCCTTCTCACGGCTCGCCCTAGCCATTTTATTCACATGCGTCAGGGTTGACACTTGTCACCCATGAAACTGCATGCACTCCACCATCACGCGTCTCCCTTGCATGTTCTCCCCTTGCTAGAAACTTAGGATGAAACATAAAATGCACATGTCTTTTGGGATAATATAAAAATATTATTCCCAGGCTTAATCCCCCTAGTCTTAGCCCCTAGGCTCAACACTTAGCCCCTTTTTCCCACCTTCCAGCCCCTAATTCCTTGCCCACTCTGTGGATGCTCAGTCCCCCTTCACTCATTCATCGTGGTTGGTCTGCACCTGGCAATGTTTACAATTTTATTAAATGTTCTGCATAGATACAAGTACAAAATTAGGCCCTTGGCCTCCAACCCTTAGGCTCTCTGGCTTAACAATTACATAAGCCACCAGCTTATAAAAACTTGGCTCACTAGCCTATAAAACATAATTACATTTTCTTTCAGAACATGGTTTGCAACGGGGCTCAGCCTTGGGGACACTACAATAGAGCTTGCAAATCTTACCTCTTTTAATCATAAATTCTTACTTTTACCTTTCTTAGAGCACAAATCTTTCAGATCTTGCTTCTCTCCTTCAGATCTAACTTATTTTCTTCAGATCAAGCTTCTTTCTTTTAGCACAAAGATTTATAAATCAAGTAGAATACTGTGCACTAGAGTGAAAGATCTATGCATAGAGCTTTCACAATTTCAGGATGAATCTTTGCACAGAGCTTCTTCTTTCTCAATTCCTAGAAATCACAGCTTCAGGTCCCGACAACAAAACCATTTCTTGGCATAGGGGCAGACCCGAGGTTCAACGCTACAACAACGCACCAACAAATCCCTAACTACCAACCCTTTCGGAAACACCTATGAAGCGGATGAAGTCTCACTCGAGGTAGAGGTAGGGGTGGTTGCAAGACTCAGGTGTCTGTAACCTTAGCTGGGACACAGATCTATGATTGTACTACTTAATAAAGAACTTAGCACCATCATTTCCTCCATATGCAATCAATATCGACTTCACTGATAAAAAAGGGCTTCACAACATCCACACTAATATAATGTATTTAAGGACTTAACATAAGTAAATAGATCAGATTGAGCAGATTAAGAACTAAGCATGGCCATATAGATCAGATCTAACATTCTCGCATATCATAAGCACAAAGCATAAGTAGATCTATCTAAACATATCAAAGCACTTAGAAAATAACATGTGAACACATCAAGACAAGGCACAAAGAAGAATAACACAGTATTTACGTGGTTCACCCCCACCCTGGGGTTACTTACACCAACTCTTCTTCTTTATTGTCTTCAGTCAATCAGTTACAAGAATAGAGACTCAAAACCCTACTCCGCACAAGACAAATATCTGCACAGCTCGCTAGATCCTTCTTACTTGCGTTACAGCACAAAGCCTTCCACAGTCTATTACAACCACTTGCACTTATCTCTACAAGTATCTCATAGTAGGCACAAAGCCCTTACAATCCACACTAGCACTTAGCTGCTACCACTTAGCACAACCGGTCTCACATCACATGGATGCACTTCCATATTCTATCTATCCTAGGTGTCTATTTATATATACAAAATAGGCCTAAACATGGGTAAACCCATGGGCCAACATCCCAATCCCATTACATAATCCCAAAAACCCAAAAAGGAACCAAAAAGGGGCCGAGATCCCGTGATCTATGCTTCATCTTGCGCTCCTCCTTCGACAGGATATCGAAGTCCCAAAATAGGTCAACATGATCAAGAATCTCGCAAAACTTGGTCAAGGGCCAACAGTGCCCCTCTTTCCAACTCGCCTTGCCTTGCCTTTGGATGCCTAGCCATGCCAAGGTCATATTAAAAAAGTTAAGTCAAAGACAAAATTGTTCTTTATGCAACATCCAACTCGCCTTCTTACCTAGTTCTCCCTTGTGTGGTTGTTTTCGTTATGGATCTTCATGTGGGTGGGCACAGTTCTTTCCAACTTGCCTTGCGTTGCGTTTAGGCTCCCTTCCTCATTTTCATTACAATTCCTCTTTACAATGCTCCTCTTGCCAACATGCCTTGTATTGCCTTTGCGCTCCGAACCTTTCCCAGGCCATATTCAAATGGTTAAGTTGAAGCCAAAATTGCTCTTTATCTAGCATCCAACTCATCTTCTTTCCTAGTGCTCGCTTGTGTGGTCATTTTCATTATGGCTCTTCATGTGGGTGGGTCCACTATTTTCCAACTCGCCTTGTGTTGTGTTTGGGTTCCCTGCCTCGTTTTCATTACAATTCCTCTTGAGGGCACCCCTCTTTCCAACTCACCTTGCCTAGGCCATATTAAAAAATTTAAGTCGAAGCCAAAATTGCTCGTTATCCAACATCTGACTCCTCTTGTTTCCTAGTGCACCCTTGTGTGGTTGTTTTCGTTGCGACTCTTCATGTGGGTAGGCACACTTCTTGCCAACTCACCTTGCGTTACATTTGGGTACTCTGCCTCATTTCTGTTATGATTCATTTTGAGTACACCTCTCTTTCCAACTAGCCTTACCTTTCCTTTGGGTTCCCAACCTTACCGAGGTCATATTAAAAAAGTTAAGTCAAACCCAAAATTTCTCCTTATCCGACATCTAACTCGTTTTCTTTCCTAGTGCTCCCTTGTGTGGTTTCTTTCATTAAGACTCTTTATGTGGGTGGGTGCACTTTTTGTCAACTCTCCTTACGTTGTGTTTGGGAGCCGTGCCTAGTTTTCATTAGGATTCCTCTTGAGGGTGCCCCTCTTTCCAACTCGCCTTGCCTTGCCTTTAGATTCCTAACCTTGCCTAGGTTGTATTAAAAAAGTTAAGTCAAAGCAAAAATTGCTCCTTATCCGGCATCAGACTCATCTTCTTGCCTTGTGTGGTCATTTTTGTTAAGGATCTTCATGTATGTGGGTGCACTTCTTTCCAACTCGCCCTGCATTGCATTTGGGCACCCTGCTTCATTTTCGTTATGATTCCTCTTGAGGGCGCCCCTCTTGCGAACCCGTCTTTCCTTTCCTTTGGGCACCCGACCTTTCCCAAGCTGTAGTAAAAAAGTAAAGTAGAAGCCAAAATTGCTCCTTATCCGACATCTGGCTCCTCTTATTTCCTAGTGCTCCCTTTAGTGATAGTCATACATGGTATGATTTTGTTTCAAATTTACCTCTGTTCTTTTAGAAATGTGAGGGATTCACATAATCCAGAGTGATTTAAAGACTATGATGGAAAAATAAAAGACACCACACTCAAACTATAAGAAATCTCTCCCATATCTGGAACCTGTATGATGTGATGAATGTTCATCATGGATTCATAGATACTACAAAGACATAACATACCTGCAAATGTGTCATAATAAGATTTTGATGAAAAATAGATATCTTGAAAGAGAAAATAGGGATTTGAGATCTGAATTGCAACAAACTCTTCCTCGGGAAAACAATAGATTCAAAAAATATGGGGATATCGTCAGTAGGAATTCAACTAATATCAATGCTCTTATGAGTTCAAAAATGCACCATTCTTTCTTTTGTTCAAAATTTATATCTCTTATTTAGAAATTAAATTTCCCCAAAAGTTTAAAATGTTAGAAGGATTTAAAATGGGTGGAAAAATGATGCAATTTTAACCCCAAAAAAGATGATTCCAACAACATCGCTTTTCTATTTTGGGGCTTTTGACCCAAACATACCAGTATTTTGAATTAAAATTATCATTTTGAGGTCACAATGTTCATCAAGTGGATAACCAAATCTTTTAAGTAGCTATATAAAATGTAATTACAATACCCATATCTTTTACAACCTCAATAAAACTTAATTAATAATTCATTTAACGTGTATCTCTCTTCTTCATTTCCAAAGCTCCAAACATCTAAATTACTCCAAATTGATAATATGTTCCGACAGCTCCAAACACATATATAGTTGTGTATCTCTATTTGATAGGGTGTCTCTTAGAACTTCATTGAGAACATGCAATTCACTCTGATTCCTAATAGCATGATGAAAACAATATATTCAACTCCCTTAAAAGCATGAAATCAGACCAGTGTTTCTTCGCAGCGAAGAACACATATAGCAAGACATGGGTTTATAATAACTACTCGACGGTATTGCTACTTTCTGAACTGCATGTATAACAATGCCCTTTTTTAAATGCCCCCTTTTTTAAATGCCCCCCCTGCTGTAATACTCAGGGAATGTTCGAGATTTGTATTCCCGCTCTGAAGATGCTATCATACTTGGGGAATATTTGAGATTTATGTTCCGAGTCTGAAGAACAACAGAGACAACCAAAAGGGAAAACATAACGCAGTTCAAAGTATATTTTCTCACAAGTACATCGAACAAAAGGAAAAACATCACACAATTCAAAGTATATTCTCTCAAATAGAAACACAAGTACATAAGCAATCAGGTACCATTAAAGTTTAAGGAAAACAAGTCTTTTTAATTCCTCTATAATATGTATTTAGTATGCTAATTTTAACAATTTTATTGCTCCAAAAGTTATAAAAGAAAAATAAGCTTACCATTCAAATTTACCGCCCTCTACCATTTTTTTGACAGAAAACTTTTAAATAATCTAACGATCTCAGTGGACAACCATGTGTAACATCCATGCTGATATAGAAAGCCGTGATCTCCCTCTCGGAGAAGACGGCCATTCGGAAATGCCTTCATTAGGGTTTCAACCACAAGAATCCAAGCAGATTGATTATTCATTTTTTGTCACTCAAATTTTGGAATACACTCTTATCCAGTCAGTGTATATTCAGTTACAAGTGGTGCTAGCTCTAAGGTGTGCAATTTATTGGGGCGTGTAAAGCCAAAACCTTCCTACTGTTGAAATAATTAAACTTAGCTAGGAGCCATAAGAGCAAGGATGCTACATCCTAAATTTTACCTAAGATTTTTTAAAACAATCAAATTAATTAAGAGATTTAGAAACAAAGATTATACATACTATTTTTCCGACAAGATTGTTTAAAGAATAAAAAAGTATTTCAGTAGTTTATTGAACATTATAATGAAGAAAAATGTGTCAGGTGGCTTGTTGACATATCAATGATGAAAAGAAAGAGTAGTCTTTCTCTTGTAGGATTGTGTTAAATACAATCTAAATCAAAGTATACAAGGACTAAGATTTGGGAGGTATATTCTTAATTAAAATAAATTAATCAAAATTTGTAAAATGAGGTTCTTTAGTTTTTTAATTAGACCCGAGGAAAAGTTTAAAATTTCCCCATCATATTATGGGGAACCACATCACTCGAATGACCTCCATAATTATTGGCACATGTTCCTTCATGTTTAGAGCATTTAGATTTGTGGCTTTGGAAATATAGAACTTGCTTTAAAGTTTTATAATTATTGGCACATGTTCCTTCATGTTTAGAACATTTAGGTTTGTGGTTTTTGAAATATAGAACTTGCTTCACAAGTTTTGATGCAAAATTTGTAACAACAAACTAAAATTTTATATTTTAAAAGAACTTTATATTTTTTTATAGAGAAAATGTTCAACAAAATATAAAGCAAGTTTTAAACTAAAAACTTGAAAATTCTATTAAAACTAGATAGTAGAGTATGATACACAAACAAGGGCATCAATCACAATATCAAATTAATGTAATGGACATATATAAATACAACAATCTTGTTTGAATATAGATAAACTATCTTAGTTACACAATCAACCAGTTTTAGTTTGTCTATCTGAAGATAGACAAACTATATTTCCAAAATCACATCACTAGAATGACCTTCATAATTATTGGCATATGTGCCTTCTTGTTGAGAGCATTTTGAATGACCTTCATAATTATTGGCACATGTGCTTTCATGTTTAGAGCATTTTGATTTGTGATTTTGGAAATATAGAACTTTTTTTACAAGTTTTGATGCAAAATTTGTAATAACAAACTAAAACCTTTTTTTTTTTATGGAGAAAATGTCCAACAAACTATAAAGCAAGTTCTAAACTAAGAATTTGAAAATTCTATTAAAAACAGAGAGTAGAGTATGACTTACAAATAATGACAACAATCACAATATTAAATTGATGTAATGAATACATATAAATACAACAAGTTTGTTTGAAGATACACAAAATATCTTGATCACACAATCAACCAATTGAGTGCATATCTCAACCTCACACTATTCTATGACACTTAGTTGGAGAGAATCTCGCTCACAAACAACTATCTAACAATCTCCTAAATTGTAGGATAAAACCACTCTAGTAGAGATTGACTGTACTTCTCAATACATTAGAAACCATATTAGATAAGTAGGAATTATATATTCCATCACTCTCCCTTAATGACTACTTATCTAAATATCTATGTGGTCATATTTTCATCATTGTCAGGGCTTCAATTGTTCAAACTTTGTTCTTCTTCAACTTGTACCTGCATCTGATTATTGACATCCATATAAAAAACAATCCATCTACCATAATACATGGGTCATCGTCTGCCGTAACCACTAGTTCTCTAGAAATCTTATTCGGTTACATGGTTCATTAATGTTAAACCCTCCTTTAAACATAACTTGGTCCCAAACATCTCACACTTTTGAGAATACCATATAAAATCCCCACCTGAGTCAAAGATCAAACTTCTTTGATTCTACATCAAGCTTAGATAGGAATACACCTACGACCATGTACCTACCCACATGGTTAATTCCACAACTTGATGACACATCCACTATATCCATCAGATTGATACACTGTAAACTATTACATGAAGGTCTAACTCAAGAAGACTTTACTGGGGAAAACCAAATTTCCTATGGTTAAGCATTACAAATTGGACCAACAACACTTTGGAGTGTCGGGTACAACCGATCATGCACCCTTGCACCCCCTACAACATTTTAATCATATACAAAAAATGACACTCAAATTATCGTAACTCCAAATCCAATTTACATCATTTCATTATTAACCAAGACACACATAACCACCACTTTGAGAAATTTTCATGGTTTAATGGAAACAATCTTAATGTAACTAATAGCGTTGGGAAAACAAAGATAAATATGCGTAGATACAAATCCCCCCTATTTGAAATCAATGTCTTCTCATGATTCAAATGCTCTCATCCATAACAACAATGATTCAAGTCTCATTACTAGATATCGAGCATTATAGAAAACCACACGTTACTTGACAAAGCAATAATTACTGGAAACCATGCAGCTGATGAGGAGCACCTTGAACATCTTGTTGAATGATGTCTAGACAAGCTCACACAAAAAATTGAGACAAAGAAAGTATCACTCCTCAACAGGTCGGACAATGATTAATACCCTAATCAGAAGGAAGACCAACAAACACAAGGCATCAAATTTCAGGCTCTTTCCCCCGATCAAAACAAATATTTGTTGGGAGATTCAATATGGGATGAACAAACTCAGAGAATGGAAGCCAGATGCATGAAAATAAAACTTGAGTCGACTAGAAACCCCAAACAACACGAAATCCCATTTTTTATTGATTATATACCATCAACTGACTTCCTTTGAGAGAAAGCACTGTGATTTTCCTCATCAATCTATGTTTATCCCATAACAAAATTTCTCTAACAGAATGCATATCCTTCATGAAAATCGATGATGCCGGGGAACATTTAGGAAGCACGCTCATAAAAAAAAATGATCTTAACACCATTTGCAGGAAAATTGTTCATACTGCTCATCATATGCTTGTACGTGGATGGATGTGTGCATTCCCAACATAAATTTCTACACATAATCTCCTTCACGGATGGTCATTGTGTAGTGTCCCCAAGGCCGAGCCCCGTTGTACACCATGTTTTGAAAGGAATTGTAATTATGTTTTATAGGCTGGTGAGCCATGTTTGTATAAGCTGGAGGCTTATGTGTTTGTTAGGCCTGGGAGCCTAAGTGTTGAAGGCCAGGAGCCTGTTGTTGTACTTGTATATATGCAGAACGTTTAATAAAATATAAACACCGCCAGGTGTAGACCGACCATGATGAATGAGTGAAGGGGACTGAGCATCCACAAAGTGGGCAAGGAATTAGGGGCTGGAAGGTGGGAAAGGGGCTAAGTGTTGAGCCTAGGGGCTAAGACTAGGGGGTTCTTAAGCCTTGGAATAATATTTTAATATTATTCCAAAAGATATGCGCATCATATGTTTTTATCCTAAGTCCTTTTGGAAGGACACGTGAATTCCAAAGTGGTGGGAGGAACGTGTGCTGGTGGAGCGCATGCAGTTCCATGGGTGACAAGTGTCAACCCTGGTGCATGTGAATAAAACGACTAGGGTGAGCCCTGAGAAGGTTCTGATTCCCATTCCACCGGATTGTCTGAACGCGTACGGAGCTTTGAGCAGTGTGACTAAGCCGACTCCTGGAGAGAACCTTGGGGGGGAGACCCTGTGACTCGAATGTCTGTGTTTGATTCTGAGAAATCCCATGCATGTAACCCCAGCCTACAAGAAGCCTGTGTTGATTACGGTGAAGAGTCTTGCTTGCTGGGGAACGTTGAGCGAGCCTATGCGAGCATTCCCCATTCTGAAGCCGTGACTATGAAGCCATCCTGTGATTGCCGAACCAGTTTTTGGAAAGCTTGTGTCTGTTTTCCATGGGATTGTTAAGACTACACAGTACTGGACTATGTCAGGCTTGTTGGCCTATGAGTGACTCCCTCTAGGTGAGAGAGTGCGCAGGGGAAGGAGAGAAGTCCTGGAAGGAACCCTGTAGCTTCCATAAAGCCCAGAGACTTCCGGTCCAGTCTGTTCCTGTAACCCAAGGTAAGGGAGATTGGTATCCGAAGGACTGTCCAGGTGACAGAGAAGGTGCATTCTCCTGGAGTGGAACAGACATGTGGGGAATGAGGGTCTGTGGGTAGTGAGAATGGGAGATTCCTGGGAGAGCATTTCGTCCTTGTGGTTGTGTGTGACTGTTTTCCCTGTAACCTCAGCCTAAGCCTAGATTCCTTTCCTTGGGGTGGAGCTTAGTCCCAACTCGGGGGTGATCCACTACTGATTTGATGAGTAGTGCAGTCTAAGGCTGGGAGGTTCGTGGAAGGCCTGCATTTGGTTGGTGGATTCCACCATTGTTACAAGATAAGTGTCTAACCATGTATTATCACATTTTATCATGTCTCTACTGTAAATGTTATCATGTTTACCGCTGTGTATATGAATTAATATGGAATACCATGGATTTTTTTAATTATAGCAGTAATGATATGTTTTACTCTGAGTTAAATGTGTTTATTTGTTAAATGCATTGGATATATGATATCTGTATGAGATATGTACAAATGGTGTGTACAAATGGGTATCAGAGCGCGAGTAAGCTCAGAGTTCTAAAATGGGTGCGCTACAAATTGGTATCAGAGCCAAGGTTTCGACACTGAGCCTAGATGGGCCAGTGGAGCTGTCTTTGGACCGAGAATGCGAGGTTAAATTGGGTTTGGAAGGCCAATTTCGTACCCTTGTTTGCTAAAAAATGTCAAGGAGTTACTTGATGAGTTTTAAAGCTCAGGAGGTATAGAGGCGTTATGAAACCGCAGCTAGTGTGGTATGAGTCCACAGGGAGAGAGGACTCCACACCGGTGGTGTAGGAGCTCTAGGATCTATTCCGGAGGGAAGGTGAAACCTTGTGACCATCATATCTGAAAAGTGTGCACGGGGTTTAAAGCCCTTTTGATATTGCACATGAGTATGGAAATCACGATACGCGAAATTCCGATTTAGTCAGGACCGTCCATCTCGAAGGGACAGGTGGTGTTAATAAAGAGTCAGTTAGTGTTTCTCATGTTGAAATATTGGGGTATCGACATTCGTGAAATCGGGAGTCATGATGATAGGAGGTCGGGAATTTTCATGGTAAAAGTCCCGAGAATGATCTGAGCCGTCCGTTTGTGGGGACACATGGCAGAGATCGAGTGACTCATCAGTATATCGGCTACCAAGGTTTTGAGTTGACATAGAAATTTTTCATCGGGGAAACACAAGTTGTGAAATCCTGAGATTGGGAGCCCATCGACATATCGGGGTTCGACGTTTCGCGAATCCTGAAGACAAGGCACTCGGAGCATTAGAAATCGTGAAATAGCGAGAAGCGGCGATGAGCGTCCATTCTTGGGGATGCGTGGCCGAGATCAAGGCATTCGGAAAGTTCCGGAAGGAGAGTCATCCATCGGGAAATCGGGGTTCGAGGAATCATGAATCCTGAGGACATATGTTCTTCGGCATTGGAAAGTCTGAAACCCCGATAGGAGATATGACTGTGGTCATATAAGGGGAGGTCGTGTGAACCATGAGTCTAGCCTAGAGGGCTAACGGGAGTTAGAGAGCATCGGAGTTTGGAAGCCCAAAATGTCAAAAGGATCTGCGCCATAGATCTGAGAAAGATCTAATCGTTGGATTTTTCTTTGAATGGATGTGGACACATGGAGATGTACCATGTACCAGTGGGTCGAGAAGAGAAGCGAGAGAGGTGGGACCTGATGATGTCGTTAAAAAGAAACGTGGGTCCTCATGAACGTACCACATGCCACGATGGTGAAGGGCGACAGCTGTGCTATGGGCCCGGAGGATAAAGTAATTCACAATTTCGGGAACTCACGATATAAGGACATGAGAGCTCGACATTGAAACTCGTGAAGTCACGAAGTAGCGAGAACGAGAGGAGAAAATTCAACATCGATTCTCAGGGTTTCGTGAAAGGGAGGTACCATAGTTGGATGCCATATCTCACGAAGGTGTGAGTAGTGAAGGGTGCTAGCACTTAGCCCTAGACTATGATCATGCGTAGCAGACCCTAGCGAGGAAAGAGCCATACCCTTGTCGCATCTTGGGTATCGGCATTTGGAGGAATGAGCCGAAGGTTTTTGACTCATGAACTCATGAGATCACGAGTTACGAAAAGGGTGACCTGGGTTACGAATATTTAACTGTCATATCTTCGTGGACCGAGATTCTAAAGTTCCGAAGTCCCAAAAATTATAGAATTGAACGAGAGCACAAAGAAAAACTTAATTAAATTAAAACGTCTTTCATTCTTGTTCGTATTGGCTTATAAATGTTATGGATTCTTCCAAAGGAGTAATGACCTAGAAAACTTCGAATTTAATTGCACAGTGCGTGTGCAGAGTTCAACGGAGGACAGGACTCCAATTAACCAACGTCGAGTATGGAGTGGGGAAAGGTGCAGATTACCCCCAAAATAGAAGACGAACAGGAAGGAAAGGATGTTAACCTGGGAATCGAAGGATCAAAATCCAATGGGCATGGAAAAGAGAAGGATAAGGAAGGACACATAATGAAAATCATTGAAGTATTGCAAAGAGAGGCCCAGGCTCGCCGAGCTGATAGTCGAAAGCTCATGAAAGTCAGGGATTGACAGGGTGCGTTAAACTTAAAATTTTTGAAGAGCCTGGAAAGAATAGAGAAGAAACTTGAGGAGGGAAGAGAGTCAAGTATTATTGAGAGTTGTAGAACCTATGGGACAAGAAGTAGGTCGAGGAGTGGTAGCCGACATCTTAATCGCTCCCAAAGACATTCTGACAGGAAGACACACAATAGTTCAATCCCGTCCCCTACCAGAAAACATAAAAAATCTGGAAAGGAGGAATTGAAAGGAGAGATGAAAAAGATTAAAAGCCTCCAACATTCGATGGAGAACATAAGAAGGAGGAAGATGTTGAGACCTGGTTGCTTTCCATGAAGAAATACTTCCAACTACAGAATTATTTTGCCCATGCAGAAGGAAGAATTGCAATGTACCAACTAAAAGGAAAAGCATCCATGTGGTGGGATCAGTTTGTACAGGTGTAGCACATCAGAGAGAAAGAGGTCATGTGGAAGGATTTTAAGAGGTATTTCCAGAAGAAATACCTGACTAAAAGATACTACGATAGAAATATGAAGGAGTTCTTTGAGCTCAAGTTGGGCAGTATGAGGATTGATGAGTATGAACGAAATTTTCTGGAACTATTGAAGTATGTTCCATTCATCAAGGACGAAGCTGTTAAAATTCAGAGGTATCTGAGTGGAATGCCACCTTCCATGAGTGAAAATATTCAATATGACGATCCTAAGGCCATGGAAGAGACCATCAGAAAAGATAAATGCTTGTATGAACAGCAAGAAGAAAGGCCTATCCTTCGAAAGGTCTAGGATGATCGGAGGAAATTTAAGAAGGAACAGAGGCAGAAGGGAAGCAAGCCTTCCTTTTTCAGGAACAATCCTTGGGGATAGTCATCTTTTAAAGAGCCTAGGAAGGTTGAAGGGAGTGAGCAGATGCCAAGGCCTCCACCTATAGAATGTTGGGGTTGTAAAGGAAATCACAGGTACAGAGACTGCCCCCACAGAAAAGACAAAGAAAGAACTGTCCATATTGTTCAACAAGCTGAAATAGTGGAGGATATGGGCAGTAGAATGTTGAGGATCTACACAGCCCTAGACAATAAGCAAGTAGAATTTCAATCGCACATTATTGAAGTGGAAGGTAC
>ML782385.1:1051429-1070399 GCA_009831015.1 Picea engelmannii | reverse complement strand
CATTCTCGTGACTCGGGACTTGTGAATTCAAGAAATAAGGTGTCCGACTTGCGAGACTCCGAAACTAAAACCCTAGGAACAAACCTACTTGTGAAAAATGGACATTTTTAAAAGTGACAAAGCATTGCTATTTATGGGACAAGATTTCAGAGCTTTATGATTTCGGAAAGAGAAGAAGAGCTATTTTAGATCTCAAGTATCAAAAGTTGAAAATTTGAGCGAGGTGAAAAACAAAGGCGGCTCCAATACTCGGGATTGTTTTCATTTTTATGCAATCTTTAAAACAAAACAAAACTATTCTTGGGATAGATTTTATTTTTACACAAGCTTAAAAACTAAACAAAAATTTTCTTGGACCTGGTTTCATTTTTACACAAGCTTGAACCAAACGAAACTATGCTTGAGGTAGCTGGTTTCATTTTTACACAAGCTTGAACCATAAAATACTATGCTTGAGGTAGGTGGTTTCATTTTTACACAAGCTTGAACCAAAGTAAAAACTATGCTTGAACTTCCCAACGCATTATCCAGGGATGGTTGGTACTTATCCCCCAGCTTAAGAAGCTAGCAACTCAACTTCAACATAAAGTCCAGAGGCTGAGGAAAATGCCCCCCAAGCTTCGTTTCATCCAACTACAAAGGAGAATGAAATGAAGCTTCAAATACTAGACAAAGGACTTGACCCAAATAGAGAGGGGGAAAACTATTTCATTTTTTAACGAGCTTGACACAAAAACAATAACTATGCTCGTAACCTCTGTTTCATTTTTTAATGAGCTTGACACAGAAACATGAACTATTCTCGTGACCTCTGTTTCATTTTTTAACGAGGTTGCCACATATACGCAAAAACTATCCTCACAGCTGGTTTCATTTTTTAACGAGCTTCAAATCATAAAACCATGCTCAAAGACCTTTGTTTCATTTTTTAGCGAGGTTGCCTCAGAGATGCAAAAACTATCCTCGGAAGTGGTTTCATTTTTTAACGAACTTGAAATCAAAAAACCATGCTCAAGGCTAGTTTCATTTTTAAATGAGATTGAAATCAAAAAAGCATGCTCATAACCCTTCTTGATGATGGCTTCCAAGAGGACAATGCTCTGGAAGGACACCATGTCAAAGGGAAAAACTTGGTCATGGCTTCCAAGATATCTTCACTCGATGGAAGAACCACACTCTAGAAAGACACCATGTTGAGAGTCGCAATCGGGGTAAGGAGATCAAGCTCTAAAATCCCGATCGAAGAGATCACCATGTCAACTACTGGATCTAAATCATCAGAAGTTGAAGTCATGGGATACAATGCCACATAATTTACATGTGGTAGCGGCGATACAGTATGCATATAAGAACCATTTAGGGAGGAAATCCAGTCAGGACCGATGGATGAAAGTTGATCAATAGTCACAATTCTTCCATCGTGAGGGAAAGATATGTGGACACAATAGCTTTCATGGCATAGACATAATATCTCCCAAGGAGTAAAGTGAAATACAAGGGATCTTGGACCACCATGACATCAATAAAAACAATTTTCCCTCCCAAAGTTACAGGAAACTAAGGAAGGGTCCCTAAAGGTTGATTGGTTCTTCTGTTAAAAGTTAATAGATTTTGCGTAACCGGGGCACGCTGAGGAAAACCCAAAGCTTTCCAAGAAAAAGAGGACAAAATACTAATGGATGCACCTTCATCTATCAACATCTGAGGAATGTCCCAACCATAAACTTTCACTGTAATCTAGAAAGGAATGTGAGAGGGAAGACGAGGTCCGGTTAGAACACCCCAATCAAAATGGATGGCCTCATTACTTGGAGGGGGTTCCACAGGAGAAGGAGGAATACCCGCCGACACGGCAGAGTCTATATCAATGAGAAAAACGTGAACAGTATCGAGTTTACTCTCTAATGGGAGAGTAGGATCGATCGATGACGAGATCAGATCAACCACTTGGGTTGCACTCTCCAAGGGGAGAATGGGACCGACAAGTGGAAATGGATCGACCACTTGGGTGACACTCTCTAATGGGAGAGTGGGATCGACCGAGGATGGGATCAGACCAACCACTTTAGTTTCACTCTCTGAGGGGAGTGTGGGATTGAACGAGGATGGTATCAAATCAACCACTTTGTCAATTGGTTCAACTAAGGATGTGACCAGATTAACGACATGATCGACCGGATTGACCGGTGAAGGGACCAAAGTGATCATTCCATCAACTATAGGGGGGTTGAGGGAAATCTTATGGTAAGAAACTAGAATTTGAGGCTATGAAACAGTCATGTCTTCTAGTAATTTTGAGGCTTCGTCCATACGAGAACAAAGGTGAGTGAGATGACTCCTTTTGCATAACATACACGGGAAATTGACTCTACTTTTCTTCTTCCCAACCGTATCATGACTGGTTGATGGGGGGTCGTCAACATCTTGTTCAGAGGATGAAGACATGGACTAGAAAGGAGTAGACCATGCTTCTATAACCTTGGATAGACTAGGGAAATATTTAAGAAGATGGATACCCTTACAAAGCCTGCAAGGGTACTTGGGCTTATGGCTTGTTTGGGTGATCTTAACATCATCAACACTCCCATCATGAGTAACAGTAACTGGTTGTTTTCCAACATGTTTGAAAGTGGTTGGAGGTTTTGACCCTTGTTTATCTTTCTTCTTCTTAATCTTTCTTTTCTTTTTCTTCTTATTCACCAGGTTACTAGCTTTAGAACTTTCACTCAATGAAGAAGATGAAATGGAAGGAGACCTTGCAAGAAAAGAAGGCAAAGAAGACCTTACTGGTGAAGAAGGTGAAGGATCAACATGAGGTTGATTCTCTTGGGATGAAGTGCTTGTGATTGAATCACTAACTGCATTCGGGATTACCTGAGTGGAAAATAACCATACCAGTAATCCAATCATGAGACCTGAAAGGTTCAAAGTAGTGATGTGAGGTGGACCAATGTTTCCGTAAGAAGGAAAAATAAAAGGTTCCCCTGGAAAAGGGGTTCCTTCATTGGTCATTCTGGGAACTGATGCCATTAAAACAAAAATCCAACCTAGAGTCTGCTAGGGAAAACAAACAACACACGCTAAAAATCTAGTAAGAAAGAAAGAAAACAAAACCTTCTCACAATGAGCACACTAGTTGGTGATGAAATCCAACATCATAGGAACAAAGTAAGAAGGGGTTGAGATAGAGTGGGTGGAAAAGTTACATTGACGACCTGCTTAATGGACTTACACCCTGGTGCAAGCTCCCACACATAATCGTGGGTATACCCTCCAAGGAGCCCGAGTGAGTTTGGCCAATGTCGATTCTAGGTACCGTGAAGACTTTCCCCTCCACAATCACCTCGTGTAAAGAAACTAGAGAGATAGGCCACTAAGGTTACCAATTTCTAAAGTGATTTCTTGGGAAACAGTCGACAGTCTGATCCACATGCAAAGGTAGGGTATCTAGCCTGAAATCAACTTGAAAGGCTTCCACTCATAAATGTGGGTATACCTTCAAGTGACCCCCATAATACGTGCAATCTCTACACCAAGACCAACAAAGCAGGGTGAGTAACTATGCCAGTATTAATGCGACCTCATGATTGACCCTTGTGTGAGAAGGGTTTCCTAGGACAAAATGTAGTAAGTAGATTTAACTCTCCCTATCAAAAGATACTATGTTTGTTTGCAGCTTTGGAAAGTTATCTTTCACACCGATTCCAAAGCCCTACAACTAATCTAATGTAGGTTTGCTACCAGAAAATAAAAAAATGTCTAATCAATTTTTATAAGTGCTTTATTTTTAAGGCTGTTGTTACTCAAAAGGAATATGGCGTGGACAATATGGTGTTTTGACCGACTCGAAGGTTATGAAAAGAGATGAAGATGCAATCTTTTCATTTCGATGAGAACTATGCTATGAGAAGGAGAAAAAATTTATCATTCCCAGATGCACAATGTCCCAAAATCCTAAAACTCATCAATATCAATATTCTCAAGAAATGAGCAAAAACTATTGTACACCAATGCACGATTCATGGCCTCCCCGACCATGAGGGGGAAATTTTTTCATAATTTAAGATCAAAAAATGCCAAGAATCATGCAATTCCACTACTTCAAATGCAAGGATGCCCCCAATCTAATATAAAGCAAGAAATTAAATCTTTTTGTTTCAAAAACTTCACTAAAAGCAATAATGAACTTTCTTAAAACAAAGAAACCCAAACTAAAAATTTTCTTTTAAAGTGAACTATTCAAAAGAAATCTGATCTTTCCCTAAACAATCTTAAAGAAAACACATGCTTTGTAATTGAAAGACACTCAAAGAAAGAGACTAATCCTTCAAAACCAAACAAAGCAAAGATGGCTAAAATCAATTCAAAGAATGTCAAGCAGACTGTAAATAGATCAATATAGGCTCCAAAAGTTCAATCCAGCTAATCAAAGAAAAACTAGGCATCAAAAGATAGGAAAGCCTAATTCCAAACAAAAATTTCAAATGGGTTCGCAGCCTAGCTATAGGGTCCAATGCGAAAATCAGTGGAGTTCGCAGGCTGGACACAGGTAGGGTGTGAACATGTCACACTGGATTACACAGTAGGGTGTGAAACTGAGAGGTTTTCGCAGGTTGTAGACCAGCACAATGCGAGAACTTGAAATCAAATAGAATTTGGAAAAGGACAAAAGAGTCTAAGTGAACTTTCAGATCTAGAGAGTCTGGATGGATCTCCAAAGACCAGAAAACAAGTAATCAAAGCAAGGGAAACTAGACTAACTAGGAAACAATTTGTTCCCCAGTAGAGTCACCAATTTTTTTATTGGATAAATCGGTAGGTGAGGACACTAACTGATCTCCCTAGATCAACCTAGATCCAGAACAAAACACACCAGAACATGACGCTTTCCTTAAGTTTTAAATATTGAATTTACTAACTAAAGAGGGATAGGTGACATACCATTTAAACATCACTTCCTCTCACCATCGCCATCCTAACTCCATTCCAACACTCATACAATGATGATCCTGCAATAGAACGCAACCAACCAAAATGATAGTAATAGAATAAACCCAATATAAACCTATGTATGTGATCAAGGAATCATACAATAAAACACAACAATCTTTATAGGAAAGAATCATATTATTGTATCATATTAAATCTGAAAGAGAGATTACAACCATGGCCTTGATGTCGTAAGGTCCCTTCCAAATTTCCTTCATTCCCCACACACTTCCACTCCAATAATTCTGAGAGCATAGATTTGATAATATTCACAATCTATCTTGACAAAGTGGTTCATCTAGCCAAGCTAACAATCTCCAAATCTCAATCCAATCCAAGCTAATCCCAAAAGCCAAAGCTCCAAACTCCAAAGATAACTTTCTCCATGAAAGCTCCTATCCTTTTATAAGTTGGAGAGGATAAGGTGAGGAGGTTAGTATGATCCCACCAAATCATGAAAGCGAGTAAGATCCAAACCATCCGGATGCCACCTTACCATGGACGTTTCTCCTTCTAGAAGCATTGAGAAGATGCTCGTTTTTCCCATGTATGAGCATTCTCGCACCCTACTTATAGAGCAACCTACGAACCTCTTGCAACCCAGCTAAGGTGAATCTTGCGCCAATCAGGAATTCTCACACCCTAGCCATAGTGCAGCATGCAAAAATCCTCTTTAATAAGGTTTTTACAAAGGGAAATGCAACTTCTTTTCTCAGGAAAAGTTCTTCTCCCTTCTTTCTTCAGGAACTCGGGCCACTGAACCCTCTGAATACTACAGACAGGTTTACATCATTAATAGTCATAGGGATGATGAAAATAATGTGTAACAATCATGTATTCACTATAACTTCAAATTCGACCAATTCCAGGGCTAAATTTGCTAGAACGGATATTAAATCAAGAATATCTCACCACTTGGAAAATTTTCTAAATTTTCCCATGAATTTAATAACATAAATTGGGGATTTTTCCCAATTCCACGTCATTTCTTCTAAAAGTTACCATGGATTCTCTGTAACTTGAAATTTGGCCACTTTGAAATCAATCCTATGTGAAATTTCTCTTCAACTCAACTTTCTCGATCCATCTAGGCTCAGTGTTGAAAACTGAAGCTCTGATACCCTGGGCCACCCAGGTCGGGCCATTCTACTCCAAAAAATTCTCTAATACCATATTGTAACATCCCCAACATCCAAATGGGATATGCCACATAACATTTTTCAAACTGTATGCAAATTAAATCATATACACACAGAAATCTCTTGCGGAACTTTATATATAAAAATTAAGTTAGAGAAATACATTATGTAAATGCATGGATTCATACGGAAATAACAATAAACATATACATGCAACATGGACAATAAATACCCGTTAATATAACTACATGTATAAACCACACACAGGAAAATCCCATAAAAATAAACACATAATTAATAATGCAACATATAAATTAACACACAATTGACACTTATATTGGTAAGAATATCACCAACTGCGTGAAGGCCTTCCACAAACCTCCTAGCCTTAGACCACACTACTCATCACTCTCAGTAGTGGGTCACCCTCGAGCTAGGACTAAACTCCACCTGGGTAAAGGGATTCCTAACCATGTTGAGGTATCTCATACAATAAGAAAGACTCTGTCATAGGTGCCAACTCAAACTAACATGCTACAATCCCTCATTCCCCACATGCATGTCCCACCCCAGGAATTGTGACCCTTCTCTACTCAACAATCCCTCAGCTGCCCCACTTCCCCTCCAGGGCTTCAACAACAGGCTGAACATGAATTCTCAGAGCCCTATAGCTATAGTTTAGCACCTTCAGGAAATCAATTCCCAACAATTCTCTCACCCAGAGAGACATTTTTCACGAGCCTGACAACCCGCCTCTTCAATATCCCATGGGCCTGACAACTCACTTCTTCAGTCCAGCTCTCAAGCTAACCATGTACAGGTACAAGTATAGGTAATGGTCTGGTATTGGTTCAGGTACAGATATAGGTATAGAGAGGTATGAAGGACATATCAATGAGTTTCTGAATGATCATGGAATGATAGGAAAATGAACTAAGTCCAATCTATATGTATGCATGGAGCCACTTTGGCCCACTTGTACCCATCCTTAGAACTTAGGATAAAATAATTATCCATACTTTATACTTTAAGGAATATTAATATACTATTCCTTTTTATATTAATCTCCCTAGCTTATCCCTTTTCCTTAACCTTTAGGCCCCCCTTTCCCTAACTAGTGGAGTTTAATCCCCCATACTCTTTTATCGTGGTCGTTCTACACACAACGATGCATTTTATATTAATGATAAGACATATACAAAAATAGGCTCACTACCTTTAGAATATAGGCTCTTCGACCTAATCATCACATAATCCTTTTGGCTTATAATAAACTGGCTCACCAGCCTATAAAACACAACATATACACAAGGGCTCCTTGGACTCAAAATCGCCCACACTTAAGTTTGTTGCGCACAGTATCTTGTAATGTGCACACTTCATAATTTTAGTGTGCAGTACATGCACGCACTATACCATGGAAGGTGCATACAAAAATGATTTCAAAAAGATCACCATCTTACGTACATTTGTATTTACATTTACAATTGGGCTCGGCCTAGGGGTATTACACATTTATCAGTTCTTCCTCGAACTTGAGAGCTTAGTCTCCCTTCTCTACTTCTCTTCGCAATTCTTCCTCTTCCCACCACACCTTGCTTTCTTTCCTTCCTCAGTAAGATTGCATGTAACCCAAATTCCCAGTCCGTGATCAGGTTTGAAATCCTTTTAGATGGGCAATCTGCCCCATCCCCTCATTAACTCTTAAGAAAGTCTTCCCACCTACCATCCTGAATGTAATTCATCCCTGGGTCAAAGGACTATTCTGGTTCTGAGAAATTAAATCCAACAAGGTACTCATTTGGTGGGGGTTATCTCAACCATTCCCGGTTCCCCTCACCATCTTTTTCATAGCATTTGTGGTATATCTTGCAAAAACCCCACTTTCAGTAATCATGCAACACTTGTCCATTTCTATTAATAACAAAAATTACATTCCTTGAACTTTTATACAAAGGTTCATCAACTCAAACATTCACACAAATCGATTTTTCCATATTCTCTTGGCCAATATATTTATATTTACAAACTGGAGGAAACAGGGGTGTTACAACTACTCATAGGAATGGTGGAGGTGGAAGCAATTCCACCCCTCATGCTGAAACCAAGGCTCATCCCGCACTGGAAAAAGATCCAGGTGTGGGCATCATAACTAAGGGGATGGGAGTGGGAATGTTATGTAGACTAGTGAATGGAAAAGAAGACACAGTCGATGTCCCCCAAATAGAGGGACCCATATAAATGGGCATATATGGTGTGGGTCCAATGGCACTCAAGGATGGTAAAGTGGACATCATTGGGATTCCCCCATTCCCACTCATAGATGAGATTGATGGCTTAGCCACATTGGAAGAAACACTTGGGCCCAACATGGTGTGAGTGTTGATAAAAAAATAAAAAGGTTCACTAAAAATTTCCCTTATCTGGACAAGTATGGGTGTGTCTGGATTAGTCAAAGGAGGTTTAAAGTTGGGTGGAGGAATTTCTTTGACCACTTCCACTTCAACCAAACTACTGTCCTCAAAAAAAATATGGGATTCTTCGAATTCATGGTCACCTATCTCATGTCACTTGAGAGGTGGTTGTACCTCTGTGATATTTTCTATTCCTCGTAATCAACAAGACTGATATGGTGATTTATCCATGGTGAAAATAATATGTGCAAATCAAAAAACAATTCAACCTAAGGGTAGCATAGACTTGGAACTAAAGATCACACCCCTAACAAATCTAGGAAAACAACAAGCAAACCAATGGCTCAAGTGGGCCTTCCAAAAGCCAACCCTCTAGGGGAGATGAAGTCCCTAGAAGATTGTCTAGCGAAGGTATGAGGAGCAATTACGATGAACTATCTGAAACAACCTACCCTAGGTACTACAACCATGTTCCACCTACAATCACCTATGTAGATACCTAGGAATGGTCACTAAGCCTACCAACTCATAATCAGTGACCTGGTGAACAATTGTAGGTCTAAAAACATATAAGGGTAGGGTAACTAAGCTCGAAGTTTTGAAGGTGTTACCTCACATAGAGGCATGGCACCAACAAAACCACCATATATGTAGTAATCAAAGTGATATTGTAAACACCAAAACAAGTAGAGAGGGATGATCTCCCTACTTTCCCTGATGCAACCTTGTGCTTGACTCCTGTGTTAGAGTAGCTTCACGACACGCTAGTTGCAAGAATGGATTTTACACTCTTTCATGAATTCTAGGTATTTTTTTGGTGGCCTGGGAGATTTTACTCTCCAATCCTATTTCAAGGCCCTAAACCTATCTATTATTGGTTCGCTAACAAAGAAAAGACTCCAATTGATTTTAGTTTTACAAATCTTTTCTTATGGCTATTGTTTCTATCAAAGGGAAATAGATCAAACTTTTATGGTGTTTTTTACTCTTGACCCAACCAAAGAAATGCAAATATGTCAATGAAATTGTTCAATTTGATGAATTCTAGCTATGGGAGGGAAATACATCTTCTTCTTTGTAAATTTTTCCAATACTTCTTAAACACCAAGCAACCATGCAAGACAAATCAGAACCAAAATTTTAACAATGTTACAAATCAAACACTTCCAACAATGCACTTTGTCCTTAATGCTTCAAAATCTTGAATGCATGCAATTTTATTTTTTTTCCAAATATGATGAAAAAATGTTCCCTAATCTAAACAAGAACACAATCTACAAATGGAAAAACAACAAATCAGAAAGCAAGGGCTATAGGAAATTGGCAGTGATGTTGAAAAACACACTCCAATGTCTCTACATGAATCTCAACTCAAAACTTACTTATAAAGGTGGATCTAGTAATGAACACCAATGTTAGGGACCTAAACCCTCACGTATGTAGAACAATATATTCGAATGTAATAAAGGTCAATATTAATAAGGCTTTGCAATAAAGTAGAATAAGTCAAATGTAAGAAGACCTAATAGAAGCTTCCGCTTCTAGAAGGATATTCCTCTAGATGGTTCTTTTGATAGACATATTTAGTATAAATAGGAGTTGAGGGTACGATAACACTCGCTTGGATATTATTGTAATAGAGCTATGCTCGACTAGAGGTTTCCCCCTTGAAGAGGCCTGTCAACATTTCTCTCAGAATCAAAGTGCTCTTTCTGGTGTTATTTTGATATCATTTCAGTGTTATTGTGATGTTGTTTTGGTTATATTGTTATTTATCTTCCATTTCTAGCATTTTATTTCTGTTCTACATACATTTTATATCTGGAATATTACAAGTGGTATAAGAGCAGTTTCCTCAGCATAAAATTGTGGGTTAATTTTTTTCAGGGTAGAGACGTATTTTGACATCTTTAAGCTATAAAGATATGTCGTTAAGTGCATAAACCCATGGTTGAGGGATTCATACACGTAAGAAATACAAGTGGTTCTTAAGCACACATTTGTTGGCCACCCTTATAACACCTATTGGTACCCCTTCAAGTGGTAGCACATCAGACAACACCTGTATATGGACCAACCTAGATTTCTTGAAGCCCTCTTTAGATAAACTGATCAGTCACATGACTGTTATAGTGTCACCAAGAACAACACTCGGGAAGATACTCTCTAGTACCTGGGTAGTTGGGTAGTATGGCTAAGGGCATGGTCTAGCCTTCTTAGTTGGTGCCCTGAGATATTGGGCCGAGTACTATTGTTGGACCCTACATGTATATCAAAGAGCTATAGTACAAGGAAAACCCTTGTCTGTAGAACCCTTGAATACCTAACCCTTGGGGATGGAAACAAAACATAAAACAAACAATATCTATAATCACACAACTTTGTTTGAGTTTCCAAATCACTACACATTTCTTCCTAGTTAAGCACTTGAGCATTTCATCACTACAGTATTCTTCAGACCAGAGTATAAATCCGCAAGTGTAAAAATAAAATAAAAATCTCGTCAAGGGTATATTTATTGGAAAACACTTTGTGGCAAAGCTTTATGAACACTTTGACACTGACACCAACCATTTAGGTCGTTTGACAAAGTTGAAACAATCTGAAACAATGGAAGACTTTATAGTTTCTTTTGAGAAACTGGATTTTCGTACAGAGGGCATGTCGGATGCTTTTTTCCGAGAATGTTTTATCAGTGGCCTCAAGGATGAGATTCGTGCCCATGTCCTCATGGCTTGGCCTTAGAGTTGGGTTGAGGCTACTAAGGGAGATAAGGAAGCACAATAGGTTGTCTCTTCTTAAAACTGAAACCCCTCTTTATTCCTCACACTAAACCAGTAAATCCCACTACTCCTTCTGCTCCACTAAAGATCCAAAAATTGACCAGGGATGAAATGGTTGAACGCCAAATCAAAGGCCTTTGTTATAATTGTGATGAAAAATATTTTTCGGGCCACAAGTGTACGGAACAAAAGATTTTTATGGACATATTGGAGCATATTTCGGAAGAGGATGTTGAAACTCCCCTTGTGTCTGAGTCACCTGAACCCACTGACATAACCCCTCCCTTAAAACCTCCTGAAGTAGAACCGGTCATTTCCCTAAATGCTCTCACTAGCTTCTCTGCCCCCCAAACCCTCAAGCTAATTGGTTACATCAAGCATAGGAAGGTCATCATTCTTGTTGATAGTGGAAGCACCCATAATTTTATTCATCAGCGCATTTCCCAAGAAACCCATTTCTATATCCATGCAGACAATAATTTCCAAATCATGATTGCCAATGGCGGATCCATGAAATGTGGAGGGCATTGTGAAAATGTTCATCTCCAAATTGGTGACTACCACCTGAAATCTCATATGTTTTCTATCTACATGGGTGGTTGTGACATTCTGTTGGGTGCAGACTAGCTAAGGAATTTGGGTCTCATTCTCATGGATTTTAAGGAGTTAACCATGCAATTCGACCAGGAGGGCCAACAATATAAGTTCCAAGGAATAATTGTTGGTTCACCTGGGATCATTAGTTCCCATCGCATGGAAAATATGTTCAAAAAGGCCATTCTGGCGTTATTTCCCAACTCCATACCATACAAGCAACTGAGACACCCTATGTGCCGCAAGACCTCCAATCCATTCTCTCTAAACATCAATTGGTCTTTTCCACTCCTCGGGGACTCCCTCCTTCCTATGGTGTTCATGATGATTCCATTCCCCTTGTACCAGGAAGCCTTCCTCCCAATATCCGTCCCTATCACCACACCTTTTCCCAAAAAAATGAAATTGATAAAATGGTTCAAGAACTACTTAACGCAAGCGTTATCCTCCCTAGTATGAGCCCCTACTCTTCTCTTATGGTCATGGTCCTGAAGAAAGAAGGTTATTAGTGCATGTGTCCTGACTTCCGCGCCCTCAACAAACTCACCATTAAAGACAAATTTCCCATTCTTGTCATCGATGACCTCTTGGATGAATTGAGTGGCACCCAGTTCTTTACTAAACTTGATCTTCGTTATGGCTACCACCAAATCCATATGAAAGAGGAAAACATTCCTAAGAATTCCTTTAGAACTCATGAGGGCCACTATGAGTTTTTGGTCATGCCCTTTGGCTTGTGTAATGCCCCCTCCACCTTCCAAAGCCTCATGAACCATGTCTTCCATCCTTTTCTCCGTGATATTGTCTTAGTTTTCTTTAATTATATCCTCAACTATATAAAACCCTAGACAGACCATCTTGCTCATGTGGATCGAGTTCTCCATCTACTCTCTCAGTACCAACTTTTCCTAAGGAAATCTAAATGTGTTTTTTTCACCTCATAAGTCGATTACTTGGGTCATTTTGTTGGCAAGGATGGCGTGAGGGTGGATCCTAAAAATATTGAAGCTATGCAAGACTGGCCTCACCCAAAGACTCTCAAAATCTTGCATGGATTTCTGGGCTTAACAGGTTATTATCGCAAGTTTGTTAAGAATTATGGAAAGATTGTGGCACCTCTCATTGCACTCCTTAAAAAGAATTCTTTCACTTGGAATCCAACAGCTACTCAGGCCTTTCAAAACTTGAATATGGCCATGTGCACCACTCTAGTCCTATCCCTCCCCGATTTCACAAAGACCTTTGTCCTAGAATGTGATGCTTCAGGGAAAGGAATTGGTGATGTCCTTATGCAAAAAGTTCGGCCTTTGGCCTTTACCAGCAAACAACCGTCTGAATGAAATTTGGAAAAATCAATCTATGAAAAGGAAATGTTGGTTATTCTACATGTCGTTGATCTATGGCTCCCTTATCTATTGGGGAAACTCTTCCAAATTAAGATAGATCATTAAAGCCTCAAATATTTTATGGAAAAATGCATTTCCTCGCAGAGAAACAAAAATGGGTGACTAAGTTCTTTGGATATGATTATGAGATCATTTACAAGAAAGGCAAAGACAATGTGGTTGTAGATGCACTTTCCCAAAAATATGAAGTTGAAGGATCCCTTTTTTCTCTCTCCTTCATTGTACCAGATTGGCTCCAAGCCATTCACCAGGAATGGCTACACGATCCCAAAAGTTTTCATTTGATACAACAATTGTTAAGGTCCTAACCCGCACATAGGTAGATCAATATATTTAGATGTAATAAAGGTCAATATTAATAAGGCCTTTCAATAAAATAGAATAAGGCATGTGTAAGAAGACCTAATAGAAGCTTCTGCTTCTAGAAGGATCTTCCTCTAGATGCTTCTCTTGATAAGACATATTTAGTATAAATAAGGGTCGAGGGTATGAAAACCCTAGCTTGGAGATTATTGTAACAGAGCACTACTTGAATGGAGGTTTCCCCCTCAACGAGGCCCTTGAACATTGCTTTTAGAATCAAAGTGTTATTTATGTTGTTGTTCTTATATCATTTATGTGTTATTGTGGAAATTATGCTAGTTATATTACTATTATTCTACCATTTCTAGCATTTTATCTCTGTTCTGCATACTTTTTATATCTGGTATATTACAACAATTGCAATCCAATTCTTCAGTCTCCCCAAGGTACTCTTGGTTCCATGATGATCTTCGATACAAAGTTCGTTTGTATGTAAGTAAACAGTCAAAACTTAAATCCACTTTACTTTCTGAGCTTCATTCTACACCCACACTTGGGCTCTACGGGTTTACCAAAACCTATGACAGGGTCAAGCGTTCTTTTTTCTGGGATGGTATGAAACAATATGTTCATAATTTTGTAGTTGAATGTGATGTCTGTCAACGCAACAAGGGAGAAACAGTGAAATCTCCTGGCACACTACAACCACTTCTGATTCCACCTGCTATTTTGAGGGATATCTCTATGGATTTAATTACAGACTTACCTAAATCAGGAAATAAATATTTCATCATGGTGGTAGTCGATCACCTTTCCAAGTATATTCATTTTTGTGCTCTTCAACACCCATTTACAACATCCATTATGGCTCAACTTTTCATGGATCAGGTCTTCAAGCTTCATGGCATGCCACATTCTATTGTTTTTTATCGCGACCCAACTTTCACAAGCAATTTTTGGTACGAACTGTTCAAGCTTAAAGGCACCTAATTGCATCTCATCACAACTTATTATCCCAGACTGATGGACAAACTGAAGTTGTCAACAATTGTTTGGAAACATATTTGAGGTGTTTTTCATCAGAAAAAATAAAAATCAGTGGGCTCAGTGGTTACCCCTAGTTGAATGGTGGTACAACACTTCATACCATACAACTACCTGCATGACTCCTTTTGAAGTAGTATATGGAAAAAATCCACCTTCAGTTCTCTCATATTTACTAGGTGTCTCGAAGGTCCAGGCAATTGACCAAACGCTTACAGTTCGACAGGCTATTCTTTGTACACTCAAAGGTCATGGCCCAGAATCACATGAAGCAACAAGCAGATCAAGGTACCTCTGAACGTCAATTTATAGAAGGGGATCAGGTGTTTCTTTGACTATAACCTTACAAGAAAAATTCCCTCAAGGCAAACCATTCTCAGAAGTTGGCACCCAAATTTTATGGTCCTTATACCATTCTCAAGCGTGTGGGATAGGTGGCCTATCAGTTATCTTTTCCCATTCATTCTAGTCTACATCTTGTTTTTCATGTTTCATGCTTAAAGAAAGTGATTGGAACTAAGTGCCAAACTCAAACCAACCTTCTTGAGTTGGATGAAGAAGGATCCATTTGGCTACAGCCACAAGCATTTTTGGACCAGCGTGAGCATCACCTGCATCATCGAACCATCAAGGAAGGGTTAATCTAGTGGAAAGATACAACTCTAGAAGATGCCACTTGTGAACCAACTACCATTCTGTAGCAATTTCCACATCTTAAGCCTTGAGGACAAGGTTGTTTTTAAGGGGGAGGACATGTTAGGGACCTAACCCCTCACATATGTAGAACAATATATTCGGATGTAATAAAGGTCAATATCAATAAGGCCTTGCAATAAAGTAGAATAAGTCGTGTAAGAAGACCTAATAGAAGCTTCCACTTCTAGAAGGATCTTCCTCTAGATGGTTCTTTTGATAGACATATTTAGCATAAATAGGATTCAAGGGTATGAGAACCCTAGCTTGGATATTATTGTAATAGAGCTCTACTCGACTGGAGGTTGCCCCCTCGAAGAGGCCCATGAACATTTCAGTGTTATTGTGGTGTTGTTTTGGTTATATTGTTATTTATCTGCCATTTCTAGCATTTTATTTATGGTCTGCATACTTTTTATATCTGGAATATTACAACCAATCACAAAAGGGTAAACAAACCAAATGCAAACAATACGGGACACTACCAGATAAAATCAGGGATGATTTTAAGGATGGAAATTTATTTTAAAATGTAGAAACCTTGCTAAATCTTACTAATCCTTCATGTCAACTATAAATGTTTGGCAATATTTTTGTAAAAATATTCAAATTTATAAGGATTTTATATAGTTTTTATAAAATTTTGGCGATTTTTAAGGTAAAATAATTTTATCCTATAGAATTTTGGGCGAATCATTTTTAAAATAGAGAATCTCGTTTTTGGAAAAAGCATGGAAAATTAGCCCATGAGAGAAATTTAGCCCCTAAAATCATCCATGGATAAAATAATATATGTTGGGTGCTGATACAGGTGAATATTAGTGGCCACCCACCTTTTCCAACTGGCTCAAAATAGTTTTCTGACAATTTTGGTAATTTACTATTTTTAGCAATTTTCACTTCTGGAGCCATTTTGAGGCCCTAAATGATGTTTTTTTGGGAAAAAAGGTTTGCAATATGGAGGTTTCATTATAATAGTTCCTAAAATTAATCTCCTCGGCAATACCTTTCCAATGGGCTATCATACGCCTAAAATGGAGATCGTATGCAAAAGTTACGACCACGGGAATTGATGTACTAACTTACCCAAACGGGGCCCACATGAAATTTGGTGCTTCATCTCCTAGGGTTAGGTTTTTAGATGTCTAGGGTTTTTGGAATTCCTTCTTATGGTAAAAATTCCTTCAGAGCCTCATTATAATCATCTTCTTGCGAATGAGCGCGGTCGTCACATCTCTTCCTAGAGATAAGCCACCACCATTCCAGCAAGCTTGTTTCCGTTGCATTTTGCAGTTTCAAATTATTTCATTATTGAATAGAAAACCAGTTTTACTATATCTATGTTATTCTGTGTTAAGAACATGTTAATAATCTGTATTCATTTCATTCTGCTCATAAAATCTGGATCAGGTGCATTGTCCAACTTCGGTGGATAACTACACAACAAACAAGTGTATACAAGCAATCCAAGCAAGCCAGACAAACACACTTCAAACAAGAATTGAAGAAAAAAGGTGTGACAAAAGGACTCAAACAAAGACAAGATCCAAGGGCACAAATCAATCACATATCTATGAAATCAAACACATCTAGATCTGACCAAATAAATATGGAAACCTTGCAATTTTCAAATTTTACAAGGGGTGTCGCAAGTTAGATGACCTGCAACAAGCGACTAGTCACTTGACACCAGTAGTGACACCTTGCATAATTTTTGGAAAAATAGAAAGATCTGACTCAGATCTATCAGATCTGAGAGATTTAATCTCTGAGGGAGTACTAGGGAAGAAAACAACCAAATCAAAAAGAGAAACAAAAGATAATAGGAAAGGGATATAAAGTCGAGAAGAATTAAATATTATTCCCTAGTGGAATCAACAATTCTGTTACGGAGAAAATCTCAAGAGTGGATAGTAATATCTCCCTAAGATCTTCCTATTGATCCTAGATAGACAATTGGCTAGAATTTTGTGGTTCTCCCTAGAAATAAGAAATTATATTCAATATTAAACAAGGAAATAGGATAATATCATACCTTATTTTGAAGGTCATCCTTCATATGTCCTAGCTACTGCAGTCCTAATGTTCTCGCTCCAACTCCTACAACCTGCTTCTTGCACATAAGAAACAAAACAATACCATTTTCCTTCTCTTCCTAGTGTTAGAATCCTAGATCTAGCTTGGATCTAACTTTATCTATGAAAGAATAAATCAGACTGAACATTCATTCATGAAATACAAATATTCATAGGGGAAAATTGATGATCTATTAATTCAAATGACAAAATTACATCGATGCAATTACCTCGAAGTGTAGATGCACTCCTCCTTGCCCCTTTCTCCTTACTCCTCATCTCTTCAACCAAGATAGGCAATCTTATGGCAACTAATGTAGATGGATAATCTCATGTGTATTTGGACAACATAACTCTGCAAATGATTCTTCCTTCTCATGCTCAATATTTGTCTTCTTTATATAGACTATTGGAAGAGGCTTGGAAGAGCTTCTAGATATTATAGAAACCAATGGAGACTCGAATGATGTGAGTTCCAAGGCTTATACCACAAACAACCAACTCATCCCTTGCTCATCTCATTGGAACTAGAAGGGAAACCTCTAAAGGTTGAGATGATAAAAAAAAATGTGACTTCACGTGGCCAGAAACACTTTAAAGTCAAATAAATCACTTTTTCGAGTAAAAAGGGTTATTAGATTAATAAAGTGACTTTATGAGAAAATATTAAATATGAATTAAAAGTAACTTGAGGGGAAAAAGGTAAAAGGGGGTATAAAGGAGAGACAAGGGCTCATATTCTCTCATTATGTTGATGATTATTTTGATATTGGTTTGGAGAGCTCTTGGAGTCTTTGGGGTTTAGAGGAAATCCTTGTTTGATTGGTTTCAGTGGTGAGACTATCCACCCTAGCTAATCTGTTTTCAGTGGTGAGAGATCCACACTAGCCACTGATTGGGAAGTCCATCTAGGTCTTCCATTTGGATTTCACGGTTGAGGAGTTTGATCTACCTTTTTGCAGTAGTTTGGGCTTTGTAGTAGTCATCTTATCTTTGAGAGTTTGATTTGTATTTTGTAGCAGTTGGGATTTGTGGGAGACATAATTTATTATGCAAATCGATTTTGGTACAAGGTCCCAGTTCCATTGAGGAAAAGGTTGATTTATTGTTGTTTGGGGCCGAAATTTTAGTGCAAGACGAATTCCACTTGGAAGAGGCTGAAAATCCATCATTGTTGTACTGAATCTGAGTATTAGGGCACCAATGTTTTGAGGAGAACAAATCTGATTGATAGTGGGATGAGTTTTAGAGCAGGGTGGTTGTATTTCTTCATAAAGGGCCACCATTTCCTTAAGGAGACCGATTTGTAGTGTGTTGGACTAAGTTTTTAGTGCGGGAGCCACATTCATCCAATAACAACTAAGATTAATTTAGAAGATGCTGCCATTTCTTGTGTTGGTTGTACATTGTGTGGGGGATGAGTTTATGGACAACAGGTTCATTTTTCTTATATAAGTACTGTTGTTGAGTAAAGAGGTTTGTTTTCTACATGTTGTTATATACTTGAACCACTCTAGAACCTTACATATG
>ML782385.1:1007886-1032890 GCA_009831015.1 Picea engelmannii | reverse complement strand
TACAATAATCTCTTAATAAAGTATCAATTGTCTATGGATTCAAGCTTAGAGGAATGAATCAACTTTGGTTTAGCTCACCCAGGGAATCAATTGTGGCAGGGTAAACCCTAGCGTGTTATTCGACTGCTACCACTATAACCCCAAGCATGCCAATGCGACCCCTCATGCGACACACAAGGCTAGTCGAGGGTTTCGAACTGGTGACTTCACATAACATAGTGCCCTAACAATGCACTCCATCACCGACTGTTCTACACCCCGAGGGTTGATGACTTGTGATTGTTATCTATAAGCAAACTTGCCATTTAATTTGACAGTTTGTGATTGTTATATATAAATATTGTCACTGTATTCATCTAGATACACCTTTTCTAGCCAACCTTGTTGTAATTTGATATACTAATTTCTCCTTATTTGGATCAAACCACCAATAAGTAATGACAAGCTCACACAATCAATAAGTTGACATCAAAAACCTTAAAACAATTGTGAATTGTGAAACCAATAGGTAATGGCAAGCTCACAATGAATAAGTTGACATCAAAAACAATTGTGAAATGGTAGAGCACCTACCCACTACAAGATTTCTATCAAAATTATAAAAATTTGAAAAAATATAAATAAAAATTATTGTAATATTATAATAAACAATTTTTTTTTTTAAACTTTTTATAACTTTTAAAATTTTCATAATTTTTAGATTAAAGATTACACTATTGTAATAAAAATAATAATTCCAAAATCTATTGATAATTTCAAAAATTATTTTAAAATATTTTGGTATTACTGAAGTAAAAGTATTTCATTACTAATAAGTTGTATTTGTATTTCATATACAAATTGAATGGGCCTAATGGATAAGACCATGTATTTCCTTTTCAGAGGTCACAAATTCAAATCCAACAAGGGTAGGGTTTTTAAATTGCTTTTTTAAATGTAAAAATAAATTCAACCTCCTGAAAAATTCCTTAGACACTTGAATTATACAAAAATAACCACTCATATCCGCAAATCCAACAATCACTTGCCTAATTTCAATTTCAAACAAATATCACCAGAAAAACAATCACTTGCCTAATTTCAAACAAATATCACCATAACATTTAACGTAATGCCCAAATTATTGCCTACAATCTCGGCGCAAGGACATCCCAGACCCGTCAGGGATTTTGGTTCAGGCCATCAAATTCGGCGTAGCTATTTTAGTACAGTGACATATGCATGTTGGGATTTCCTTTGACCATGCTGTTTTTTATCAGACCCAGAAACTGACAAACAGGTGAGAGTCGTACCTCAATGTACATGGTCAAGCGTGTCGGCAGAGGGTGGAGTATTCTACATGTCAGGTATGACTGAGCTTGTGCGCTGATCCTATCATGGAAATTAAATGGGTTGGAATCGTTTTGCAGTGTGCACTGTGGACGTGTACATTGATATTGTGTGTTAGACCGTTGCGATCACGCAACGCCCGTGCAATTTGAAAATAACAAAAGCGGACTTCGCACCTTATGCGTGACGGATAGAAAGTGGAACAAACAACACTATGGAGATGAGGACGGAACCGGACTCTTATTACTCCCCATGATAACAATAAAGATTTAATTCAGTGACTATGACAATAACCCTCAATGGATCCTCACTCCCGTGACCATGACAATAACCCCCAATTCATCCTCACTCCATGAAACTTACCACTAGGTCATGGGCCATGCCGCAGAAATTTTCTTCCTGTGATTATAGGCTGTGGAAGTCATGGCGGTGGGGGCCTGTGATAGCTCATGTTTGATGGATTTTTCTTCCTTCGTTTGTCAGAAAACCTAATCTAATTCGCTTACGTCAGGTATTCTCATTGCTAACTCTTGACATCCCACCATAAATCCGTCTCTGACTCTCTTTCCAACGAAAGAAACAATTTCTCATTTCCATGGCAGCTTCCTCCTCGTCTGTCTTTTCTTCTTGGCCGATCTTCCTACGACTCTCTGCATACACTGCATTCTAAAATAGTTGTTGGGATAGTTATCAGAAGCTGCCCGGTCCAGACGTTGAATATTGGTTTGGCTTTTTAATTTGTGGCAGATAACTATGTAGAGTTTGAGCAGAGAATTTATGGTTATGGTTCTGGTTAGTAAAATGAGCTTAAATGATGAGAGAAATTTGTCTGGAAACCATTCATCTGGTTTATCCTCGTGTTCACCGTTATGGCCGAGTCCGTCTCCTCTGTCGCATGCAACGGTTCCCTTTTCATGGGAGCAACAACCGGGAATTCCCAAGCAGAAGGGGTCCTCTGTTCGGGCGACTCGGAGCAAACTGACTACTAATTTTGCTGGTGATAATCATGATGAGCTTCGGCCGCCGCCTCTGTTGTCGAGGTCATCTGAAGCAGTGGGGAATTATCAGTCGGCTCGGCCTCGACCCAAATCCAAGAAAGCGGCCGAGGTCGAGATTGGAACCCAAGGGGATCCGTTCATGGCGGCTCTGTTGGAATGCACGAAACAGCAAAATGATCCTAAAATTAGTGTAAAGGCGCCTGAGGGGAGTAATAAGAAGAAGAACACCATGTGGTTTCAATTGTCTTCTATTTTCTCTTGCACAGGGTCCTCATGCTCGACCAGCAGCAGGCACATAAGTTTACCCGTCGCAAAGCCCGTGAAATTGATCAGACCGGATAGAGCGCTGTCAGATTTTATCCGTCGGGCGAAGGGAAAAATGTCTGACGATCAGGTCTCCGACGTCCCTGAACCGAATTACAGTAATTTTTATTCTCAGAAGCAGAGTGGATGGATGAACAATCCGTCGGAAGGTCTGGCGGTCGAGCCCGCTGATCTGCAAATCAAGAGCTCTTCGACTATGCCGCCGCGGCTTATGGAGAGTAAGCAGAGTTGAATGCCTGGTTTTTTGTTGCTATTTTCTATGAATTTTAGTATCATATGCTTATTATTATACGCATGGCACCATGGAATGGAATTGCAGGACTGTAAATTAGAAAAACTGTATATTAGAAACTCTTGAAATTATAATATTTATGATCATGATTTCTTGTATATAGTTTGAATCTTCGTGCTGGTTCGTTTTATAACCATTTCAAACATTTAAAAACATATGAATTTGTAACGCACTCGAGGCGTAGTGATTCCAAATTCCATTCACTGACTCGGTGGATATGCAAATTAGCAGTAGGAGCATACCCTGGAGTGAGATATTTCTTCATGCTTACATCTAAGATAATCTTGGATGTATAGAGGGTTAAGATGGTTAAATGTAACATGGTTTGTGGTTTAGTGGTTAAGTTGTTTGGCATCCTTAAATCTATGGTCAATTTGGGTTATTGAGTGCCCATTACAAAGTCAATGTCTTTTCTTTTGTTGACTTGACTTGCTTTTAGATTTGAGTCATTGAGGGCCCAATTACAAAGTAAATGTAAATGTTGACTTGCTTTTAGATTTGAGTTATTGAGGGTCCATTTGCCCAATTACAAAGTAAATGTAAATGTTGACTTGCTTTTAGATTTGAGTCATTGAGGGTCCATTTGCCCAATTACAAAGTAAATGTAAATGCTTGACTATATGGTTATACCATCCAATTATCTAAATTTATAAAAAAAATAAGCTCAAAGTAAATTATTATAAAAAATAATTATTCATTGGATGTATTTATGTGATATAAATAATTTTAATGCCTAAAATTTTATTTTATTTTATTTTTAGTTTTAATAAAAATGTTTATAAATACATTTTATATTAATAATTATAATAAAAATTATATGATTTAAAAAATAAATCACTTTTAATACTTTTTTAATGATAAGAATTATTATGTAAAAACAATTTATCCTAAATATATTAAAACCTTTAAATATGTTGTAATGGAACCAAAAACATCTAGAGTATTTTTTTTTTCTTTGAAGCATTATTAAAATTAGTTGGTTATATTGGGATAAGAGGTTAAAATTATTTAAATTTGGCATGCATCTTAGTCTTACGAAAAATTAAAAAATTCTTTGTTGGAACAATGTGAAATTTGGCTATAGTGGAAAAAAAACACATCACCATTTGTGTTGACATGACACTGCCTCTATTTGTTTGTCATTGTAGTTGCCTATTAGGTGCATTTTGGCCTCCCAAGGAAAAAAACAGATCAATGTTTTTGGCTTCCCAAGACAAAAATTGCATCATTGCTTGTGTTGACGCACTCTCACAACCACGTACTAAGTGAAATTTTCCTTCCCAATGTAAAATGCATCATCGCTTCACTTGTTTCATTTCTTTAGCTAAAATGCATTGCTTTTCACTTTATATTGGTTGGGTCCTTTTAACCAATATGGCTACATGAGATGACTCTGTGTAGAAGGAATCCTTTCACTTTGCTTGAATGTTGTCGACCAGCTTCTAGTGGACAAAAGGTGCTTGCACTGAGGTTGTAGTGGTGTCCTTTTGTTCACATTTTGAACAAACTGTAAAGAAGCTGAATTTTGTAGTATGAGATACTACCTTGCAACACTTTTTAGGTGGGACAGTAGTCAGAACTACCTCTGGTATCATGTAGAGATGACCCCTCAGACTAACAATGACACTACGGGGTCGAGAATCATAAATAACACGACGCTTCCACACATGGTTGGCCCAAAAGAACATCAAAGACATCCAGTGGGGAAACATCACATAATACCTCATCCTTGAAGTGCTCAATGCCATATGACAATCGATACTGCTGGTTGACACGAAGGTCTCATCCCTAGTGAAGCAACCAAATGTTGTATGGTTGTGGGTGTGGTGTTGTCGACAATCCCAACTATTTGAGGACCTCTGTTGAGATGAGGTTCTTTTGGCTTCTGCTATCAAAAATGAAATGAAACAGGGTCCCCTTGTTATAAACCTAAATTGCACCACACATGCTTACCTGGCATCAGGCCAACTCATGTCTCTTCATTGCCAAAGCCATGCTGAATAAAACCTTGAAAAACCTCTTAAATTAAGTAACCCGCGCCCTAACCCATTACTGGGCACGTTGGAATGCTGACAGGCCTTCTACTACACGCATTGGAATGCTGGCTGGCCCACTACAACCCGCGTTTACCTAACAAAGAACAAAAACAGGAAAGTTGCCGACGGAACGAAAAGCTTTGGGTCAGTTAACTGGAACTCCCAGCCATGCATGGTCGAGAGTTCGTCCAAAACCCTAGCTCCTTCTAGCCTATAAAAGAAGGGGTAGGGGTACTATTTGGAGGAGGAAAAGGATAGCAAAGAAACTTTGCCCAATTGCCGAATCCATTTGTCCCAACCCTTTAGCCTTTCCTCAAGCTTAAGGAGAATTAAATCAAAGCAGTTGGAGGACAAAGAAGAGGAGGAGCTCAGGATCAGGATCGAGGAACGGTGGCCGGTCTCTATCATCATTGTAAGTTGATTCATCTTGAGATTAATAAAAAGAATACTTTTCTCGTCCCAATGCACGAGTGATATATATTTTATTTGATTTATGCTTAATCTCTAACCCTTAGGTAGAAAAATAGCATGCATGCGTAGTGTTTTGTCTTGATTGTAGGATTGTCTTTGGAAGGAGCAGCGAGAGCAAGCGGATAAAGTGCAACGGAGGATCTACATCAAACGTCGATAGAAAAAGGTTAGTAGGTCTCTTCTATGTTTGTGTGTGAAAAAAGGGGTTTGAGTATTGGGGTGATAGGTTAAAAGTGTTTTCTTTGAGGTCATGATCTGCGTACAAGTTCACCCCTAGCTTGTTAGTCTGTAGGGTATTATTTCCCAACAACAGAATTGGCGACTCCACTGGGGAGTATTACTCTTAGGGTTTCCATATTTCATTGAGGATTTTGGGTAGTTCAAAGAATTATATTTCCTGCTTCTTTGTTTGTCTGTTTTTTGTTAAGTCAGAGCTAGCAGGGAACCTGGTTATTAATACTAGCGTTTCCTTGATTGTGCTTGACATTTATTATCAGGACACACAGAGGTACACGCGGCCTGCAGAAGGCCTGCACGCATGTAACCCGTGCCCTAACCTTCTGTAGCCCGCGTTTGAACGCTTGCTGCAGAGATTTCAGTAGCGTGTAGGACTCAGAAAGCTTGAGAGGCAGTCTCCTCTTCCTTGTCAGAATTTTACATTCTCAGGGGGGCTTTCTGGATCCTGTATGGGTCTTGCTGGTTCACTGTCTTGTTTTCAGTTTACTTTATTGTGTGTGTTATCTTTTGCATTCATTTTCCTTTTCTATTAAAGTAGAAGCATCCAAGCCTTTAAGAGACCCTGGTTGTCAATACCAGAGGCCTTTTTCAGGTCTGGGCTGCCTGTGTTTGGTTTTATCTCAACTTTTATACAGACCCGCCGCCTGTTCAAGTTTAGCCCGCGGGTACCCGCGCGCTGTTATAGCTCAGCACGCGCTTGCACGCGTGCTGTTTCAGTGACATATGCGGGCTTGATTGGTTGTTTTTCAGCCTGGGTGGGGCAGTCATCCCCTCCTGTGGTGAGAAGTGTTCCTCTCAGGGGTTTGAGTCTGGGGCTACATAGTCAGCAGGTTAGGACCTCTTATCCTTAGCCTGTGTTTTTCTTAGTTGATGTTTTGATAGAAAAGACAAAAGAAAAAAATTGTTTTATGGTTTTTAGACAAGTGTTAGAATCGGTGCTTTCTTGATTGCCTTTGAGCGTCTTTGCTCTGGTTCTTCACGATCTGTGCTTTAAGCCAGAATTTTATTTTGTTTTCTTGGTTTTGTGCTTGTCGGCATTTCCCCTTTTTTGTTTGATTTTGCAATTAAATAAAAAAAAAAAAATCTCTTTTTCATTTTCTTCTTGGTTTGAAGATTTTGTTGTTGCATCAGTAGCTAGGAAGAAGCCTTTTTCATAAGTTTTGCAGTGAATTTAGCGCATAAGTAGCTCACAGATTGAGCAAAATTCCTTGATGTTTTTCTGCATGAAATCTTAGAAAATTCAAAAGGAAAATAAGTCTTTCTTGTTGAAAAGTTGCTGGTTTTTGCATTTTCATAAAAGTTTTTGTTTCCAAGCATTTCTTGTTCATTTTTCTTTGAGTCTTTACACACCATCAGTTTCACCTTCATACCTTGTGACGTAAAAAAGCCCATTAAAAGTAACGCTAATTAAAAACTATTAGACTTTTTCGTTTGAAGGGTTCATACACTAGCTTAGGACTAGGGCCTTGGAATAGGTTGGAGAGTAAATTCTCCAAGGCCACTCAAACCAAACATTGGAGTCTGTCATAGGGAGTGTAGAAGTCCAATTACGGAAAGTTATCTGGGACCCCCCTCTAACACAGGGGCTAAACACGAGGTCACGTAAGGAAAGGTAGCGGAGATAACCCCTCCAAAGCTAGACCGAGCTTAGTGGAGAACACATATCGAGGATTTGTTGAGGGATTCCGTCGTTTTCATTTACCACAGAGCTTCATGGGTCTCGAATCCATTCGAGGTCCTCAGTTGTCTTCTGGACCATTTGCTCTCGATACCCTTGTCAGGTTTCGGGCTTGATACCCTGCTCATTGTGGTCTACCCGACTATCGACTGTACTCGCCTGGTGACTGTTCACGTGCTGGCAAACTAGTTGCCAATCTTTTCTAGGGACATACACAGGTGACTGCGGGGGTATACCGCAGTACCTAGGACAGACATCGGGCCACGCTTTGCAGAGTATACCCAGAGGGTGCTTCCGTATTCGAGTTTCACTTGCACCGGTAAGTTGCTCTAGTGTTGGTTGTTGTAACTATTCTTCAAAATAGTTAGTGTTTTCTTGTCTTATCTCATAGGGGCTTCTTTTAGTGTGTGTTATTGTTTGTTCGTGTAGAATACCTTAGCGTGTCGTGAATCTTCTCACACAGTGGAGGATTCAGAGCTCCATCGGTCACGAAGGCTTCTGGGCCTGCCGCTGGTTATACTGGAGCCACCCCCGCCACCATTGAGGCGGAAGCTAGACCAACAAGGGTCTTTCAAAGCAACCGGGTTACCAACCATTGAGCCCGAACAACTCCCGGAGGAATCGACCGCCAATCTTGGCTCGGTTGAAACCTCAACCACTGATACTTGACCGCAAGTTATTGTGCCAATTCAATTTTACGAACGCCTGTCAGTGCCTCACATAGCTATGGCAACAAACGCTGTTACTTCCTCTGGGAATTCTTCCGTTACCATCACCGTTGCTACCACAGGAGAAGCTTCTCCTAAATTTCCTTTGTCGGTGGTCTAGGCCACCACGGTCTCAGCGCCAACTACGTCGCACAGTGGACCGACCCCATCTATCGCGGCAACCACACCTCCATTCACACCTAGTGCGACAGGTCCTCCGTTTTCATACGGTATGCCTAGTTTAGGTACAAGTCCTGCACTCACTCACTCCACTTTACAGACTTTGGGTCTGGGGGCAGGGAGCTCTAACGCTCCTCTACAAGGTCAACTTGGGGGCATTCCTGTCCCTTTCAATGCTTTTCCTTACGCCGGAGGTCATATTTCTCCTTCGTCCCCTTCGCTCGGTGGTCTGCATCAGCAGTCCGCCGAGCAGCCTACACACACAAGTTTCTTTGGAGTTGGGAGTCAAGGAACACCTGCGCAAAATCAGCCGGTAGGTTCATCACCGTTTGTTTGGAACGGGACATTTGGTAATAACACTTTGGCATCTACTGCTTTCCCATCTGGGGGCACACCCATTTTTGGATAGTCTACTCCGGCACAAGGTACTATTCCTGCGCCGGGGGCACATATACAAGGACCTTGGAACTTAGGACAAGGATCCGTTCCTTCCTCTAGAATGTCGTTCTGGGGTAATTCCTTCCACAGTCAATGGAACCCCGGGCAGACTTCTATGCCTCTCCCATCAGGACCGGCATAGAGTAATCCTTCCCAAAGTCCGTCAAACACGATGAATGCCCAACATCCTATGTCCTTTATGGGGAATCAACCAATGATGTCTCCTCAGATGCAAAACCCTTTTGCTGGTCAGGGCCATGGTTTCTACCAGAACCCGGGCCAACAACCAAACTTTTCCTGGCAACCTGGTGCCAGTCAAACTCCAGGACCCTTTTATCCAGGCTATCAGCAGCAACCAAAACTACCATTCTTGGCGACGTTACACTTGCCATATTTGACACGGTTGTTAAATGATCTTATCTGTCATGATCCGCGTTGGCCTCCTATGCCAATGAAGTTGCCTTCGGACATTCCAAAGTTCAAGGCCAAGCCTAACGAAGATCCAGGTGATCACGTGACTACTTTCCACCTTTGGTGTTCATCTAACTCACTGAAAGATGACTCCGTCCAGTTGCGATTGTTTCAACGCACTCTTATTGGGAGTGTCGCGAAATGGTACATAGAGCTTGATCGCTCATGATATTCTTCTTTTGGCGAACTGGCAATGGCTTCCCTTAACCATTTTCAGTTACCTGTGAGATACGATGCCGGCACAGAGTTGCTAGCCAATTTCGAGTAGACGACAACGGACCACATCTCTGATCATATTCGAGAGTGGCGACGCCGAAAGAGTCTAATCAAAGTACCAGTTCCACCAACATTCCTTCTTGAGTGGTTCCTTAAGTCTTTAGTACCGCAATTATCCAAAGACGTTGCAACTTCTGGGGTTTTCTCCGAAGAAGATGCTATCATGAGGGCTCAACAGTTTGAGCTTATCTATTCTCAGTCTGGTCTATTGTACAACATCTTGCCGGATGCACCACGATCGATACTGGATAAAACCAGACAGAGAGTCGGACCACATGCTGACGGTATTGTTGGTTCGGCACAAACTAAGCCCGCTGATCAATTGACAAAGCAATTGCAACAATTATCTATACAACACTCAACGGCCAACCAGACTACTGCTTTGGCTGCTCCTCCTACCCAAATGTCGGACGTACACTCCATACAGACGACTAACCCAAAGGCCACCCAACAGCCTGAAGGGAAGAAAAAACAACACAAGAAGGGTAAGGGGGATAAGAAACCCACTGATAATGCTGGCGAGGGCACCACGGAAAAGCGGAAGGCGAGGTATCCGTGCAACTTATGTGCGGAAGACCACATGACCCATCTATGTCCTCGACTTGCGGAGGCCCAGAAGTTTGTCACACAGCAACAACAGGCTGTGTTGACTAATCCCTTTCAGCATGGGAAAAATTTAACTTAAGCCTCTACAAGTGCCGAAGGGGGCAGCCAAGAAAACTTCCCTCCCCCAAACAATTCCTCTTCCGCGAATGTATATATGGTTAAAAGTGATGCTTTAATAACGACTAGGGCACACGACTATAGTAAACCAAGCGCCTATGAGAAGGGAAAAGAAGTCGAGATCCCATCTCTTCCTCTACAGATCGAGAAGACGTTGGGTGAAACAATGACATGCATTCCAAAAGGTGTGTTTAAACGAGCTTCTCACAATCCAAACCCAAGGGCCACCCAGAATTACTCTGTGGTGGAAGATTTATCCCAAACTCCTTGTGCTATGTCCGCTTTGGAGGTACTCCAAAGTTGCCCCGCTCAGACAAAAGCCTTGTTGTCTGCTTTAGGCTCTACTGAGATTTGTAACCTGGGTACCATCATGTTAGATACGACTGACTTGAAACCTCGTCTGCCTTACCACGTCGCGTTTCAGATAGTAGTGGCTCATCCCATGAAAACTTTTACACGGAATATATCGGCACGGTGGTCGATGAGGGTGCTTCGACTTGCATTATGTCGTTAGCATGCTGGAAAGCCATTGGTCAGCCTAAGTTGTCTCCGTCACCTACTCTCCTCACTGTGTTCGACGGTCGTTCTTTCCGACCACATGGCATCATTCCTTCTTTCCCTATGCAGTTAGGGGGGAAGACCGTGTGCGTCGAAGTAGAGGTAGTCGATACCCCAATCGATTACAATATCTTGTTAGGTCGTAGTTGGACTTATGCTATGAAAGCGGTGGTCACTACAGTTTTCTGAGTCTTATTGTTTCCACATGAAGGCCGGATAGTGACCATTGATCAGTTGTCCTTCTCTCGACCTGACCCAGCCTTGGGGGCATCCACGGTTCCCATGATAGATAATACTCAAGCCGGTGTCGTTAACATAGGAGTTGGTTTGTGTCCATCTTTGATGGGTACCTTCGATTACCCACCTCCTCATGGCGATGTCAAGTTTATATAGACTCACCACAAGGCCGAGATTTTTCATATTTCGTCGTTCCGCACGACTTATTTTTAGGATCCGTGGATTCTTCCTTCCCCATCAGACACGATGGATGAGACAGGGCACGCTGGCATGTCCATGCCCTTGTCGGTCGTTGAAGTAGTGTACTCTTTAGTCTAGCAAACTTCAGCTACTCCTGATCTGACTCCCGCACAGGAGTTGGATCCACTTCTTGAGCCTGTCTGGGCTCAGGGTTCTCCTGCTACCAGTGATTCGTTAGACTTAGTCTTTCTTTCTGACGAAGCTGTAATCGAAGAAATGACGAGTCCAGACAGAACTTGGGAGGATCTTCATCATAGATCATATTTCCTCCCAGAGTTAAGCCGAATCGAGGCCGAAGAATTCACTATCACCATGACGGGAGATCAGCCATGTCCCATTAACCTCTTAGCTACACAGGAGATTTATGCTGAGGGGAATATGGCGACTATCGCTGCCACTATACCTATCAACATCTCCCGAAACCTGGCATCATGGAGAATGTCTTCGTCAGAGCGGATTGCTCCCCCGAAGAGATTCAGATTTGCATGGATCTTTTTAAATAATTCCGTGACGTTTTTGCCTGGTCTTATGAGGAAATGCCAGACATCGATCCGAGAATAGTTGAACATGAGATTACTACGTATCCTGATGCTAAGCCTGTTCGACAGAAACTTCATCCAGTTAATCCTAGGAAAGCAACAACCATCAAAGTTGAGGTTGAGAAATTGCTCAAGGCAGGGTTCATTTACCCAATTCATTTGACTCAGTGGGTGTCAAACCCCGTACCAGTTGATAAAAAACAAGGCACGATTCGGGTATGTACTCATTTCCGTGATTTGAATAAGGCATGTCCAAAAGATAATTATCCAACCCCATTCATCGATCAGATCATTGATGAGTGCGCTGGTTGTGAAGCCTTTTCATTCATGGATGGTTTTTCAGGCTATAACCAAATCCAAATCAAACCTGAGGACCAACATAAAATGACATTCATTTGTCCTTGGGGTACATTCGCCTATCGTAAGATGCCTTTTGGTCTCAAGAATGCTGGAGCCAGTTTCCAGTGGGCCATGTCCTTTGCGTTTCACGACCTCAAACATATAGTCGAGGCCTATCTAGATGATTTAGCATCACGCTCCCGTAAGCGAAAGGATCATCCTATGCACTTACGACTAATCTTCGAACGCTGTCGCTACTTCAGGATTCACTTGAATCCCAACAAGTGCAGATTTTGCGTTACATCAGGACATTTGTTAGGTTTCATTGTTTCAACAACAGGGATCATGGTAGATCCTCTTAAGGTGGAGGCAATAGCCCAGTTTCCCCCCCCACGCACAATCTTGCAACTGCAGAGTCTTCAAGGAAAGGCGAACTTCTTACGATGCTTCATCGCCAACTATGCCGAAATCACCAAGGGCTTTATGCGTTTACTGAAGAAAGATGTTCCCTTTTTCTGGGACGCAGCCGCTCAACGCTCTTTCGACGCATTAAAACACGCTCTTACAACCACACCTCTGCTACGACCACCGAATTATAACAAGGATTTCCTATTATATCTGGCCGCTGTAGAGTCAACCATAGGCATGGTTTTAGTTCAGGAAGATGATTCATTTTTTGAATACGTGATCTATTACTTGAGCCGAGGTCTCGTAGGACCGGAACTGAATTATACCCATCTAGAAAAACTTGCATTGGCAGCAGTTCATGCTGTCCAACGGTTTCGTCACTATGTTCTGTTTCGCAAGACCATCATCATTACCGTTGTGAATCCATTCCAATACATGTTGACATGACGAGTTATCGGCGGAAAAATCAGTAGATGGATGGTCGTCCTCCAAGAATTTGACTTAGACTTCATTTCATCAAAGTCCAAAAAGTCATTGGTCTTTGCAGAACTTATTTCGAAACTTCCGGTTGAGTCAGGTGACGTTGTGCCTGAGGAATCACCTATCCGGGGGGGTATTTTTTTGATAGAATCGTCAGACCCATGGTATAGAGATATACTGATCTATTTCCAGACTTTGGAGTGCCCCACCTCTACTTCTCATGATGAATGTCGATGGATACGCCATCAGGCCAAAAACTATCTCATACTCAATGATATGTTGTATCAGAGAGGTGTGACTGTATCTTGCGTCGATGTCTCACTCATGAGGAGGCCGTCATAGTGCTCAATGATTGTCATACAAGAGATTGTGGCGGTCACTTATTTGGGTTGGCAACAACCCAAAATATTTTACGAGTAGGTTACTTCTGGCCCACACTTATGAAAGATTGTATCGAGTCGGTCAAGAAGTGCTATCCATGCCAAATCTTCTCACAGAAGATGAGGGCACATCCAGCTCCTATGTTTCCGGTCATCACAGTTGGTCCCTTCACCAAGTGGGGGATTGATTACACTACATGCAACCCCCCGTCAGCAAGGGGGCACCACTATATCATCGTAGCTATCGACTACTTCACTAAGTGGGTCGAAGCTATGCCAACGTTTAAAGATGATGGTGAGACTGTGGATCGCTTCTTATTTAACCAGATTATAGCACGGTTCGGTGTCCCGAGAGAGATTGTCACTAACCATGGCAGTCACTTTCAGAACCAAATGATGTCCAAGTTAAGATCAATGCTTGGGTTACGGAAAGAACATTCCTCACCTTACTATCCCCAATCCAATGGGCAGGTGGAAGCTGTTAACAAAACTCTCAAGACGATGCTACAACGAACTATCAACTCAGCCAAGTCAAATTGGCATTTGATGTTATACTCGACATTATGGGCTTACCAAACCTCAGTTAAGACTGCAACCGGTTTCTCCCCTTTCCAACTCGTTTACGGGATGGAGGCAGTCTTGCCCATCGAATGTCAAATTCCATCTCTAAAATTGGCAGTACAGTTATTGCCAGACACTTCTCCACTTGAAGAACGGTTAGTACACCTTGAGCAGCTTGATGAACAGTGTCGCGATGCGGCCCTGGCCAACGAAGATCATAAACTTAAGGTCAAGTGTCAGTATGATAGGTCCGTTCGTCCTCGGGTTTTCTCTGAAGGTGACCTTGTCTTGGTTTACGACCAAGATAAGGACCCCCTGGGGGCAGGAAAGTTTAAACCCATGTGTTTAGGACCCTTCATCATTAAAGAGGTTTTAAAAAAGGGTGCTTATCGTCTGGTCGATTTTGAAGGGAATTCTTTGGCGGAGCCTAGAAATGGGCTCTACCTAAAGAAGTATTACTCATAGCATGGTCACTGTGGGTAACTTTTTGTAACATATGTATAGTCTTTTGCACTATTACTTTTTTACGTTTCTTTTGGGAAAAACGTATTATGGACATGTCATTGATGTTATCTTTCATCAATATGGCAGATGTCAAGTGAGTCTGAGATGTTCATTGGGTTTTCGGACGGTGTTAGTAGACACACGCGGAGGCTTGCCTCCGCAGCTTGGGTAATATTTACACCATAGGGTCAGTTGTTATCTTCCGGAGGGGTATGCTTAGGTGACACGACAAATAATGTTGCTGAGTATAGTGCAGTTATTGAGTTACTTCGTGATGCTTTGTCATTGGGTGTCTCTCGTCTCCAGGTCTATCTAGACATTCAACTAGTTGTGTCGCAGCTAAACAGAATATACCGAGTCCAGGATCTGACTTTACACCGACGATTCCTTAGGGTATGTCTCTTGGAACGCAAATTTGATTATATTACATATTTTCATGTTCCTAGGAGTTTAAATCAAATCACAAATACTCTAGCTAATCACATTTTAGATTGGCATCTTGCTCACACATAAAAAGATCATGATCATACACATGTAAATACATTTTTGTACACATAATCCATAAGACACAAAAAAGAAATAAAAAACCATATATAAAAATGATAAAATCCTCAGAGTACATAGATGGGCGCAAGCGCCTCACAAGTGGGAACCATAATGAGTCACCGGGCTTATGCCCTCAAAAAATATATACAATCAGGTGCTCATGGCACATAAAAAGTTTACAAGTCTGCTCAGGGCCTGTGGGCCCTGTTATAATCATGTACAGCCTGGGCTAAACGCCTAAACAATCGGACCCATGTCCGAGGTGCCCCCACAACATGAGTCTGCATAGAGGGCGGCAAGTCCTCTATATCTGCCATGGGAACTGTGTGAATGAGCGCAGTGAAGTTCCGCTCAACCCGCCTAAGAACCCTCTCGGCCTCCCCTGCTGGGAGGTTCCCTGCCACTGCTACTCCCCCGACAGCGGCAGCTGCGACCTCTGGCCGTGGATGACGCCTGTTCCAAGCATAATCGATAGGTCGCACAGGTCTCACATCTGCACGCAATACAATGTTCACCCATCAAAAACTCTGTTACACAAAAACATGCTATATATCTCAAAAAGACATAAAAGTTACATATGCAAACAAACAAAAACACTAGAAAGGTGGAGACTTACCCATCTCCCTTCGCTCCTCACCAAGAGGCACTGGTATCGCTGGATCTATGGAAAAATCGATCCCTGCATATGGGTAATCCTTGATAGCTGGGATCTGTCGCGACAACCACACAAAAAAGTCATCGTTGAAGGCCTATGTAGTCCTTCCACCACCCTGTTGCGGCAGCAAGGCTGCCCATCTTCACACTGTGGGGAAAGTCTCCAGATGTCCTCGTACTTTCAGTCGAGGACTGAAACATGGAACTCTCTCAAAGAAGAATGAACACAGGATGGTCCCAAACCCGAAGTTCCTGTGTGTCCGCTGTCTGCAAGATGTCAGTTGACCTGTCATGCTTGCTAGTAATGTGGTACTCCAGTCAAAAATTTGTGCATTCATGCACTGAATTGCACAGTTCATCTGTGCGCGTGAAGCCTGGTGCACGGCCGCAGAGCTGGTAATCCGCCCGATGAGTGATAAAATGGTCTGGAGGGTGAGGCTGGTAATCCTACTCACGGGAACCGAAGAAGATCTCTGATCGGTCTCAGCCTCACAATACTCCTCTATCAATTCCGAGACTTTGCTCGACCCCACAGGAAAAGTATGGAAGTTGACGGGTTCCCCTCTCCTCAAGAGGCCCGTCAAAAAGTAGATATCCTTGGTGGTGGGCACCAAGGATTGTCTCTCTATCATAAAGGCCTCTGCATCTGGGTGCCAATAATCAACCAAGGCATTCAGTAGCCTGGGTTGAGCGCGCATAAATGGACATAGGAAACATTTCACTAAGCCACACTGCGTCAGCACGACCATCACATTCGGATCTGCAGCCACTGCCTCATTGGCGGCCTCATGCTCCCTCTCTCTCCACTGGACATACATCCTGCCAAAACCACAAGGAAAAAAAGGAGGGGTTAGATCTTGATGCAATCAAAATTCCCTCGCGTGGGGGGCACCCGCGAGCTGTCGAGGCGACAGTCGCGGGTACCCGCGCGCAGTTTTGGCTCTGCGTGCGGGTACCCGTGGGCTGTCCCTAGACAACCCGCGTTTGTCTAGGGCCGACCTCTTGGAGATCGACGGCCGCCCCCAAAACTAACTCAAATTCAATAAATGAAGTATTGAAATGCAAGATAGGGGAGTTTGTACTTACTTGGTCCAAGCAGAAGTCAGTTTCGTCCACTGTAGCTCCTGGAATCACGATCTTTGGCAAATGGGGTCTTTTGGCTCCAGAGTCAATTTCCAAATCAACAATGGTGATAATGAGATGCCAGCTTCTATTTATAAACTTTTTGGCCTCTTTTTGTCACTTTTTTGGGCCCCTTTATCAGTTTCTTTATACCAAAAACCATTTTGAGCGGCTCAGGAGTTATATGGGAGGGATTTGATCAGGTATTGGGACATGTTTCATTGAGTTTCAAAAAAAAAAAATATCTATTGACGGTCCATAATTTTTTTTTTTTTTTTCAAATGTCAACTTGAACATATAGGGTAGGATTTCATCCCGACTGTTGCATCTCGTTGCCTTTTGTTCTTATGAAATAGGATCGATCCCATCTGGTTGTGGCACGAAACCGTCATATCTGCTCTAGAAGTGTCGCAACTTGGTGGTAGAGCTTACCAAAACATGGATGCCCTAGGTAGGTCCTGGTTGCATTATGGTGTCCATGCCGTTTCTAAACAACACTGTAGGCTCGGGATTCCATATAGTCTTTCCCGGATACGAGTTTGAGACTCATTCGCATGGGTCTTTTTCGCTCTTTGTCTTACCCTCCGGAATCCCAAAACATAACGGGTCTCCTTTTAAGCCCTTTTCAGACCCTCTAAACATGAAAAGATTGCCGAGCGATCTTGTGAACCTTCACGCTCGTCAAACTGAAATTTGAAGTCACGTCTATCCGGCAGTAGTTTACCCCTTTTTCGGTCTGGATGGTCAACTGTACGAACAAAGGAATACTCTATTGAGTGTCCATTCTCTAGAAGAGTATCCTCGGGTATAATTTTATTCCTTTTTCGGGCCTGAGGGACTAAATTTACGAAAAAGAAACCCCCCCGGAGTCCATAGTTAAGCTCTTTTCAGACTCCCTAAAATTGAAAAGATCGCCGAGTGACCTTATTCTTTCACACTCGTTAAAATGGTCCAGAAGAATATTCCTGACGGAGTGCATAGTTAAGCTTTTTTCAGACTCCTTAAAAGTGAAAAAATAGCCGAGTGATCTTGTCCTTTTCACACTTGTTAAAATGGTTTTGAATTGACGTCTAGTTGGTGCTAGTTTACCCCTTTTTCGAACCACCTAGACTATTGTCGAAAAATGTACCCCAACAGAGTTTCCGTTTATGCTTTTTTAGACTCTCTAAATATGAAAAATCAACGAACTTCCCTTCTCTGGGATCGTTAAACTTACATCGAAGGACGTTACCATTGTGTGTTCTATCAACCGCATTTGCATCCTTTACCCCTCAGTCTAGTAACAATTTGCCTTTGCGTCTTAACACCTTTGGCCGCAGGAGTATTTTTCCCGAGTATCATTTCCTAGAACATCAGTCTTGTCCTTGTGCCTTGAGCTTGTATGTTTGTTGTGCTCGTTCCTCCATTGTAACATATTATTCCTTTATTCTTTTTCCAAATCAACAAAAAGAACAAATAAATCAAATATACCCCAAAAAGAGGATGGGAAAAGTATTTTCTTTATTGGAAGCATCATGAGTCACCCTTGGATAAAGCACATCTGTCCGTTTGATTCATCAGACTATGGGATGTAGTACGACCTTAGGAATCTTTGCTCGCTATACAGAGTTGTGTCCTCCACCGTTTGGTTACTCTTCCAAACATATGGAGAGTTTGCATTGCCTCCTGCTTCGTAGACTTATGATTAACAGATATGCTGCCTGAGTCTTATCACTTTTCGTGCTTTTATCCAAGAGAAGTTTGTCACTAAGCCTGAGTCGGCCCCTCTACAATATGTCTCTTGTCCGCATACCCGGCCATCCTGAACGTCCAATCAAGTCTTTGTTCGAAATCACTAAAGCCTTCAGTCCGATCATCAAAATTATCAAGTCCATAACCGACGAGCCGTCGAAGACCTCTGGGTACTGTAGTTGTACACTCATATTACACTCCTACCCGAGTTTAGAAGACTTTGAAGTTGTTTCTCGAGCTCTGAAGTACAACCATCAGGCTGAATCAGCTTCTGGGAGATGGATACTTTCTATGTATATCTTTCTGATTTCGAGATGTAGCTCCGCTGTGTATTTTTCGCGGCTACTCTTTATAGTTATTTGACATGGATCTACAGTGTATTTGATTGGTAGCCATGGTTCTATTTTATTCTGAGCATGGGTATGCCCGCCTCGATGAGAAATTTGATATTTTTTTTGCTGACGACACCTCCTGATTCCTGGTTCCTGGGCTCACTCATTCAGCATATCAGTACAGATTGGTAAAGATTGGTAATGTATTTCGGCCATCAAATGATCTTCTGACCTCACACATTAGGGGGCATCTGTTATAACGCTAAATTGCACCACACATGCTTACCTGGCATCAGGCCAACTCATGTCTCTTCATTGCCAAAGCCATGCTGAATAAAACCTTGAAAAACCTCTTAAATTAAGTAACCCGCGCCCTAACCCGTTACTGGGTGCGTTGGAACGCTGGCAGGCCTTCTACTGCACGCGTTGGAACACTGGTTGGCCCACTACAACCCGCGTTTACCTAACAAAGCACAAAAACAGGAAAGTTGCCGACGAGACGAAAAACTTTGGGTCAGTTAACTGGAACTCCCAGCCATGCATGGCCGAGAGTTCGTCCAAAACCCTAGCTCCTTCTAGCCTATAAAAGAAGGGGTAGGGGTACTATTTGGAGGAGGAAAAGGATAGCAAAGAAACTCTGCCCAATTGCCGAATCGATTTGTCCCAACCATTTAGCCTTTCCTCAAGCTTAAGGAGAATTAAAGAAAAGTAGTTGGAGGACAAAGAAGAGGAGGAGCCCAGGATCAGGATCGAGGAACGGTGGCCAGTCTCTATCATCATTGTAAGTTGATTCATCTTGAGATTAATAAAAAGAATACTTTTACCGTCCCAATGCACGAGTGATATATATTTTATTTGATTTATGCTTAATCTCTAACCCTTAGGTAGAAAAATAGCATGCATGCGTAGTGTTTTGTCTTGATTGCAGGATTGTCTTTGGAAGGAGCAGCGAGAGAAAGCGGATAAAGTGCAATGGAGGATCTACATCAAACGTCGATAGAAAAAGGTTAGTAGGTCTCTTCTATGCTTGTGTGTGAAAAAAGGGGTTTGAGTATTGGGGTGATAGGTTAAAAGTGTTTTCTTTGAGGTCATGATCTGCGTACAAGTTCAACCCTAGCTTGTTAGTCCATAGGGTATTATTTCCCAACAACACCCCTTCACCCACATCTTTGAGTGGAAGAGGCACTCCCTCTCTTCTGGTTGAATTGTTGCGGTCGCGATAGTAGCAGTGGGGTCTGCATCAATGATATGTCTTTCGCTAGTGTTTTCTGAATCAGATTATGAATCTGTGTTCAGATCTTTTTCTTTGATCTCGGACACCAATGATTTTTTTGAGCGACATTCATCAGTGTTGTGACAGGGGCTTTTGTGGAAATCACACCACTTTCCAATGTCCTTCTTCGTCTCTCCATGACCCTTCTTTTCCCATGGCTTAGACTAATTTTCAGAAGGTTGTTTGTTTAGGTCATATTTATCATGTTTTGGTTCTTGCGTATTTGTAGACCCAAACTCTTGTTTGTTATGGTGCCTAAATTTCTACTCGATTTTAACAGCATATCGATAAGAAGCACCTAGTGATGAGATTTCCATAAAATCTATTTCAGTTTGGATGTATCTGTGTAGAGCCCGATGGTATTTCAAAACCAAATGTCGCTTGGAGTCTTTGATACCTAGCTTGGTACGCAAGGTATGGAAGGTATTGGTGAACTTCGACACTGCATGGTGCCTTTCTTGCTGCAATGTGGTCCATCTCATGTACTTTTCATCATAGTTTCCAACAGGGTAATATTGTTCCTTGAGCGTATCCACAAAAAAATCCCAAGTGGGTTCGACCCGATATATTCCAGACTCCTCTGTGGAACTTTTCTCCCAATACATTTCCCACCAATGTTTCACATGGGGGAGAGCCTTAATGAATGTGAAGGTGATATTTTCCTTTTTAGAGAAATTATGAATAGAGAAATCACCTTCTAATAGATTTAACCATTTTTCTAGGGCATCCGCATCTATCTGTCTTCAAATACGGGGATATAAAAATTAACTTATAACTTGAAAGGTGAGGTGCCTCCAAAGTGGTCTCTTGATGAAGATGTGCCTGTTTTTATCAGCAGGTGTTGAAGGATGTGGGAAAAATTCTCCATCATTTTGTCCCTCTATCACGTGAGAACTTGCTCAAGCAATAGATTAATAAAATATTCTTCTCCATTGATTTTATTTTCTTCTGACATGGAGGGTTTCTTGGGCATGAGAGATTGATTGTCCTCAAGAGATTCAAGGTCGAGACCCAACTTTATTTATTTGTACCTCGACGGGGACATACACTGAAAAAGGATCAAGAGCAGTCTGCTCTAATACCATTGATCTGGATTATTTTTGGCACGAAATGAGAGCGAAGATATAATAAATAAATGCACAAAGATACCTCATATATCCAATAATATAACAGAAATATATCATATGTGCAACCATAAACACAGAGATACAGTAATACAAAATTTCTATTAATGAGGGAAATCTACAAAATTGTAGAAATATAGAGTGAAAGACTCGCTAGCATGGTGGCAGCTTATCTCTGAGAAGAGATGTGATGGCTAATCACATTCACAAAAGATGATTAAAATGAGGCTCTAAAGGCCATTTTAACATAAATAAAATCCAAAACCCTAACCCTGGAAGATGAAAAACCAACAATTTGTGGACCTTGTTTTGGGTAGTTTGGTGTATCAACTTTTCAGGGACGTAACTTTGGCATACGATCTCCATTTGGGGCGCACGAAATCTAGTTGGAAATATATAGTTGAGGAGATTCATTTTGGGGGATTAATCAAAGCCTTTGGCTATAAATGAAGTGTTTGATCTCAAAAAAAACTTCATTTAGGCCCTCAAAATGGCCCCGAAAGTTTAGGAACCGAAAAATTGCGAAAAATATTAAATTTCCAGAAGATTTTTTGAGCCAGTTGGAATAGGTGGGTGGCCACTGATATCCACTTAGATCAATCCTCCCTCCTTAGGAAGCAATGGTATCCATTGCGGTGAGTTTCCAGGGGAGAGGGAAAAACGTTTGTTGAATCTGCATCTTGATGAGTTGCTTTCCTTGCTGGAGAAGTTGGACTGCTTAGCTTGTTGAAGGTTGTCACGAACTTGTGGATGGAAGGGTTGGACCATTTTAACCAATATGGCTACATGAGATGACTATGTGTAGAAGGAATCCTTGCGATTTTCTTCAATCTTTTCGACCTTCTTCTGTTGGACATAAGGTGCTTGGACTTAGGTTATAGTGGTGTTCTTTTGTTCACCTTTTGAACAGACTGTGAAGAAGCTGAATTTTGTAGTATGCGATACTAACTTGTGACACTGTTTAGGTGGGACAATAGTCAGCACTACCTTTGGTATCCTGCAGAGATGACCCCCAAGACTAACAATGACACTACGAGGTTGAGACTCATAAATAACATGGGGCTTCTACATATATGGTTGGCCCAAAAGAACATCGTAAACATCTAGTGGGGAAACATCACATAATACCTCATCCTTGAAAGGTTGGATGCCATATGAAAATCGACACTACTGGATGGCATGGAGGTCTCTTCCCTAATGAAGCCACCTGAAGTTGTATGGTTGCAGGTGTGGTGTTGTCAAAAATCCCAACTGTTTAACAACCTCTACTGAGATGAGGTTTTTCTGGCTTTCTCTATCAACAATTAAATGCAATGGGGTCCCCTTCACCCACATATTTGAATGGAAGAGGTGATCCTCATCTTTAGGATATGTCAGTTCTTCTAGTTGAATTGTTGCAGTCATGACAGTATGATCCAGAATCAGATCCAGAAGCCTGACAGGGCTTAAAAATGATCAAAAATGAAAGTGCTCGGAATATGACGAAACCAAAGCCATTGCGTCTGTCTCGTCTTCCTGATTCCGACCATATATTTACTTTGTCAAATGGGCTCCGTATGCGAAAGATATCACATTCTATTCGAAATCCCAAACAGGTAAAAAGTCAAAGGTCAACTGGTCAAAAAGTCAATGATGATGTCAGCATGACATTAGCATGCTGACTATATAGGCCGTTCGACTGTACAGATGATGTGACAACTCTTGGAGGCGACATGTGGCAGGTGATATGGCGTACGATAGACGAATGGACCAATCAGAGGGTGACACTGTCACCACTGTAAGGGTGACACGTGGCACATGCTGACGTGGTAGACACATGGTAGGGATGACGGGGTAGTGATTGGACAGGTACGGTGACAGGTGGCAGACACGTGGACAAATCAACGATCGACACTTGGCATATTTTGTTTGGTTATTGATGTGCCACGTGGCCTAGTCATGGGATGCCATGTGGCACCATGTGGTTGGCTGTGCGGTTTATGTAAAAGTTATTGGAGTGCACGGGAGTCGAACCCCCAACCTCTCCTCTGAGCAATGGACTGGAAGGATTGGGCTAACCACCTGGGCCACTAGTAGTTCTTATTAGTTATATGCCAAAATATTTATTTGAATTTGAATGAAGTTTTGGTCCGAGGTGGGAAGGGCTGGGGCCTAGCCCCAACCCTTGGTTGTATTACCGCCCATATCTCCATGGGTGTGGAGGTTTAAACTTGTGGGGGCCATGATGATAGGGACTAGCCCTCGGATCCCGGGCGAATCCCACACGACCAAAGAGCTCGGACGGAGGGGGATTACCACATGCGCGGGGGTGTGTGTGGATAGGGACCAGCCCTTGGTCCACGGGTAGGTTCCATATGACCCAGACCATCCACCAAAAAAGGGCGCGCGGTTAGCCATTGGTTCTATCCATACACCCGATGACCAGGAGCCAGCAGAGGGGGGGCAACGCAGATCCAGTGGAGCTCCCGGCCACATGGCCGCCTCCCATATGACCAGGAGCATGCGCTAAAGGGGTTTCACCCTATTTTTAAACAAAAATGGGTTTTTTCTATAGTTTGGGAATTTCATTTGATATTATGCCTATTATTAATGGATTTAATCCATTTTTGGGAGATATTGGGCATTTTTGGAGCCCAAATTTTGGGAGGAAGTTGGAGATGGATAACCAACTTCAGATCTATATAAACCAAGCCTGTTTGAGGCCATGGAGGACAGAAAAATTAGAGTTATGTTGAAGGGAAGCCAAGCCAAAGCCATTTTTATGTAGGGAAGCTATTGAGGAGCAGATGCTTGTGGGCCATTTCTGGGAGCTCCAGATGTCCGTTTTGTGTGTCGTTTTCTTTGCAGGGTTCTAGAGATCTGGAAGAACATGACCAGATTAGTCTTATAGCCAATTGGAACTGCTATGATGTACTTTTGATCTTTTTAATAGAAATAAAGAAGCCTCCCCCACAGAGACAAAGGCATGGAGACGTAGGAAAAGTTGTGTTGAACTCCATTATCAATTCTCGTGTTCTAGTTTGTTGTCTATTATTTCATTTCAGATCTGCAAATGTGTATATGGATGTCATAATTCCTCTTATTTCCTCATTCTTTCATTAAGTTTCTCAATTGGATAATTAACGCATTCAAAATTAAAACTCAACCATAGTCATTAAAAGATCCTACGGATCAAGTGGTATCGGAGCTAGTTGACGTTTGGATTTGAGTTTTGCATGTTAACCAGGAAAAATATACAGCGTGGTGAAGGTGAGATTGTTGTAGAGAATCCATTAATTGGATTGAGAAAGAGAGCTTCTCACAGTGAGAAGATGGCATCGGAAGAAGGGATTTCTCAAGATGAGAAAGAGTTCCAGAAAACATTCCTTGCTATGTCGGAGATGGTGAAAGTTTTGTATGAGGATTACCTAGAACGAAAGAGACCAGTTTTGGGTGAATCTTCAAAGGGAAAAAATGAAGAGGAAGAGGACCATCCTCAGATTCCTCCTTCACCTCTATCAACACCTCCTTCTTCTCCTTCTTCTTCAAGTTCAAGTTCTAAATCTAATGGAAAGAAAAATGTTCATAAGAATAAACATGAAATGCCATTGTTAAAACTTGATGTTAAATTTGAGTTTCCCATATATGATGGTGAAGTAAATGCATAAAAACTTGATAATTGGATCAGGTAGACGGAGGTATACTGCAGTGTGCAACAGATCAAGGATGAGGCCACACAAATTAAGTTGGCATCTTTGAGACTTGCAGGTACAACTCTCATCTGGTGGCAAAGCAAGCTGCAAAAGGGAACACAACAAGTGGGTAATGTATTTCCAT
>ML782385.1:976501-1006468 GCA_009831015.1 Picea engelmannii | reverse complement strand
GCAGTGCAAGCAAGAAACAAACCAATAATTGTTTCAAATGAAGTAATCGATCTTAAGCAAGAACAAGAAATGATTGTTGAATGGAAAATCAATCATAAGTTGCTTCAAGATAAGCTCATGTCGTGCAAATATTACAAGTATATAAGCTCATTTGTAGTCGTCTTTTTGATTTTGTCTTTAGTAATGTTTTCTACATGGATGATAGTGGCTTCAGTAAGATGTAACAGGGTTCAAATGTCTAACAATATATTGTCAGTTGTCATGATTGTGTTACAGTTGATCTTGATGAGACAGGTGCACAGGACAGAGTTCAGAGACAGTGGACAAGCTGGGTGGCCTATCCTGAGCTTGTTGACTGGTCAGTAACCTTTTGGGGACCAAAAGGTCTTTTAGTGGGGAAGTGTGATCCAGAATCAGATCCAGAAGCTTGACAGGGCTTAAAAATGATCAAAAATTAAAGTGCTCGGAATCCAACGAAACCAATGCCATTGCGTCCGTCTCGTATTCCGGATTCCGGCCATATATTTACTTCATCAAATGGGCTCCATATGCGAAAGATATCGCATTCTGTTCGAAATCCCAAACAGGTAAAAAGTCAAAGGTCAACTGGTCAAAAAGTCAATGTTGATGTCAACATGACATCCGCATGATGACTGTACAGGTCGTACGACTGTACAAATGATGTGGCAACTCCTGGAGGGGACACTTGGCAGGTGATGTGGTGTATGACAGACGAATGGAACAATCAGAGGGTGACACGTGTCACCACTGTAAGGGTGACACATGGCACAGGCTAACATGGCAGACACGTAGCAGGGCTGACAGGGAAGTGACTGGACAGGTACGATGACATGTGGTAGATACGTGGATGAATCAATGATCGACACTTGGCAGATTTTTTTTGGTTGTTGATGTGCCACATGGCCCAGTCATGGGCTGCCATGTGGAACCATGTGGTTGGCTGTGCGGTTTATGTAAAATTTATTGGAGTGCACGTGAGTCGAACGCCCGACCTCTCCTCCGAGCAATGGACTGGCAGGACCGAGCTAACCACCCGGGCCACTAGTGGTTCTTATTAGTTATATGCCAAAATATTTATTTGAATTTGAATGAAGTTTTGGTCAGAGGCGGGAAGGGCTGGGGCCTAGCCCCAGCCCTTGGTTGTATTACCGCCCATATGGCCACGAGCGCGGAGGTTTAAACTTGTGGGGGTCATGATGATAGGGACCAGCCCTTGGATCCCGAGCAGATCCCACACGACCACAAAGCTCAGACAGAGGGGGCTTACCACATGCACGGGGGTGTGTGTGGATAGGGACAAACCCTTGGTCCACGGGTGGGTTCCATATGACCTGGACCATCCACCAAAAAAGGGCGCGCAGTTAGCCACCGGTTCTATCCATACACCCGATGACCAGGAGCCAGTAGAGGGGGGCCAGCGCAGAGCCAGTGGAGCGCCCGACCACATGGACGCCTCCCATATGACTAGGAGCGTGCGCCAAATGGGTTGTGCCCTATTTTTAAACAAAAAAGGGTTTTTTCTATAGTTTGGGAATTTCATTTGATATTATGCCTATTATTAATGGATTTAATCCATTTTTGGGAGACATTAGGCATTTTTGGAGCCCAAATTTTGGGAGGAAGTTGGAGATGGATAACCAACTTCAGATCTATAAAAAATAGGCCTGTTTGAGGCCATGGAGGACAAAAAAAGCAGAGTTATGCTGAAGGGAAGCCAAGCCAAAGCCATTTTTATGCAGGGAAGCTATTGAGGAGCAGACGCTTGCGGGTCATTTCTGGGAGCTCCGGATGTCCGTTTTGCGTGCCATTTTCTTTGCAGGGTTCTAGAGATCTATAAGAACATGACTAGATCAGTCTTGTAGCCAATTGGCACTACTGTGATGTACTTTTGAGCTTTTGAATAGAAATAAAGAAGCCTCCCCCATAGAGACAAAGGCCCAGAGACGTAGGCAAAGTTGTGCCGAACTCCGTTATCAATTCTCGTGTTATGGTTTGCTGTCTATTATTTCATTTCAGATCTGCAAATGTGTATATGGCTGTCATAATTCCTCTTCTTTCCTCATTCTTTCATTAAGTTTCTCAATTGGATAATTAACGCATGCAAAATTAAAACTCAACCATAGTCATTAAAAGATCCTACGGATCACAGTAGCAGTGGGGTCTACGTCGATGATCTATCTTCTGCCAGTGTTTTTTGAATACGACTATGAATCTGGATTCATATATTTTTCTTTGATCTTGGCCACCGATGAATTTTTTGAGAAACATTCATTAGTGTTGTGCCAGGTGATTTTGTGGAAATCACACCACTTTCCAATGTCCTTGCTCATCTTTCTGTGACCCTTCTTTTCCTATGGATTAGACTGGTTTTCGAGAGGTTATTTGTTAGGGTCATATTTATCATGTTTTGGTTGTTGTGGATTTGTAGACCCAAACTCCCGTTTGTTCTGGTGCCTAAATTTCTGCTCGATTTTAACAACATATCGATAAGTAGCACCCAGTGATGAGATTTCCATAAAATCCATTTCAGTTTGGATGTATTTGTGTAGAGCCCGATGATATTTTAGAACCAAATGTCACTCAGAGTATTTGATACCCATCTTGGTGTGAAAGGTATGGAAATTATTGGTTAACTCTGACATTTCTTGGTCCCTTTCTTGTGGTACTGTGGTCCATCTCATGTATTGGTTGTTATATTTTCCAACAAGGTAATATTGTTACTTGAACGCATCCATGAAAAAAATCCCAAGTGGGATCGACCCCATATATTCTAGACTCCTCTATGGAAATTTTTCCCCAGTAAGTTTCCCACCAATGTTTCACATGGGGGAGAGACTTAAGTAGTGAGAAGGTGATCTTTTCCCTATCAGAGAAATTATGAACAAATAAATAACCTTCTAGCATATTTAACCATTTTTTTAGGGCATCCGCATCTATTTGTCCTTCAAATATAGGAATATCAAAATTAACGTATACCTTGAAAGGAGATATTCCTCCAAAGTGGTCACTTGATGAAAACACGCTTGTTGTTATCGGTAGGCATTGAAGGATGCGGGAAAAATTCTCCATCATTTCGTTTCTCTATCGCGTGAGAGATTTCTCAAGAAACAGATTAATAGAATCTTCTTCTCCATCATTTTTATTTTCTTTTTCCATAGAGGGTTTATTTTATGTGCAAGAGAAATTTTCCTAAAGAGAGACAATCTCGAGGCCCAACTTTCTATACTCAGACCTCGTCGGGGACGTGCATTGAAAAATGATTAAGAATAGCCTTCTTTGATACCATTGATCCAGATTATTTTCGGCATAGAATGAGAGAGGATATATAATAAATAAATGTACAGAGATAGATAATATATCCAATAATATATCAGATATGAAACCATAAACACAGAGATACAATAATACACAATTTCTATTATTGAACGAAATGTACAAAACTTTAGAAATACAGAGTGAAAGACTCACTAGAATGGTGGAAGCTTATCTCTGAGAAGAGATGTGATGGATACTCATATTCGTAAGAATATTATTACAATGAGGCTCTAAAGGAATTTTTAACATAAATACAATACAAAACCCTAACCTCGGAAGATGAAAATCCAACAGTTTGTGGACACTGTTTTGGGTAGTTTGGTGTATCAACTTCCCAACGACGTAACTTTGGTATATGATCTTTGTTTGGGGTGTATGATAGCTTGTTGGAAAGGTATCATTGAGGAGATTCATTTTAGGGGCTCAATAAAATCCTTTGACTATCATTGAGGTGCTTGATCTTGAAAAAACTTCATTTAGGCCCTCAAAATGGCCCCGAAAGTTTAGAAATTGAAAAATTGCTAAATATAGTAAATTGCTAGAAGACTGTTTTGAGCTAGTTGGAATAGGTGGGTGGCCATCGATATCCACCTGGATCAACAATATTAGAGGATCAACTAGAGAATATTAGTGCAAATGAACTTTACACAACTTACTCATAACCAAAGTAAATTTAGCAAGGAGATATGCAAATCTCCAATGAAATAATGCAAGAACCCTAAGTCATGTAGAATTACTTGTTTCCCAAGGAAAACCTAACAGAAAAAACTTTGAGTACTTCCCTATGATCCATGGATGGTAAATGGGGTAAACCATAGACCCTGATTATAGAGCCTAACCTCGAGGGGATCAAGAGAATCAAACCCATGACCTCCCCAACTTCGGGGGTAAAGATCCCACATTTGTATAATGATCACCTGAGCTAACCCTTAGGGCTTGTAAAATTACTTAGCCAAGAAAGAGAGCTATTACATCATTAGAGTTAAATCATCATCTAATTACTCAAGCAACCTCACCTAAATAAAAGAAGGACCACATGATGGAGTAACAAATATAATCCCAATTGTCAATCAAAGTGATCCATAATTGATCTTTTAAAGACATTGGTTAAGTTTATGCATGAGTTGATTTACCATTTAGGAATTGTTGGCCCTTGACCAATTTTTGAGGAATACTTGGTCATATTTGGCTGTTTTTGGTACTCCGACATCCAGTCGAAGAAGGAGTGCATGGAGAAGAGGAGATCAAGGGATATCCGCCCCTTTTTAGGGATTTTAGGGCTTTTTGAGCTTTTCAGGAATATTGTAACGGGAAAGGGATATCGGCCCTTATTTAGGCCTTTTGTATGAATAAATATAAGGGTAGGAAATGTAATAAAATAGATGCATGTGTTAGCTATGTGATGTAAAGTGAATGTCTTAGTGCATAAAGTAGATCTATGTGATTAGACGTCTGTGTGACTGTGAGAGCTCTATGCCTACTGTAAGTATTGTAAGTGTTGAGTGCACGGGTCAGGGAAGGAATTAGTGCTTGTATCTACCCGTGGAAAGAGGATCTAGCGTGTTGTACATATCTCTTGTCCTAGGAAGGGTATGATCTTGAAGGCTTTGTGCTGTAACTTGGTTTACAGAAGATAATAACAGAAGAAGACTTTGTGGACGTAGCCCCAGTGTGGGGTGAACCACGGTAACTCTGTGTATTGTGCTGATGTGTTTGTCTCTCTCTTTCTAAGTGCTTTGATATGTTTAGATAGATCTATTGATTCTTTGTGCTTATGAGATATGAATACATGCTATATATGATATATAAGATGCTAGGTGCTTAATCTATTAGGTATAACCTATTTATCGTTGCTAAGTGCCAAATCTGAGTAATTACTGTAGTGCTCTGTGCTTTCTGCGAAGTGTATTAATGAATGTATGTTAAGGAATAATTGATGCTAAGTGCATTGTAAGAAAGATAATCACAAGTCCGTGTGCCAGCTAAGGTTGTAGACACCTGAGTCTTGCAACCACCCCTGTCTCTACCTCGGGTGAGACTGCATCTGCTTTGCATGTGTTGACGAAAGGTCCGGTAGCTAGGGTTTTGTTGGTGTGCTCTTGAGCGTTGAACCCTGGGTCTACCCCTGTGCCAACAAATGGTTCTGTTGTCGGGACCTGAAAATGTGATTGCTGGGAACTGAAGAAGAAGAAGCTTTGTGAAAAATAATCTCTGTGTGTAGATCTGTTGCCCTAGTGCGCAGTGTTTTGTTTGACCCGTGAAGATTTGTGCAGAGAAAGAGAGGTCAGATATAAAGAAAAGAGGTCAGATCTGAAGAAAATAAGTTAGATCTGTGAAGAAAGAGGTAAGATCTACAAGAAAAAGGTAAGATCTATAAGCGTTGTTCTTTGATAAAGGTAAGAATAGTTAAAAGTCTTAGATCTAGAATCTTTGTGCTCTATAGAAGTAAGATAAGTGGAAATTTTTGTTTCTAAAGAATGGATTTAGGTATGCTTGATAGATTTTGTCCTAGCTTGAAAACTAGGGCATTGTTAGAAGAAAGAAAGTTTGATATGAATAATGATAGATATGTTATACCTATGCATAGAAAAAATGTTTGGACTAACAGATGGATGCAAGATCCTCGAAAGAATTTGTTGCAGGCTAGATACCATGATCCTGGTGCGCAGTATAGAAAAATTTGGGGATCATTTAAAAGAAAAATAGGATTGACCCTATGTTACAGTTGCAGAAAACTAGGACATCTAGCTAAGGAATGCCTTAGTGGAAGAACAAATTGTCTCTATTGTAAGGCTAAGGACCATGAAGTACTGGATTTCCCTAGAATGATTGATAGACTTGAAAAGCTGAATAAAGCAAGAAAAACCTAAAGGAGATCAAGAGACTTAGATTATAGAGGAATCCTAGAAAGAATCAGAGATTATGTTACTGAAAATGAAAGACACCTTGAATGATCACAGAGACATCAGCTTATTAGAGATCTTCAAGAAGAAAGAACAAGTTGAAGTGAGAATAGGGGACTTCGACATTGAATGTACTATGGATGAGGAAACATCGATAGACATCATGACTGAAAGCACTTGGGAAACCCTAGGAAGACCTGCTCTGGTTCCTTCACTAGGAGAAGTAAGTTTGTTTAAAGGAAAATTAGTAACCTTATGTGGACGGATTACCCAGATATCCATGATTACCCATGGCACCTCAACAAAAGAATATTTGAGATTGTTAAGTTCATTTAAAGCAGTGCTCCGTTTCCAGTTTTGTTAGGAAAAACTTGGATTGTGAAAGATCAGAGTCAAAAGCAAGAAGAGTCAGACTTAGAAAAAAAGAGGCAAGAGTTAAAGGCTTTCATGGATAGAAGAATAATGGACTTAATCGAAGAACAAGAGGATAACACGAAGCTATTTAGGTATCAAGACTTGAATGTCAAAGCTAAACGAGTACAAGAACAAGAAAGTAGGGCACCTACCCTAGAGCCAATGAAGGAAGAAACACCGATCCTGAACCCTACCCCACAACGCGAAGTTACCATACCTAAAGATGAAAAGAATCAGAATGGAAAAAAGCTGATTGAGACGAAGCTCACTGGCAAGAAGTTGAGGAAACTCATGAAGAAGAAAGAAAAGTTGGAAAAATTACAGAATGTGCTAGAAGGAACCTCGCAGAAGGAAAGCATGCAGAATTTGAACTTTTCCAGGATATCAGAACATCGACACCCGGTACTTAGCCACGGTGAAGCAATATAGCCATTGACCAATATACTCGTTCGAATTCTGCCCCGAACGGGCATAAAAGCATTAAAATACCACCACCAGACCATTGGACCTCACCTTAATGAATAGATCAATGGTCATGAAAGCTTCATATCCATTCCAAGAAGTCCATTGCAGAGTTACTTACTTGTTCTGTTGCACCATGTCCGAAAGACACTTTTGCCAATTAAGAACTTGAGATTACAGAATACCCGTGTTATGAAATAGTGATTACTCCAGCTTTATTCTCTATCTGATTATGGTATCGGCAGTCCATTGAAAACCCAAGACAATGATCTCGAGCTTACATGTCCGATGAACTTAACGCAGTAGAAAAATCGATGAGAAAAGTACTTGCTATCTTAAGGAAATAAAGAGTCATGTCAGAAAGAGGAATGTCCATCGGAGTCCAAGCCTTGTCGTCGAGAGGTGTGGAAGCTTCCCCATCGACTGCGTGAGCTGGAACATCTTGAGCCGGCGCAGAGTCGAGAACTAAGCATAGAGACGATGCAGCCAATGTGAAGTTAGTGCCAACCATCCTACCAGCTTACATTTTTCCTCTAAGTGGTGAGATTAATAGGGACAGTGTCCCTAGAGACTTTGAATACACCCTAGTCACTGCATATCTACCGAAATGAGTTCGCACCTACCGCACAGATCAAGACAAGGTTACAAAGGTGAAGTTTTGTGACTTCAACCTGGGAGACCATAAAGCTTTGTTGACGGGCGAAATTGACCGCTCGTCAACTGGAGGAGTGAATCTGGTCTGAGGTTGTCTAATTAACCCAAGCCGTTTGGATTAATTCACTCCGACGGGTTTAGAAGCTTTGTTGGTCGATCTAAGTTCTAAAGAAAGAGAAAAATAACTAAAGAAAATACAATACTTAATAAAGAACCATCACTAAAACCTATATGTACATTTAAATATATATATGTACAATTTATTTAAATAATAGGTGTTTAATAATTCTATATACAATCTGTACAAAACACGAGTTTTAATCTAAACTTGTAAAAATCAAATGTAAATTGGTTTCTTTAGCAATAATAATAAAGAAAGTGAAAATACTAACTAATTTTTTTTTTTTGGTTTGTTTTCTAGATGTAAACACTCATGAAATCAAACATTAAATTGCCTAATTGAACATAAATAATAGATAGTAGAAAATGTTCTATAAATAGAAAACTTCTATATTCAATAAGCTAATGAAATCAAATAACAGGCTAACGTGTTATTTGCATCCAATGTCTGTCCAATATTGAATTTCCAGCCACCTTTATCTGAGAAGTAAACCTGCAACAGATCTTGAGATTGCTCCGAATAAATGCGAAACAATAATGCTGGAGATTGAGTTATAATAACAGAACATATAATAGATACAATCACAATAATCTCATGATTTGCAAGTAGCTACGATGAGATAATTCTTCTTGTAAGAACTTGCATGTAAACATTCAACTGTAATTAGAGATAAATCTCTTAATTTAAATTGAATAGATGATCACTGTGTGTTATATCTGAAACAGGAGATATGGACAACATATATAAATTGAATGATATCAACTTGCAATAAAATATGCCGACAAAAGAAATCATAATCTATTATCAAATTGAAATAAACATAACTTGAATGAAAACATCATACATAAAAGCTAAAGTTGTAACGTGCATTATATTCCATTCAAGTCTGTGATAAAACGCCCATACTCTTGCCCTAGGCCGAGATGATTCCAATGTTTAAAAAATGATATGTTTATATAGGTTTCAGGAAACATAACTGTTTTCTATTCATAAGATCAAATTGGTTTCAAAAATAAAGGGGGATGCAACCACCCTGATTTCACTAGATATAAAAAAACTACCAACAGTTTAATTCTGTTTATTCAAAATACATAATAGATATGACTGGAGTCTGGGAGATCTAAAAAATGCCTCATATCATCTTTGAAATCATGATCTCCTTAATTATCCTGAAAACAAAAGAAAATAGGAAGATCTCAGATATGTTTTCCGTCATCAAATTAAACAATTCAAATTTTCTTAACCGGCTTCAGAATCTTGCGATGCTGTAACTAGTTATAATAGCAAATGCAATCTCATTTTATTGAATAAATAAAATAGGCTAATCTTAATAATAAAAATAGTTTTTTCAATCAAACCAAATATCCTAACTTAAGAATGAAAATAATCATGCTAACAAAATCATACCTCTAATCATAAAACCAAATCATATCAAGAAACTTTGGAGTTAACGATGGCTGTAGTTGCCTCTACGTTTTTAAAAATCACATGACCTGTGGTTTTCAAACGCTTTTCTTTCCCCTGGAGGATAGATTCAAGCCTGAAGTTTTTTAACAGAGTTATTAGGATGTGTAGCTTGCCCATGAGGATTTTTAGTAGCTTTCGGGTCAGGTTCAGGGTTGCTGTAGGTGGTCACAAGATAGGCCTGAGTAGGTAACAAACGTTTCAACACTTGCAAGCAGACCAAAACGCTCACCTCAGCCACAAAGAAAATATGATATTTTGACCTCTAAAGGATGAGCTATATCTCCGGAACGATCCAATTTCTGGGGAAAATTCCTGAGATGAAGGTAAAAGGGCTTATTTCGGTTCTGTGTTTTCAAGGGTTTGATCAAATTCAAAACCGTTTCCTCAGAATAGCTCCCGCAAAAATGTTTCTCTGGCAGGAAATTACGGGGTTGACCAAACTGTAACAAGAGTGACTCAAAACAATTGGGGGTTTAGATGACAGAGGTAGAAGAGGTAAGTCTGAGCGGATACCATAAAAATAAAAAAATACAGAGAGCCTGTTAACTCATTATGCTAGCCAACCATTCTTTTCTAAATCTCCCCTAGCATTATCATATGAGAGCAGTGTTTGAATGTCGTTCAGTTCAACCCTTACCACTAGAGCCATACTAAAAATACGGGTAATTAATGCACAACACACATGTAGGGTTTGCAAAAATGAAACAGAGCCATAGACCCGAGATTTAACAATACATGCTGTAATGATTCAAATGATGGGCATGGTGTTTAATCAAAACGCGTGTGAAGAGTTTTGTGAAACCCGAGACCATGCTAAGGAGTAATGAAAATCCTGTACATTGTATGCCACCTTGGTATTGAGTACAGGCTAGGACCAAAGTACTCAGAAAACATAAGTGCGTGCATCATTTTGAATACAAAGTTGGGAAAATGAATGATAAAAAAATTTGTGAATGAAATGTGATCAAAGAGAAAACCAAAACCAATACAAACAATATCAAATGGTGGGGTATTTTATTTGTTAAGACTATCAATCTCTTGGACATTCTTATGAGTTGACAGGGTGAAAAACACAACTAGGTGATACCTTCTTGGCAAAGAATCGAACTCCATATTAAATAAACCATTTGCCTTCAATGAAAATTTAAAACAAAATGGTAACAATAGTTGCAAGTTTGCAGGCTTTCAGTCATGAAAACGAAGCATGAATAGATGATAAGTAAAATGCGATGATTTACAATTGTCGTTTAGGGAAAATCTCATGAAGAGCCATAACATTTCATAGACCCTGTGTAGGCATCTTATAAAAATAACAATTATATAATCGTTGCCAACAATGGCGACATGCTGGGAGAAGCAGTTATCTCTGTCACACAAATGAGTTCAGGTTAGAGAAATCTGAAAGACTTCAAATCGAAGAACAACTGCAAGGTTATTTGAACATCTTTAAAAAAAATAAGACACAACCTAGTTTCAAATACCTTTCGTTTAAAAGAATGAAACCTGGTGACAAACTTGGCAAAAGAAAGACACAAAGTTTAAGTTAATGTCTCCGACACTATTGACAGGGCCACTTCTGCTAGTAGGTGTTCATAGCCTCGACAGGGATGTCAATTAACCCACTCTGATGTTTGTATCCTATCCAAGAAATTTCAAATGAGAACGAAGGATGCTTATGGCCAACACAAAGTTCATACCTGAGAATTTTGTTTTACCTGACATTGCTTCGCTACCAGCAGGCCTGTTCAGTACCCTGATGAAGTTATCTTGGCATCATGCATGCATTTACCCGCTGCCAGCATACCTGTTCAGTGTCCCGACGGGTTTACAAGCACTTCCCACATCTCTCTGAGAATTTATTCACATTCTGATATAGTTTTAAAGAACACAAGCAACAGTTGCAGTCTTATTACAAGTTGATCGAGGAAGACATCGAAGAGATCACCAAGTATTGGTCAGCAAACCTCGTAGAGCTATTCGATATTGATAGCCCAGAGACTGTATTGGATACACCGGGACCAAGCAAAATGAAGAATCCTGAAGAGGTTCATGAAGTAGACAGTGCATCTGTAAGGACTGCCTCTATCACACTAGATGAAGGAGGTGATGCAGAAGAGATAGAAGGCACATAAATTAAACAATAGAAAGGTGAAGTACCACCACGTAGGGACAAACAAGACTCGTCGAAGAAAAGTAAGGTCTCACCTATGAAATATTCCTCCCAAAAGAAACCTAGAACCCCTGTAACCAAGATGTGAGCTACCCTCATGTTGGATTACTTTGATTTCATCATTGCAATGGTAAATGATGCTTCAAAGGAGATAGTAGAGAAGCAGGAGGTGAAGCAGGAGAAAATGTTTAACCGTATAAAGATTGAACTCCAAGGAGTGAAGCAGGCACTCCAGTCTAGCCACGTAGTCCCCACTGCAACTCTGACAACAGGGACAGTAGAACCAGGAGATGAGACAACTCAACTTCATCGGATGCTGATATGATCGAAGATCACTTTAGACAAGCTCAAGAAGACACAACACAAGCCACCCAGGATTTGAAATAGGTACAAGGAGTACTTGTCGAGCAACGCAGTGCTACCGAACGAGAAAAACTTGCTCTTCAAGTATAGTGGTACAAAGAGAAAGTAGAGCTACAACAAAGCAAGGAACAGTTGCTCATAGAGCAGCTTGAAGTCAAGGAATTAGTTAATAAATCACTTCACTCTGTGACTGTTATCGAAGTACAGGCTGAAGAGAGAGTTCCACATAAGGTGGCACAACTTGAAGAAGTTATACAGAAGCTTCAACAATGCATTGCCGATCTAGAACTTCGTGTTGTGCCTGATACCCCTCAGGAGATAAGAGAATAGCGAGAAGCAACTGCTCATAGTGAAGTTGACCAATTGAAAGCTCTTGCCTTAGAGTACAAGAAGATCAGTAATCAAAGTTCCCAAACTTATGAGAACCTTATAGAGAATCTAGAGTTACAGGCACTGGAGTCACAACTTCAAGAAGCAAAGCATCATGCAGATACATTACAGGCACAGATGAAGGCCCTGTCTATAGTGGATAGAATCAAAATATCTCATGAACAACACACAACTCAACAACATATACATATGATCCAGAGAAAAGTGATGGAAGTCACTCAACGAATCCAACTGGTGCAAGACAAGGCATGCATGTTATTTTCTGAGATCGAAATCCAGGGAGAAGAGATTGAGCAATTCATCATCACCGCAGAACAATGCTTGGAAGGATCAGTAAATGACATAGTTATCCTGGAATTCACCCAGCAGGAGGCCACAACAAAACAACAGAAATCAACTCGAGCCAAGCTCGAGGCTTTCAAAGTAGAATTGCGCAGACCAGAGTGACTCGGGATGAGTACCATGTGAGTGTTGGGGACCTGTTGGCCCTTGACCAAGTTTTAGGATAACCTTGGTCATTTTGACCTATTTTGGGACTTCGACAGCTAGTCGAAGAAGGAGCGCCAATAAAATCATAGATCACGGGATCTCGGTCCACTTTTGGGCCCCTTTTAGGGTTTTGGGTTAATTTAATGGGAAAGGGATGTCAGCCCGTGGGTTTACCCACACTTAGGCCCACTTTTGTAATGTATAAATAGATACTTAGGCAATGTAAGGATGGCCGATGGCTTAGTGCTAGTAGTTAGATTTGTGTGATTGGATGTGGATTGTAAATGCTCTGTGCATGATTGTAGGAGGCTTGCAGAGCTAAGTGCAAGTTTTTGTAAGAGGTTGTAGAAGGCTTTGTGTTGAAGTGCAAGGAAGAAGGATGTAGCAAGTTGCGCAGATCTTCTATCCTATGTGAAGTAAGGGTTTTGAGTGGCTTTGTGATGTAACTGATCGAAGACACTAATAAAGAAGAAGAGTTGGTGGACATAGCCCTAGGGTGGGCGTGAACCACGTAAATCTATGTGTGATGCTTTGTGCTTCAACTTGATGTGTTTATTTCTTCTTCTGCTAAGTGCCTTGATATATTTAGATATATATACTAATGCTTTGTGCTTCCTAGATGTATGCCTATAGTGGCATTTGACATGTATGAGAATGGTTAGTGATGAACTACTAGGCCTGATTTGTTTTACTGTGGCTAAGTGCTGAGATACCTTTGAACACTGCGATGCTCTATGCTATCTGTGAAGCATAATAAGAGTTGAACATTAATGGCTGACCAATTCTAAGTGCTTTGTATGCAATATAATCATAGATCTGTGTCCCAGCTAAGGTTGCAGACACTTGAGTCTTGCAACCACCCCTGTCTCTACCTCAGGTGAGACTTCATTTGCTTCACAGGTGTTGCTGAAAGGTCCGATAGTTAGGGATTTGTTGTTGCACTGTTGTAGCATTGAAACCTGCGTCTACCCCTGGTTCAACGACATGCTATCATGTTGATGTCATGCTAATGTCATCTACCATGTCATCCTTCTGTATTGCCACATGTTGCATCCATAGCATGCCACGTCAGCCTTCCATACTGCCACATGTTACATCCATACAGTTTCATGTGTCACCCTCCCACATGTTAGCATACATACGATGCCACATGTCACTTATGTATAGTGCCATGTGTCACTTCTATGCAATGCCACGTGTCACTTTCCTATTGGTCCAACTCAACTCGAAAACATAAAATTTGACAGACACATGTGAACTCTTGGTGCTTCCATGTCACCCTGCTGACATCATCATGATGTCATGCTGACATCATCGTGACATATTCTAATGTCATCGTTGACTTTGACTTTTTTTTCATGTTTGACCTGATCTTCAGATCGTGATAACTTTTGCATACGGTGTCCATTTAAAAATATATATATATATGGACGAAACCAACATGACGAGCCTAACACAATGGATCTAGTTTCGTTGAATTCTGATAAATTTGATTTTTAGGCCTTCTTGGATCCATTTTGGATCATTCCTCCCCACTAAGACATTTTGGTCCTCTAAAAGGATATTAACCAGTCATCAAGTGCGGGATAGGCCTCCCCAATTGTCCTTTGTCTTTAAACTCTATTATGTGCACCTGTCACATCATAATCAATTGCATGATAACCATGAAAACTGAAATCCTATTGTTATCCATTTGAACTTGTTCACATCTTACTGAATCCACTACCATCCATGTAGAAAACATTAGCAACAATAACATTAGAAATATGATTGCAAATGAACCAATATGTTTGATGTGCTCGCATGACATTAACTTATCTTGAAGCAAAGTATGATTGAATTCCCATCCTACAACCATATCATGTTCATGCTTAAGATCAATTGCTTTACTTGGCACAATTATAGGTGTATTACTTACATAAGTTGCTTTCTTTAATTGTTCCATTGTTAGAAGAGATTGACTTGATTTAATATCATGAGCATGTACAACATATTCATTGCCTTCTTTAGTTAAGTGATATTGATTATTTTTCCTATAGAAGATTTCTTTGTGATCATATAAATAAGGGCTACCTATGACCATTCCACATGTTTCTAGCGGCACCACATCACATATTACTTCATCCACATACTTAGATGTAATTGCAAACTTTATGATACATTGCTTTGTTATGGGCAATTTGTGATCTTTGCTTATCTAATTAAGTGAATAACATTTGTGATGCATCTTAGTGTTTAATCCCAATTTCTTACCCTCTTCTTCTGAAATTAAGTTAGATTGAGATCTGTTATCTTTCAATGTATCAATCTTAGTATGTTTCATTATGACCCTTATATGAAATAATTTACTTATTGAATCAAAATCATCACCAATTTTACCTGTCAAACCAACTACTGTGATTTTAGATTCATCACCTCAATCATACCCCAAGTCTATTGGTCATGTTGTTGTTGCAACTTGTTTCCTCCATTTCCTCTCTTTGAACCACTTCGGTCTCTTCTCAGGGTGCAATTGCCAACAATTCTCATCACCGTTCCCTTCTTTCATGCAATGCTTGTAAGATAGATTCTCTTCCTTCACTGTCGTTGGATTTTCTTTCTTCCCATCCCCTTTGCCTTTACCATATTTCTTTGAAGATGATTCCCCTGATACACTAACTCCATTTTTTCCTACTTCAATATATGTTTCTTGAACAAACACCTCATCAATATTAGTAGGTCCAAACATAAACATAGTATTACGAATATAAGCAGTAAAACCTCCTATATACTTCATAAGAGTTTCTTGTGTAGTTAATAGAACATATAACATCAAATCCATCTTACAAAATTCATCTGTATATTCCTACACTAACTGTCCTTTTCTTAACTTACGACTTTTCCATTCAATTAAATCATTTTCCTTATATCCCAATGGGTAGAAGTGTTTTTGATGTATGAAAATAAAATCATGCCATGATGGAAAATTCTTACCAACTTGCTAAGTTCCATGTTGCATCTTACTTTTCCACCAGGTGAGAGTTATGCCTTCAAGACAAAGCGATGCCAATATGATTTTGGTTTCCTCATCCTTGATTTGTTGTACATTACAATATACCTCCATCTGTCTAACCCACATTTCTCAACATTAACTTCACCATCATACATAGGTAAAACAAATTTTACATCAAGTTTAAGTAATGACATATCAAGATTACATTTATGAGAATGTTTTCTTTCAGCGAAACTTGAACTTGTACCTAAAGATGAAGAAGATGATGGAGATGAAGGACGTGAAGGAGGAGTTTTAGGAGGGTCCTCTCCTTCTTCACTTTTGGCTTTGTTTGAAGGTTCCCCTTGAACTGGTCTCTTTCGTTCCAAGTAATCATCATACAACACTTTTACCATCTCCGAAATGGAATTTTTTTTTATTTGAAACTCTCTTTCATTTTGAGAAAGTCCTTCTTTCGATGCCATCTTCTCACATTGAGATGTCCTCTTTCTTGATCCAATATCTGGATATCCTTCTACACGATCTCATTCACCACGACTTAGATTTTCCATGGTAATCATGAAAACTCAAACAACCAACTGTCAACCTTCTCTAATACCACTTGATCCGTAATTGATCTTTTAAAGACTTTGGTTAAGTTTATGCATGATTTGATTTACCATTTAGGAATTAAGAGAAAAAGCTTAATGAAAGCACGTTGCAACCATATAAGAAGTAAAAAGAACAAACCATAACACCAAGATTGATAACAGAGTTCGACACAAGTTTTCCTATGTCTCCGGGCCTTTGTCTCTGTGGGGAAGGCTTCTTATTAATCTTCAATGCTTTAAGAATATAAAAAAAAGGCTTACATAACAACTCTTGAAACCACCTTTCAGATCTGCAACTTTTGGACAAAAACAAACATCACCATTGGTTGGAATAGAAAATTCTAAGACTTTTGAGTATAAAGATGACTATGCTTGGATCGACATCTCAGGCACTAGAGGAAATTTTCTATTTGGATACTCTAATGCATAAACATAATCCATATTCAGATTCCCCTTGAAATTCTGCAACTTTTGAGTATAAAGTCAACCTGCTTCTGAACAGTTCCTCGACACCTCCCCTCAACATGAATCCCAATGAAGCACCCTATTAGATTCGTACAATCCATACAGTCTCAATTTGCGTGCCAAAAAAACATTTTTTTCTTGATTTCTGTGCCCGACTAAATAAGCGAGACTCCAGTAAATTTAGCAACAGTTTCCAAACTTAGCGCCAGTTAGCCAGATTTAGTGAGATTCCACCATATTTGAAGGATCTCTACTAGATTTGGTTGTAAACGCCAGATTTGGTGGAACTGCTAGATTTGGCCTTCTAGAAGGTGCCACATGGTGCCTCCTCATTGGGCCACGTGTCACCTCACCATTGGGCCGTTCCACGTCAATGTGCACAGTCATCATACAAAATTCCAGGTCTCATCCATACGAGTTGCCACATCATCATATGAACTACCACATGTCAGTCCATATAGTCCATGTCATTGCCACATCACCACCCGAAAACACCAAAAATGCCTGCCACATGTCAACTCCTGGTGCTGCCATGTCATCCTTTTTTACTGCCACATGTCATGTCTGTACCAAGCCACATCATCCTTTCATACTACCACGTTTCATGTCCATATAGTGTCTTGTGTCACCCTACCATGTGTCAGCATCCATACGGTGCCACGTGTCACTTCCATATAGTTCCGCATGTCACTTCCGTACTGGTCCAACTCAGCCCGAAAATGCCAAATTTGACTAACACATGTCATCTCCTAGTGTTTTTACGTCACCTCGTTGATGTCATCATGACATCATGATGATGTCATTCTGAAGTATTGATGATGTCATTGTTGACTTTGACTCTAACTTTGACTTTTTTTCTTATTTGACCTGATCTTCAGATCATGATATATTTCACATATGGTGTCCATTTTCATAAAAAAAATATATGGCTAGAATCAAAACAACAAGCCCGACCTAATGGCGTTGGTTTCATCCGATTCTAAGAAATTTGATTTTTAGGCCTTCCTGGATCCATTTTGGATAAAAGGAGTCACAATAAAGTAGTGAAACCCAAAGAGAAATAAGTACCCACAATGAACTATCCATGCAAATAAAGATAATCAAAGAGTTAATTCATCACCAACACAAGAAAATGGTGAGTTGAATCCATTTAAGAGAAGACATCAAAATCATATTAAATACCATTACTTGATCATTCCTCAAGGCACTCCTAACATTCATGCAATAATGAACTTAAATGGTGTTCCTAGTCCTTGGGGGATAGGGAGTGTTGAGGGGTCAACACATGCATGTAACAATTATTACATGTAATAGTTCTTACATGTAACTCCTCCTAATGTGACTAAGTCTCAAACAACCACTTGTCCCTGACCCACTCATTAACATGCTCATTATCCAACAACATGAGAGATAAACATAAAATGTCACACAAAAAGTAGGATTTAAAATTCCAACACTCCCCCATAACAAGTACTTGTGAATATGACATATCGCCCCTCTAAATGGGATCTCCTTATAACATCCTAGTCCGGTACCTACCTCGAATTTCTCCCTTAGATGTTGTATATTCTCCTATCATACATTTCAATAATCCTGGTCACTAAATAGCTCATTTAGAGTTTTGAGATCCAACACTCTCCCCTTATAAAAGAGAATTAATGAAGAAAAATATTAACAAGGCTACATGATCTAGGGACATACACTCATCTTTGTCAACATGCCTAATTTTTGTCTTCTACAACAAGGGTACAATCATGCCTAATTAGACTTGCAAACACAAACCTCATAGAACCAAAAAATTCAAGGGTTATGCATGCAACAACGAGTATTACAACCATATCCCCATTTACATGATGCAAGATCCCATTTACATATTTGCATAGGTACATAAAACATATATGTTAACACAAACTTTCCATGCTTGTGCTTCATCTCAAGACCAACTCCCTGCTATCAATATTCCACAACATGAAACATCCAATGAAGTTACCATACAATTATTGTAAATCCTTGTCTCCAGTACATGATTGGATGCTTTTATGTTGTCCTTAATAATATATGTTCTCAACCAAGCAATAAGGCATTCTACCTAACAAACCTTAAGTTTGTATTTCCATTGCATATTCAACAACATTGTTATCATTCTTGGATGTGACAATCCTGCACCCAAAGTAGCACAACTACCAATGCAAAAGGCCCATTTAGTGAGAGAAAAATAACATTCACCATGGAAATCACTCCCCATTTATGCTTCTCCGCAAGTTGTCTTATAGTACAACAACCACTAAAATATTGATCCATACAATGCCACACACCCTATAGTTTTCAAGGAAAGCAATTTAGAGGAGGTTAAAGAAGTGATCATGTCCATTTGGGGTAGGAAAAAAATCATGCATTTGAACCTCTCTAACTTTGTCATCATATGGTTCCATTGTTTCCTCTTTCATAGCTAGAATGATCATCCATCTTCCCATAAGCATGTGGAGATCCACCACCATTATGTTCATACTCACTTGCATGCACACCACCTAAAGGATCAATCTCCCTACCTATGTTCCATGTTGCATATAAGTACTCCCTTAGATTCCCATGAGAGTCTCCATCCCATGCTCAGGTATTCCCAACATGCATGGATTTTTATACACAATATCATAAAGTAAGTGATTTGCATTCCAACAATAATGGCATTATAGTAGGGCCTACTAAGAACGTTTACAAAAGACAACTTGTGAGAGGAAATTTCTAAAAATATTAAAGGATCTAAGGACACCAAAATACTTCCACATGAATAAGGAACAACATTGTAGCTAGAATACCATGATGAATATTTGTAAGAATATGGTATAAATATTCATTTTAGGATTTGATATCTTCATGGAATTTAAGAAGAGGAAACAATGCGTAGATGCTACAAAATTCTCCATAAGTTCAAAGATATTCACTAGCATGTGAGATCTTGCTTCAATTTGTTCTTAGTGTTATCTAATAAAACATTTTTTATTAGTAAGGTAGTGGTGGATATTTTACAAGACCTTTCATCACAATATCTTCAAATGCTACTGCGAATATAGATACTATACTTTTTGCCCAATGATTACTTATGACTAGATTTTAATAATACAAACATATTTCTTTTAATATGAAACTAGTTGAGACAATAAGAACATAAACCACATAAGTAAAATGAAAACATCATTAACACATTAAATAAAATATGTACCCTAGAGAACTACATGAGAAGGAAAACCCCAACAAGAAATAAGCATTATACCTTTCTCTTTTAATCTTACGTTTACAATGCAAAACACAGAGAAAATGCTAATTCCTTATTGAGGAGATAAACATTATGCCCTAAAAATATGTGATTATAGGGTTGACTTCTTCCTTTGATCTACGTTGATATCCCACTCCTTTTCTCCACTCCATTGTAGAACAATGAATCGAAGAAGTAGGAAAATAACCCCTTTCTTCTCTCGCAAGTCAATTTTTGACTTGTCTTAATAGTCATTAGTATTATGGTTATGGATTTTGCATTCCCCAATTACCAAATAAGGTTAGGGTTCATTGAAAGGCCATACAAGACATGTTCCATGTGAGTATGATATGAGTGTTTATGTGGTTTTTTCTTGGCACTATGGTGGTCAAAGTGATGGTAAAATTTTAGAGGGAATAACTTTCTCATACAAAGTTTATTTTTCACATTTGATGCACCACTAGAAATCTCTCAAAAAGATAGAAACCTCAAAAAATTCACTATATTATTTTGGTCCACAAAAATGGACTTGCAAATTCATGAATCTAACTATTCACCCTTGAAAATACCAAAAATGATGAAAAATATATAGTGATCCATTTCACATCATACCTCCCCTCTTTGGGGGGATTTTGGTTCCTTAAATATTTCACTGAAGGAGATGAGGAAAATTTTCTTTTGGCCTAGAATGATCATGGTAATTTCCCTTTTAAACAAACATGTTAGAGTTCTAATTGACCCCTTCTAGGTGTTTTGGTATTCTTATGAAAAGACATGTCCTTTGGAAGCTCTACTTGAGAATTTGGTGCTAATTCTTCTATGGAAGGTCATACTTTCCCCTCATTCTCCTCATCGAGCATGGATGGCTCATAGAGTTTTATATTTTTCACATTCACCGCTAAATAAATGTGAAATAATGGAGGTAGATTGAGCATGCAGGCATTGTTGGTTTCATTTTCCAACACTTCAAAAGGACCATATCTCATAGATTTGATTTTCTTACCAACTCCTCACAACTTTTCCTTTTTTCAGGTGCAACTAAGATTGTTCTCTACATTGAATAGCATCTCAATTTTGTGTTGCTCGTGCTTGGCCTTGTCATTTTTCCTGTGATTTCTTTAGTTTCTCTTCTACATGGAAATGGATATGCTTGATCTTACTTACAAATCATTTTTCCTTCAACTCTTCTTCTATGGAATTTTCCTTCCTTCATCCATGTTTCCCAACAAAACATCTAGAGGCGAAGGTGGAAAATATCCAAAACAAGTTTCAAAAATAGAATTATTGGCCAAAGTATGGACTTATTTGTAACATAGATCAAATTTTCATCATGGGTCCTCGGATGTTTTTTATTGTAACCCCTCAAATATTAGTCAACACTTGATTCCCCACTTCTGTCCACCTATCCATTTAGGGTTGGAAAGTTGTATATCTATTCATTTTCACATCCATATTATCCCATAGTGTTTCAAAAATGATGCTTGTTGGTATCCCAAAGTGCATTGGAATCCTCTAAAAAAATATGATTGTTGCATCATGTACCCTATTGGCGTTTTTACAAGGAATTAAGATGCAAATATAACTAAATCTAGTGACTATGACAAAGAGATAGTCATGTCCCTACCTCATTTTTTGAAAATCACCCACAAAGTCCATGGAGATACTCTCCCATGGCCTAGTAGGTATAGGTAAGGGGATGTATAGACCTTGCATTCTATTGTTGAGTTTATTGGTACATAAAAGTATGCATCTTCTAATGAATTTAACTATATTGTGTTCTAGGCCAATACAGATGTCTTTGCAAGTTTTCTATTGTTTCTCCAACAACAAAATGACCTTAAAATTTCGAGGTATTAGCCTCTATGAGAATCTTCATTCTCTCACTTTTAGGAACACACAACTTATACAACTTCTAGAGAAACCTGTATTAGAGATGGAGTGAACCTTGTTGTCACCGTCTTCTTCATGGCCTTGCAACTACAAAAATACCTCTTTGAAGTTCTTATATTTTTTGTATTCCTCTTTGTATGTGTCATGGGTGAAAGGTTCTATGTGAATAAGAGTATCCAATGTTGTAATATTAGATGTTGGTGGTCTTTAAAACATGTCTTCCAACTTGTTTGTGAAGTCCTTATATTTGATAATGAGATGATTCAACCATTGCAAAAATCCCATCCATTTGATGTGTATTGTTTGTCAAAGTTTACTTTTCGCCTACAACCATTGCAAACATTGATTATCAATACATATGATGGTGCTTCTACTTATCAACAACATGAACTAAGACATAGAGCTACTTCTCATATGTGGGGTAGTTCAAGATTATTCCATGAAACAATTCAAAATGATAACAAGCCAACTTACTTCCTTGCATCAATATTACTACCATAGTATAGCTAGTTGCATTTGTATTTATATTGAAGCACTACAAATTAGTCAATGCCCTCACTGGTGCTTAACTAATCTTGTATTTGAGTTCTTCAAAATCATTTTGATGATTATTTCCCCATTGGAAAATTTTGTCAATGTTTATTATAGCATGGGTGGTGCAACTATCACTCAAAAGGATGAACTATAAAATTCCAAAGGCACTGAGATTCCCCCACAAGCCTCCTTAATTAAATGACATTAGTATGGATTGACCACTTGATGATGGCCTCCATATTTTCATGATCAATATTGAGTTCTCCACAAATCACATGTCCCAAGTACCCCAGGGATTACTAAGAAAAATCACATCTTTTAAGGTTTGCTAGGAACTGATGTTTTCTCAGAGTCTAACTCCTATATCAAATGTGAGAAATGTTCTTCCTAGGTAAAGATAAAAATCAATATATCATTTAGTACAACATTACACATGAGTCTAATAAATGACATAGTTCATCAACTATTAGATGCATAAATGTATTTGGTGCATTATATAAACCAAATGACATTACAATCCATTCATATAGACATTGCATTGTATTGAAGGAAGATATCTAGGTGTCATTTTTTTTACTCATGCCTAGTGGTATCTTGATTTGAGGTCCAGGGTGGTGAAGTATTTGTCATGTTGCAATTGATACAACAAGAAATTATTCTTGAGAATGATCTTGTTAAGGGTTCTTGTAGTCACCATAAGACTCTCCATCGCAACCACCTCTGTAACCACTTGTGGTGCACCTTAGACGTGACCTCAACCACAAAATTGTTGTCTCTTTGTTTCCACAGACTCTATCTCTTCATTTCCATAGACTTCATAGATTTTGGTTCTACGTCACACATGCCTCCACAACCTGCATTCCTAGACTTAGACAAAATCTACCCAAGAGAAATTCACCCAAATATTTTCATCAAACCCTCCTCCTCAAGGTAGAACAATTCCTCTTAGAGTGCAGCAACTTGGCTCCTTGAGGGAGGTCCTCCTCTTTGTATACCTCATAATCACAGATCTCTCCTTGTCTCCAAGTTATTTCCAAACTTCCTACCTTCTTTATTTGTGCACCCCTTTCTCTTATATGGACTCCAAGGTTCACTTGTGTGAAACGTCACATCTCTTCATTGCACCACGTCCCTTTGTGAATCGACACACTCAATTGATTGTCGCACGCCTCTGTGGACCCAGTGTGCCCATATATCTCAAACTCCCATCAACTAACAAGCCTCTTGGGACTGGTGCACCCAACCATGGTGCACTCCTCAATCTTACGTGCCCTATCTGTCTAACTTTCACACTCCTTGAATCTACACATCCTCGTGCACAAATCAATCACTTCCTTTTGAAATTATGTCCATCCACACAACAATATCATACATAGGAGAGGTCTCCATTTACCTTGTTGCATTATGAAGTTACCCACAAACAAATTATTCTATGACAACTTGGCTCCACTGTCCTCCTCGTGGCACAATTATCCATTATGCCTCAAGAATCACACATATAGACTGCCTTTTCTGCACTATTTCATCACCCAAACATGTTGCTATGTCTTCCTCTCTATGCCTTGGAATGGTTTGGCTTCACCCTCAACCATGCTACCCCAAAGTAAGATAAATACACAAGTCCAAGTGATATCTTCATGCTACCATCTGCCTTTCCACATAATCCCCGAAACGAAGATAAGTCCCCAACTCACCTCCTTTTTTCAAGTCACCTCAACTTAACTCAAAATCTTTGATGATTGTGGCCAACACACCTACACTTCTCAAATGTCCCAACGAACTATCCAAATCACTCCAAGTAGAATGAGTCACCTAAAAGAACTTCCATACCCTAGGAACTTTCACACCAATATTTCTGCTGATTCCAACCAACGAACCCCACTAGATCTCTAAGTTGTTTCACAATCATCTGCAATTCACCAAGGTGTTCTATGCCTCCTCCAATATCCCATACCAAAGGTGAGAGAACACCACCTAAGTCACTTGGTCTACGTACTTCCCATTCAAGTTGATCTCCAACAATTCTTGGTTGACTCCATCTGTATCTTTTAATGAAACTTCCTTGCACCTGCTGCAACATCCAAACTCTGGCATTGTAGTTTCAACTCATCAACTCGCCACCTGACTCAAAAAATCTAGCCAATGCACCAAACATCAGGGCGCTTCATTCATCCTCTTGAACATGACACGTTCATACTTTACTACCCACCACTACAATGACTTTTCTAGTGCACCTTGTAAAAGTGTTAGGAAGCTTCCCCAAGCCACCTCCAGGACTGCATCCAAATATTACCAAGTCCACCATAGGACTCGTCAAAGAAATTTGTCCTAATCTCATTGCACATTCACCTAACCAATGCATCCAAAACTACTGCAAGACTTCTTCAAATTTGCACCACTCGAGTCACCCTCAAGTATGTCAGTTCTCACCAAGGAAATATAATGCACTTGAACCACCAAATCATCCATCCTCCCTTCAAATAATTCATTACAACACTTGGAAATAAAAGAAGTCAATCCAGTCATACCTTTCCAATGACATTGTTTGATGTAACCATGTTCCTAGTATGTTGTCTTGGACCTTCATTCCCAAGCATATGAATCTGTGAATGAACTCACCTCAACCATCATCCACTGTGATGCAAGGCTAAGTCCATCCATCCACTTCAAAAATTCATTTAAGTCCAAAAGTTCGCAATCACTTCTGTGATATACCTTTGCATTTCACTTATGTGATCACTTCTTTGGTTATCTCTGTGACAAGTCCTACAACAAATCCTATTTTCATATACCTTTTGTAGTGTCCCTAAGGACGAGCCCCGATGTTAACTATGATCTGAAAGAGATTGTAAATATGTGTTATAGGCTGGTGAACCAAGTTTGTATAAGCCAGTAGGCTTATGTGTTTGATTAGGCCAGAGAGCCTAAGGGTTGAAGGCCAAGGGCCTGGATTTTGTATCTATATGTATGAAACACATCAATAAAATATAAACACCCACCAGGTGCAGACCGACCACGATGAATGAGTGATGGGGGACTGAGCGCCCACAGAGTTGGAAAGGGATTAGGGGTTGAAAGGTGGGATAAGGGGCTGAGTGTTGAGCCTAGGGGCTAATCCTAGGGGGCTTAGGCCTGGAATAATATTTTAATATTATTTCCAAAAAGAGCCATGTGCATATTATTTTATCCTAAGTTCCTGGCAGGGGAGGGAGCGTGCAAAGGGGATGCACACTGTGGAATGCATGTAGTTCCTAGGGTGACAAGTTTCAACCCTGGTGCATGAAAATATAATAGCCAAGATGAACCGTGGGAGGGAGGGTTTTTGGGCATTCTACCTGACCGTCTAAGGGAAAACCCATGGGACCTCGGTAGGAATACTTCGTACCATCCTAAAACCAAGACCGTGAGACTATCCCGTGATTTATGAACCTGTTGGGGAAGCGCTTGTTTGTTTTTCCCAATTGGCTGTTGCGGCCAAGCAGTGCTGGACTGTGCGTGGAATACTGGCCAGAGTAAGATGGGGCTGAACTTATGTATGTCCTCTCTTCTGGTGAGGGAGGACTGTGGTTGGAGGAAGCAGGTTGTCAGGCCTGTGAGCAACTCTTTCCAGGTAAAAGAGTTTGCTGGGAAGTTTTTTCTTCTAGAGAGTGTCTAGCACCAGCTACGAGCTCTGAGACTTCCTGATTCGGCCTGTTGCCGAGACCCAGAGGGGGAGGTTAGCACCAATGGTCTGTGCGTGTGAAGGTGTATACTCCTAGGTAGAACAGGCATGTGGGGAATGAGGGTCTGGTAGTAGTGGGCGTAAGATGACATCTTTGGGAAGAATCCTTCCAGATATTTCTATGCTGTCTTCTCTGTAACCTTAGCCTAGCCTAGGATTCCTTTCCTTGGGGTGGAGCTCAGTCCCAGCTCGGGGGTGACGCACTGTTGAGCTGATGAACAGTGTGGTCTAAGGCTAGGAGGTTCGTGGAAGGCCTGCACTTGGTTGGTGATTTCTACAGCTGTTAAAAGATAAGTATCTGAATTATGCTTTGATCATGTTTTGCATAACTGAGCTATTTATGTATCATGTTTTCCACTGTGTAAATGAAGAATTGTTAAATGGTATGGAATTTTTAATTATAGCAGTAACGAGATATGTTTTACTCTATGATTTAAATGTGTTTACTTGTTTAAATGCATATGGCTATACTGGCCTGTGTTTATTATTAAAATGATGTGTACAAATTGGTATCCGAGTGCGAGTAAGCTCCGAACTGTGAAAAAGGTACACTACAAAGTGGTATCAGAGCGAAGGTTTCGACACTGAGCCTTGATGGGCCAGTGGAGCGGTCTTTGGACCGAGAATGCGAAGAAAAATTGGGTCTGGAATGGCCAATTTCAGACCCTGGGTTTCTTCGAAGCGTCAAGGAGATACTTGATGAGTTTCTTTTAAAACTCAGGAGGTATGGCGACGTTATGAAACCGCAGCCAGTGTGGTATCATTCCACAGGGAGAGATGACTCCATGCTTATGGTGTTAGAACCGTAGGATCTGTTCAGGAAGGAAGGCGAACTCGTGTAACCGCCAGATCTGGAAAATGTGCACAAGGTTTAAAGCCTTTGGATACTGCACAGGAGGTTACGACCACACCAGGAGTTTAAACTCGGGAGGATCGTGAGTCATAGGATCACTGTGGGATTACCCGTCAACCGTCCGAGTTGACAGAAGTTGCACAGGGTTTAAGTCCTCATGGGTAGAGGAGAAGTCTCGGAGAGTCATCGGGATATTAGAGTCATCGGGGTTTTGTTAAGCCAGAGAATCGAGACCTTGTGGTTCTTGAAATCCCGAGAAAGGATCCTAGTCGTTGATCTCGGCAGGACACGCGTCAATATTTTGAGGAATCATCAGGATATTGGAAGCATCGGGTGATCTAAAAATGAAGAAGACTTGAAAAACTTGAATAATTATTGCAAGTGAAATGTCATGTGTTTAAAGCAAATGGATCAGTTTGCAACCCATAAATTAAGGATTACTTATGCAAAATACACGTAGACAACAGCATAAATATTGAACATAAACACATATGCACAGCAATTGATAAAGGAGTTCACCCCTCTTCTGGGCTACATCTCCTGGTCCAGCTTCCAATGGATCATTATTATTAATTGCTCAAACATTTCTCAAAAAAATTTATTACAATGCTCAAACTGACAAACTGACTACTCCAATGGCTTCCCAGCGTCCCAAAACCCCTGTCTGGGCTCTTTCGGCACCTCAATCGGTCGAAAAATGAAGAAGTTAGGCCTCCTGGAAGTCTCCCTCTTCAAGCTTGCTGTCTCTGGTTCTACAATTTGCACCCCCCTTGAGTGAACCTAGCTCACATGCTCTTTTAAGTGCAAAAACCCAACACCAGGTGCAACCGCGCCAACGATGCAAACCGTAGGACGGTTAAGGTGCCTCCAGCCCCTAACCGCCTCGGCACCTGGGCATATGGCCATGTGACCTCGCACGTTGGCAAATGGTGGTTATACCCATTATAGCCGTGCAACTTCTAGTTTGGGGTCACATGTGGTTTCAAACCCGTGCCAACATTTAACACACGGTTATATGAAACCACGGGTCTTGGTTTCAAACCCCACGCCAACATTTAACACATTGGTATATATATAAAATACAATACAATGTGCGCGCGCCAAACGGTCGGGCCATAATATTTATGTTGGGTCATATGTAATACAAAGCATCCATGGGTCGGGGCTAAGCCCCGGCCCGACCCCCCTTTTCATCCAAACATTAATCAACATTAAATATATATGTGATGGCATAGTAATCAAGGAACAAAGGGCGGTACTTTGGTTAGCGGAGAGTTATGAAGTATTTACATAAAGGAGAGGTCCGGGGGTCAAACCCCACGGGCCTCAACACATTTTTATATAACCAAATAGCCAGTCAACGAGCGACATGTGGTGCCAAGGGATTGGGCCACGTGTCCTCACACCATTGACCACCAATGACGGGTGTCATCCACCGATTCGTCAACCATCAACCAATGAGAGTGTGCCACATCATCCACCTGACACATCATCATACGGATGGTATGGACCTACCATGTCACCGTACGGATTGTATGGACTGTACGGACAGGTACAACCAGCATCCAAAAATTTTACCTGTTTGGCTTGGCGAACAGATCGCGATATCTCCTCCATACGGACTCCATTTGAGAAAGTAAATATACCACCGGAATCAGGAAGATGAGATGGACACAATGGCACTATTTTGGTTGCATTCCGAGCACTTTGAAAATTGAGCAAAATTTGATCCCCTGATCACACCTCCCCATTGGTAAGCTTTTGGACCTCCAAAAGACTATCTCAGTCTATGTGAAGATGAGGGTATAGTTCCCTCACCCTTCCAAACTCAATCCACTTGGCCTTGCTTGGATTCATCCCTTTAAGACCAACTCGCAAATACTCCACATTTCCCCGCTTCGAAGTTCGCATTCTCCTGTCAAGTATGGTGTCTTCCTGCAGTTTTGTTAGATACTCCGGAGAAAAATCATCAATGGAAGGAATCTAAACATTCTCTCCTTGATCATCAATCAACAGAGGCTCATACAACTTCAAATTCTCAACATTAACAACTGCATACATCTGCATATATGGAGGCAAATCTAAACGAAAAGCATTATTACCAATCTTGTCGATAATTTTGAAGGGACCATATCGAATCGGTTTCAACTTTTTACCTTCTCCTTTAAGCCTCTCCTTGCTGATGTAAAGCCACACTTCATCACCAACTTCGAAACTGTGATCAACAAGATGCTTTTCATGTCTCTCTTTGTACTTAGACTGACTCTTTTCCAGCTGCTCTTGCACCACCTGATGTATCGACTGAATTTGTTCAATGAAATTCTCTGCCCGATCAATATCATACTGCCCATGAATAGCAATATCTTTCCCAAAGATAAAATCTAAAGGTGACTTGGGCAAATAGCCAAAACATGCCTCAAATGGCGACGTTTGAGTCGAAGAGTGCTTATCTCGATTGTACGCATGCTGAACGTAGTGTAAATGTTCATCCCAAAGCTTAGGATGCTTGCTGCAATAAGCACGAAGAAGATGTACCATGTACAATTCACCACCTCTATCTGACCATCTGTCTGTGGATGAAAAGTTGTGCTCTTTTTAAGCTTGGTGTCCATGAGTGCCCACAAACTCTACCAAAAACTTCCAACAAATCGAGAATCCCGATCAGAAATAATGGACTTGGGCAAACCAAAATGCACCCAAACATTTGGAAAGAACAACTGTGCCGTTTGTTCTACTATTACCTGCTTAGTACATGGAATCAATATACACATCTTGCTAAAATGATCAACCACAACATAAAGATAATCATGACCTCTTCTCGACATAGGTAAACCACCAAAAAAATCCATGGAAATACTTTCCCAAGGTCGAGAAGGAACTGGAAGTGGAGTGTACAAACC
>ML782385.1:926460-972628 GCA_009831015.1 Picea engelmannii | reverse complement strand
TGCTCCAATGGCTTCCCAGCGTCCCAAAACCCCTGTCTGGGCTCTTTCGGCACCTCAATCGGTCGAAAAATGAAGAAGTTAGGCCTCCTGGAAGTCTCCCTCTTCAAGCTTGTTGTCTCTGGTTCTACAATTCGCACCCCCTTGAGTGAACCTAGCTCACACGCTCTTTTAAGCGCAAAAACCCAGCCCCTAACCGCCTCGGCACCTGGGAATATGGCCATGTGACCTCGCGCGTTGGAAAATGGTGGTTATACCCGTTATAGCCGTGCAACTTCCGGTTTGGGGTCACATGTGGTTTCAAACCCGCGCCAACATTTAACACACGGTTATATGAAACCACGGGTCTTGGTTTCAAACCCCGTGCCAACATTTAACACATTGGTATATATATAAAATACAATACAATGCGCGTGCACCAAACGGTCGGGCCATAATATATATGTTGGGTCATATGTAATACAAAGCGTCCATGGGTCGGGGCTAAGCCCCAGCCCGACCCCCCTTTTCATCCAAACATTAATCAACATTAAATATATATGTGATGGCATAGTAATCAAGGAACAAAGGGAGGTACTTTGGTTAGCGGAGAGTTATGAAGTCTTTACATAAAGGAGAGGTCCGGGGGTCGAACCCCATGGGCCTCAACATATTTTTATATAACCAAATAGCCAGTCAACGAGCGACACGTGGCACCAAGGGATTGGGCCACGTGTCCTCACACCATTGACCACCAATGACACGTGTCATCCACCGATTCGTCAACCATCAACCAATGAGAGTGTGCCATGTCATCCACCTGACACATCATCATACGAATGGTACGGCCCTGCCACATCCCCGTACAGACTCTTTGGACTGTACGGACAGGTACAGTCAGCATCCAAAAATTTTGCCTGTTTGGCTTGGCGAACAGATCGCGATATCTCCTCCATACGGACTCCGTTTGAGAAAGTAAATATACCGCCGGAATCAAGAAGACGAGACGGATGCAATGGAACTATTTTCGTTGCATTCCAAGCACTTTGAAAATTGAGCAAAATTTGATCCCCTGATCATCGGGATTTTTCAGGTTGAGAGAACTGAGACCTTTTAAGTCTCGAAACTCCAACGGAGTATCTCAGCCATTGGTATCAATAGGACACGCGTCAGACCTCAGGACAAGAGTCAGGATTTAACCCATTGGGGATTCCAGGAGGGAAGAAATAATGGTCATAGGAATCGCTATCTCGCGATGTCCGATATAGCGATGGGAAAGTGGTGAAGTGGAGAAATGAGTTCTCACGTGCATCGGGAATCGGAGGATCGGAGATCCTGATAATGTAAGTTCTAAACATTTCAAACCCACGAAGTCCGAAACCCCGATAAGGGTATAAGACTGCGGTCACATGGACCTTGGATTAACCGCGAAGGGCTAAAGCAAAAGGGCGCATCGACAAATCAGAGATCGAGAGTTCGTGAGAGTAGGAACTCATGTCGTTGGGAATCCTGAAACCCCGATACCCGAAACCTCAATTGGGAACTATGCCACGTGGACACTTGGAGTTGTACCGTGTGCCAATGGGGATGAGAAGACAAGGCAAGAGGGGTGGGACCCCAATGACATCACCAAAGGTGATGTGGACCTTCCAGAACGTGCTATGTCCCATCACAGTTAAGGTCGACAGCGGTGCTGTGGGGGTCAGAGTTAATTAAACCCGAAATTTTGGATTTTGGGGAATTGTAGTAAAAGGGAGTAGGAGGTCACTATTTCATAGTGAACTTCCGGGTACCGAAAACCCGAGGTTCCGAAACCCGAAGTACTGAGAAACTGAAGTTTTGAAAACAAGAATTGTGCAGAGCCTATTGAGAGCTCGGAAAACTTATTTTAAAATCGAAATGTCTTTTATTTTACTCGACCTGGCGTATAATATTGTGGTTGTTCGTGAAGGTTTAATGGCCTGACAATTTCAAATTGAATTGCATAGTGCGTGTGCAGAGTTCAACGAAGGCCAGAACCCCAGTTAATCAATGTTGAGTATGGAGTGGGGAAAAGTGCAGTTTACCCCTGAAATAGAGGATGAACGAGAAGGAAAGGATGTTAACCTGGGAGTCGAAGGGTCGAACTCTAATGGGCATGGGAAAGAGATGGATAAGGAAGGACATATGATGAAAATCATTGAAGGGATGCAAAGAGAGGCCAAGGAGCGCCGAGATAATAGCCGAAAGCTCATGAAAGTCAGGGACCGACAGGGTGCATTAAACTTAAATTTTTTTAAGAGTCTGGAAAGAATAGAGAAGAAACTTGAGAAGGGAAGAGACTCAGGTACGACAGAGAGTCACAAAACTCATGGGAGAATAAGTAGGTCAAGGAGTGTTAGCCGACATCTTAGTCGCTCCCAAAGACGTTATGACAGTAAGACACACAGTAGTTCAAGCCCATCACCTACCAGAAAACATAAAAAATCTGGAAGGGAGGAATTGAAAGGAGAGATGAATAAAATTAAACCTCCAATATTTGATGGAGAGCATAAGAAGGAGGAAGATGATGAAACTTGGTTGTTGGGCATGAAGAAATACTTCCAGCTGCAGAATTATTCTGCCCATGCAGAAGGAAGAATTGCAATGTACCAACTGAAAGGAAAAGCGTCCATGTGGTGGGATCAGTTTGTGCAGGTGCAACACATTAGAGAGAAAGAGGTCACATGGAAGGAATTTAAGAGGTATTTCGAGAAGAAATACCTGACTAAAAGATACTATGACAGAAAAGATTAAGGAGTTATTCGAACTCAAGCTAGGCAGCATGACCATTGATGAGTATGAACAAAATTTTCTGGAACTACTGAAGTATGTTCCATTCATCAAAGAAGAGGCTGTTAAAATTCAGAGGTATCTGAGTGGATTTCCACCTTCCATTGGTGACAAGATTCAATATGATGATCCTAAGACTATGGAAGAAACAATAAGAAGGGTGAAATGCTTATACGAACAACAAAGAGAAAAGCCTACCTTTCGGAAGGCTTGGGATGACCAGAAGAGGTTTAAGAAAGAACAGAGGAAGAAGGGAGACAAGCCATCCTTTTTCAGAAACAATATTTAGGGACAACCATCATTTAGAGAGACGAGAAGGACTGAAGAGAGTGCACAAAGACAAAGATAGACACCCATTCAGTGTTGGGGCTGTCAAGGAAACCACAAGTACAGAGATTGTCCCCATAAAAATGGGAAGGCAAGAACTGTACATATTGTTCAGCAAGATGAAATAGTGGAGGATATGGGCAACAGAATGTTGAGGGTCTACGTAGCTCTGGATAATAAGCAAGAAGAATTTCAATCACACGTGATTGAAGTAGAAGGTATGATCAACAACCGACCACTTGTTATTTTAATTGATTCAGGGGCTAGCCATAGTTATGTAGATCCTATAGTGGTGGAAAGTTTGCATCTAACGAGAAACAAACATGAGAAGTGTTGGTTAGTACAGTTAGCCATAGGGACCAAGAGGAAGGTTACTGAATTGATTAAGTCATGTTCAGTGGACATGAAAGGAATGAGCACTAAGGCTGAATTGAACATTCTTCCTTTAGGCTCATATGATTGCTTAATTGGGATGGACTGGTTGGACCACACCATGCCCTTCTGGATTTTCGAAAAAAGAGGTTCACGTGTCTGAATGAAGAGGGAAGTCAGGTAACAGTCCAAGGAATTCCCAGAGCCGTGGCTGTGAGGGAAATTTCAGCTATGTAGCTGAAGAAATGTTACCGGAAAGGCTGTCAATTATTTGCAGCCCGGGTGGAAGAATCATTCCAATATGTGGTCTCGAATATGGAATACCATAGGGTGATCAAAGAGTTTGAGGATGTGTTTCAGGAGGTGCCTGGACTACCTCCGAAGAGGGACATCGATTTTTCTATAAATCTGATGCCTGGAGAAGCTCCAATTTCAAAGGATCCTTATAGAATGAGCACACCAGAGATGAAAGAGTTGCAACTGCAACTCGAGGAGCTACTAAAGAAAGGTTACATTCTCCCCAGTGTGTCACCATGGGGAGCCCCGGTCTTATTTGTAAAGAAGAAAGATGGAACATTGAGGCTGTGCATTGACTTTCAGCAGTTGAATAAAGTCACTATCAAGAACAGATATCCTCTGCCAAGGATTGATGATCTTTTTGATCAGTTGAAGGATGCAAAAGTATTTTCGAAAATAGATCTTCGATCTGGATATCATCAAGTGAGGATAAAAGATGAAGACATCAGTAAGACCGCCTTTAGAACAAGGTACGGTCACTATGAGTTCACAGTGGTGTCGTTTGGATTGTCCAACGCACCTGCTGTCTTTATGTGCCTAATGAATGGAGTGTTTAGAAATTATTTGGACAAGTTCTTCATAGTCTTCTTGGATGATATCTTGGTGTACTCCAAGACAGAGGAAGAACACAAACAATGTCTTAGAATGGTGTTGCAGGTGTTGAGAGAACACCAACTATACGCAAAACTGAGCAAGTGCTCATTTTACCAAAAGAAGATCCATTATATGGGACACATTATTTCTGAAGAGGGGATCACTGTGGATCCTGAGAAGGTACAGGCCATTCAAGAGTGGCCAGTGCCAAGAAACATGACAGAAGTTAGATCCTTTATGGGTCTGGCAGGTTATTATAGGAGGTTCATAGCCGGATTTTCAAGGATAGCTCATGCTATCACTTCCTTGCAAAGGAAGGAGAAGAAGTTCCAGTGGACTGAACAATATGAGAGAAGCTTCCAGCAATTGAAGCAGCTGCTCACTAGTGATGCAATCCTAAATATTTCTGATCCAAGTAAGGATTACGTAGTGTGCACAGATGCGTGTAAGGAAGGGCTAGGAGGAGTTCTCAGCCAAGAGGGATTTGTAATTTGTTATGAATCCCGAAAGATGAAAGAGCATGAAAATAATTATGCCACTCATGACTTAGAGCTGGCAGCAGTTGTCCATGCATTGAGGAAATGGAGACATTACCTCATGGGCAAGACATTCGAATTAAGAATAGACCACAATGGTCTGAAGTATTTATTTAATAAACCAACCCTAAATGCCAGGAAAATTAGATGGCTGGAATTTCTGTGTGAATATGACTTTGATATCAAGCATATCAAAGGGAAAGATAATAAAGTGATTGATGCACTCAGCAAAAAAGTGCATGAATTACATGCTACAACCATTAGCATGTACATAACTGAGTTGAAAGACAGAATTGTGGAGGCTGCAAGTGCTGATTTGCAGTACAAAAGACTTGTAGCAAAGCTACAACAGCGTGAGAGACCACAGACCGAGGAAGGTTATACCTTAGGAACTGAGGGTCTACTTATGTATAAAAACAGAGTGTATGTACCCAATGACCAAGACTTGAAGCTGGCAATTCTAAAGGAAATGCATAACGTGGTTTATGATGGACATCCTGGATATCAGAAGACGGTGGCAACAATCAAAAGCCATTATTTTTGGCCAGGTATGAAGAAGGAAATTGCTGAATACATCGCCAGATGTATGGAATGCCAAAAGGTCAAGGTTGAGCACAGACACCCAACAGGGTTGTTGCAGCCTTTACCTATTCCTGAATGGAAATGGGACATGGTAACAATGAATTTTATCACAGGATTGCCCAGAACAAGCAAGCAACACGATTCAATCATGGTGGTGGTGGAAAAGCTTACTAAAGCTGCTCATTTTATTCCACTGAAAGCCACCCACAGAGCAGCAGATGTTGCTGATATCTTTTTAAAAGAATTTGCACGCTTGCATGGAATTCCTAAGACAATTGTGTCTGATAGGGACCCGAAATTTACTTCAAATTTCTGGAAAGGACTGTTCAAAGGATTCAGAACGAATCTGAACTTTAGTACAACATATCATCCTGAGTCTGATGGACAGACAAAGATAGTAAATAGAGTAATAGAAGACATGCTAAGAATGTATTTGATGGATAAACCATCGAGGTGGGAAGACTACCTGCATTTGGTAGAATTCGCCTACAATAATGGGTATCATACATCTCTGAAGATGAGCCCATTCGAAGAACTTTATGGAAGAAAGTGCAACACTCCAGTGAGCTGGGATAATCCAGCTGACAGAGTAGTAGTTGGACCTGAACTACTCAAAGAGATGGAAGATTAGATGATAAAAATCAAACAGAATCTGAAAGCTGCCCAGGACAGGCAGAAAAGTTACGCTGATAGTAACAAAACCCATAGAGAATTCAAAGTGGGTGACCATGTTTTCCTGAAAGTGAAAACTAACAGGAGTTCCCTGAAATTGGGAAGTTGTGCCAAGTTGGCAACAAGATTTTGTGGGCCATTCAAGATCCTAGAAAGGATTGGGCCAGTTGCATACATGCTTGCATTACCTGCATCTATGACTATACATAATGTGTTTCATGTTTCACTGCTTAAGAAATATGTAGCTAATACTAATCATGTTATCGATTGGACTGTGATCCAGATGGAACCAGAAGGTGTCCTACAAGTGCATCCTGTATGCATATTGGACAGGAAAAGAAAACAGCTCCGGAATCGAGCTATAGAGATTGTAAAGGTCTAGTGGACCTGGTACGGTCCTGAGGATGAGACATGTGAGCATGCAGATGTTATGCGGGCAGAGTACCCGCATCTTTTTGAAAATTTTGAAAATCTTGCAGATGCTATGTAAAGTTGCACTGAGGACAGTGCAAAAATAAGGGGATGGGATTGTAGTGTCCCCAAGGCCGAGCCCCGATGTGAACTATGATCTGAAAGATATTGTAAATATGTGTTATAGGCTGGTGAGCCAAGTTTGTATAAGCCAGTAGGCTTATGTGTTTGATTAGGCCAGAGAGCCTAAGGTTTGAAGGCCAAGGGCCTGGATTTTGTATCTGTATGTATGCAGCACATCAATAAAATATAAACACCCGCCAGGTGCAGACCGACCATGATGAATGAGTGATGGGGGACTGAGCATCCATAGAGTGGGCAAGGGATTAGGGGATGGAAGGTGGGATAAGGGGATGAGTGTTGAGCCTAGGGGCTAAGCCTAGGGGGCTTAGGCCTGGAATAATATTTTAATATTATTTCCAAAAAGAGCCATGTGCATATTATTTTATCCTAATTTCCTGGCAGGGGAGGGAACATTCAAAGGGGATGAACGTCGTGGAACGCATGCAGTTCCCAAGGTGACAAGTGTCAACCCTAGTGCATGCAAATATAATAGCCAAGATGAACTGTGGGAGGGAGGTTTTTTTGGGTATTATACCCGACCGTCTGATGGAAAACTCGTGGGACCTCGACAGGAATACTTTGTACCATCCTGAAACCAAGATCGTGAGACTATCTTGTGATTGCTGAACCTGTTGGGGAAGCGCTTGTTTGTTTTTCCCAATTGGATGTTGCGGCCAAGAAGTGCTAGACTGCGCATGGCGTACTGGCCAGAGTAAGCTGGGGCTGAACTTGTGTATGTCCTCTCTTCTGGTGAGGGAGGACTGTGGTTGGAGGAAGCAGGTTGTCAGGCCTATGAGCGACTCTTTCTAGGTAAAAGAGTTTGCTGGGAAGTGTTTTCTTCCAGAGAGTGTCTAGCACCAGCTACGGGCTCTAAGACTTCCTGATCCAGTCTATTGCCAAGACCCAGAGGGGGAGGTTAGCACCAATGGACTATGCGTGTGAAGGTGTATACTCCCGGGTGGAACAAGCATGTCGGGAATGAGGGTCTGGTAGTAGTGGGCGTAAGATGGCATCTTTGGGAAGAATCCTTCCAGATATTTCTATGTTGTCTTCTCTGTAACCTTAGCCTAGCCTAGGATTCATTGCCTTGGGGTGGAGCTCGGTCCCAGCTCGGGGGTGACCCACTATTGAGCTGATGAACAGTGTGGTCTAAGGCTGGGAGGTTCGTGGAAGGCCTGCACTTGGTTGGTGATTTCTACAGCTGTTAAAAGATAAGTATATGAATTATGCTTTGATCATGTTTTGCATGACTGAGCTGTTTATGTATCATGTTTTCGGCTGTGTAAATGAAGAATTGTTAAATGGTATGGAATGTTTAATTATAGCAGTAACAAGATATGTTTTACTCTATGAGTTAAATGTGTTTACTTGTTTAAATTCATATGGCTATACTGGCCTGTGTTTATTATTAAAATGATGTGTACAAATTGGTATCCGAGCATGAGTAAGCTCCGAACTGTGAAAAAGGTACACTACACCTTTCCCAAGTGATTGGTTCTCCCAACAAATTGTCTGCTTGGTCTCTCCAAGGTGTGCACAAAATGCCTATCACTGAATATCATCACGGATCAAAACAACCAAGTCTTTCTCTGTGATCAAGTCTGTGACAAGTTTTGTGATGAACTTTGTAACAATTTCTGTAATCACCCTTTGCGTTTTGATTCTATGATCACTTATGTGGTTATCTCTGTGACAAGTTGTGTAGAAGATCCTATATTCATCTTCCTTTCCCAAGTGTTCATCTCTCCCAACAAAATTTGTTCTTGGCCTCTTCAAGGTGTACACAATAGTCTGATGCAACCTCCCCATCCCACCATCAGCCAAACCTTTTCCATAAGTATGATGAAAATTCTGCAACAAACAATTTCTCTACATTGAAATGTTCACCAAGTCTACAAACATTCCTACTGAACTTCATTTGCAACAAATTGTCTTCAAATTTTTCTTTTGATACCATATATCATCAATAAAGTGGTGAAGAGCTCCCTGATCCTTCTCCAAAATATGCAACAAATCCACTCTGATACCATCTATCATCAATATAGTGGTGAATATCTCATCAATCTTTCTCCAAAATATGAAACAAATCTTCTCTAATACCATCTATTGTTGAGATAGTGGTGAAGAGCTCCTCAACCCTTCTCCATAATCTGCAACGAATTCACTATGATAACATATGTCACTTCCCCATAGTGTTCCTTGCAATCACGCACCACTTGAGGGTGTGCGGAACCACAATGTTTCATGATTGGCTACTTGGAAAGACCAAGGTTACATCCTCCGAACTATGCCTCTTCATCTAGAGGATACCCATACTCCATTCTAGGCTACCGATAAGTCACACTCCTACTCTAGTGCAACTCTTGTATACTTAGACATTTATTAATTGCCTTAACACTTAGTCATTTTTAAGCATACATCCATGAACATGAGAAGCTAAGAGAACAACAATGGAACAAATGAAGGACAAGCATATATATAGTGCAGGTGGCACGAACCGTTCCTAACACCCGGCTAAGTCTTTTTTATTTCAGAATAACTACAACATGAGAACTATTGGCTCAGTGTAACATTCCAGATATAAAATAGTATGCAAAACATAAATAATTATCTAGAAATGGAAGATAAACAACGATATAACCAGAACAACACCACAATAATACCAAAATAATACCAGAATAACACCAAAAAGAGCACTTTGATTACTAAGAGCAATGTTCACTTGCCTCTTCGAGGGGGAAACCTCCAGCAGAGTAGAGCTCTATTACAATAATATCTAAGACAAAACTCCCATACCCTCTACTCCTATTTATAGTAAATATGTCTATCCAAAAGAACAATCTACAGGAAGATCCTTCTAGAAGTAGAAGATTCTATTAGGTCTTCTTACATTTGACTTATTCTTCCTTATTGCTAGGCCTTATTAATATTGACCTTTATTAGATGGAAATATATTATTCTACCTATGTGAGGGGTTAGGTCCCTAACATGTCCTCCCCCTTAAAAACATGCTTGTCCTCAAGGATTGAGATGAGAAAATTGTTGCAGAATGGTAGCTGGTTCCCAAGTGGCATTTGTTGGAGTTGTATCTTTCCACTGGACTAACACTTTCTTGATGGTGCACTAACGCAGACAGAACGCACACTGGTCCAAAATTGTGTGTGGCTGTAGCCAAATGGATCCTTCTTCGTCCAACTCGGGAAGGTTGGTTTGAGTTTGGCACTTAGTTCCAATCACCTTCTTTAAGCAGGAAACATGAAAAACAGGATGGAGCTTAGAATGACTAGGCAAAGCTAACTAATAGGCCACCTGTCCCACATGCTTGAGAACAATATAAGGACCATAAAATTTGGGCATCAGTTTCTGACAATGGTCAGCCTTGAGGGAATTTTTGTTGTAAGGTTGTAGTCAAAGAAACACCTGATATTCTTCTACAAATTGACGTTTAGAATGACCTTGATCTGCTTGTTTCTTCATGTGATTTTGGGCCATGACCAAATTCTCTTTAAGGGTATGAAGAATAGCCTCTCGATCTATAAGTGTTTGGTGAAATGCCTAGACCTTTGAGACACCTGACAAGTATGAGAGAAATGAAGGTGGATTTTGTCCATATACCACTTCAAAAAGAGTCATGTAGGTAATTGTATGCTAAGAAGTGTTGTACTACCATTCAACTAGTGGTAACCATTGAGCTCACCGATTTTTCCTTTCCGATGCAAAAAACCTCAAATATGTTTCCAAACACTTGTTGACAAATTTAGTTTGAATATCAATTTGGGGATGATAAGTTGTTCTGAGATGCAATTGGGTTCCTTGTATATTGAACAGTTCTTGCCAAAAATTACTGGTGAAAGTTGGGTCGCGATCAAAAACAATAGGATGAGGAATGCCATGAAGCTTGAAGACATGATCCATGAAACGTTGAGCCACAATGGAGGTTGTAAATGGGTGTTGAAGAGCATATAAATGAACATACTTGTAAATATGATCAACTACCACCATGATGACTGATTTATTGCCCAATTTAGGTAAACCTACAATAAAATCCATAGAGATATCCCTCCAAATAACATATGGAATCGGAAGCATTTGTAGTGTTCTAGGAAATTTGAATGTTTCTCCCTTGTTGCATTGACAAACATCACATTTTCCCACAAAATTGCAAGCATCCTATTTCATACCATCCTAGAAAAAATAACGTTTGACCCAGCCATAGGGTTTGGTAAACCCTAAGTGCCCAGTGGTGGGTGTAGCATGAAGCTCGGAAAGTACCATGGATTTATGTTTTCACTGTTTACTTAAATACAAACAACCTTTGTATTGAAGCTCATATTTGAGCCAAGAGTACCCTAGGTAAACTAGTGAATTGGTACGCAATTGTTGTATTAGATGCAGACTTGTGGGATCATGTAGCCATTCCTGGAAAATATCTTGGAGCCAATCTGGTACAATGAAAAGGAGAGAGAAAAAATGGACCCTTCATCTTCATATTTTTTGGAAAGTGCATCAACAACCACATTGTCTTTGCCTTTCTTGTAAATGATGTCATAATCATATCCAAAAATCTTAGTCACCCATTTTTGTTTCTCTAGGGAGGAAAGACGTTGTTCCAAAAAATACTTGAGGCTTTGATAATCTGTCTTAATTTGGAAGCGTTTCCACAATAGATAATGGTGCCAAAGATCCATGACATGCAGAATAGCCAACATTTCCTTTTCATAGATTGATTTTCCCAAATGTTGCTTTGACAGTTGTTTGATAGTAAAGGCCAAAGCTTGACCCTCTTGCATAAGGACTGCTCTAATTCCTTTCTCGGAAGCATCGCATTCCAGGACAAAGGTCTTTGTGAAATTAGGAAGGGCTAGGACTGGAGTGGTGCACATGGCCATCTTCAAGGTTTGAAAATCTTGAGCAGCTGCTGGAGTCCAAGTGGAAGAATTCTGTTTAAGTAGAGCAGTGAGAGGTGTCACAATCTTTCGATAATTCTTAACAAACTTGCGATAATAACATGTTAAACCCATATATCCATGCAAACGTTTGGGAGTCTTTGGGTGAGGCCAATATTGCATAGCTTCAATATTTTTAGGATCCACCCTCACACCAACCTTTCCAACAAGATGACCCAAGTACTCAACTTCTGAAGCACCAAAAGTACATTTAGATTGTTTGAAGAAAATTAAGTGCTGAGAGAGTAGATGGAGAACTTGATCCACATGAGCAAGAAGGGTTGTCCAAGGTTTACTATATATGAGGATATCAAAGAAAAATAAGAAAAAATAATGAAGAAAAGGATGGAAGACATGATTCATGAGGCTTTAGAAAGTGGAGGGAGAATTACACAAGCCAAAGGGAATGCACAAAAACTCATAATGCCCCTCATGAATTATAAATGTAGTCTTAGGAATGTCTTCCTTGTTCATACATATCTAGTGGTATCCAGAATGAAGATAAAGTTTAGTAAAGAACTGGCCACCACTCAGTTCATCCAAGAGGTCATCAATGACAAGAATGAGAAATTTGTCTTTAATGGTGAGTTTGTTGAGGGAGTGGAAGTTAGGACACATGCACCAAGAACCTTCTATATTAGGGACCATAACCATAGGAGAAGAGTAGGGGCTCGTACTAGGGAGGATAACACCTACGTTGAGAAATTCTTGAACAATTTTCTCAATTTCATTTTTTTGGGAAAAGGGATGACGATAGGGATGGATATTGGGAGGAAGGATTTTGTGGACAAGGGGAATGGAATGATCATGAACACCATGGGAAGGAGGGAGTCCTTGGAAAGTGGAAAAAACCACTTGATATTTAGAGAGGATGGATTGGAGGTCTTGTGACACATAGGGTGTCTCAGTGGCTTGAATGGCATGGAGTTGTGCAATAATTCCAGAATTAATTTTTTTCAGTATCTTTTCCATGCGATGGGAACTAATGATCTCCGAGGAACCAGAGGTGATGCCTTGGAACTTATATTGTTGGCCGTCATGGTCTAATTGCATGGTTAATTCCTTAAAATCCATGAGAATGGGACCCAAATTCCTTAACCATTATGCACCCAACACAATGTCACAACCACCCATGTCGATAGAAAACATATGATATTTCATGCTCTATTGACCAATTTGGAGACACACATTTTCACAATGCCCTCCACATTTCATGGACCCACCATTGGAAATCATGATTTGGAAATTATTGATGACACATATATAGCCATTAATTTCTTGGGAAATGCAGTGATGAACAAAATTATGGGTTCTTCCACTATCAACAAGAATGATGACCTTCCTATGCTTAATGTAACTGATTAGCTTGAGGGTTTGGGGAGTAGAGAAACCAATGAGAGAATTTAGGGAAATGACTAGTTCTACTTCCGGAGGGTCTGAGGGAGGGTTCATGTCAATGGTTTCAGATGACAACCACAAGGGGAGCCTCAACATTGTCTTCCAAAACATCCTATAAGATGGCCATAAGACGTTTTTGTTCCTTACACTTGTGCCCAGTAAAATATTTTTCATCACAATTATAACAAAGGCCTTTGAGTTGGCGTTCATCCATTTCTACCCTGGTCAATTTCTAGATCTTTAGTGGAGTATAAGGAGGAGTGGAAGTGACTGGTTTAGTGCAAGGAATAAAGGAGGGTTTTTAGTTTTGAGAAGAGACAAATTGTTGTGCTTCCTTATATATTTTAGTAGCATCCACCCAAATATGAGGCTAAGCCATGAGGGCATGCTCATCCTTTAGGCCATTGATAAAACATTCTCAGAAAAAATCATCAGACATTCCTGTTGGAAGGTTTATAGTTGGGAGTAAGATTGTCATTGATGGCAAGAACAGTGATGGAAAAGATCATCATGATCAACAACGCAGTGATAATGGAAGAGTAAACTCCATTTTAGAATTTCGGATACCGGGAGTTGAAGTGTCGAAACACTTCACCACCGAAGTGGCGAAATCGCGAAGTGGGGAAATCGTGAAGTGGAGTTGAAGCATCGAAAAAATTCACCACAGAAGTGGTGAAATGCGAAATGGTGAAATGATCATAGCCGTTGGATCAAGGTGTGATTTGGGCCGTCGGATCCAGGAGGTGAATATGGAAGACCACGTCAGAAATGATAGTTGTGGACCGTTGGATCAAGAGGACGCATGGTCAAAGATCAGAGCTAGTCAAAGACTCAATTTCAGAGTTTCGTGAATCGCGACATGGAGTGACGAGAATCTCCATCTAAGGATTAGAAAGATGCGAGATCACGAAAATATCAGGACCGTCAGATCACCAAGAACAAGGACCATTGATCTGAGATCCATCTCGAAGTCTCACCTATCACGACTTGGAGTGACGAGAATCTCCATCTAAGGAATAGCGAGATGCGAGATCGCAAAAATATCAGGACAGTTGGATCACCAAGAACGTGGACCATTGATCTGAGCTCCATCTCGGAGCTTCGCCTATCGTGACTTGGAGTGACGAGAACCTCCATCTTAGGAACAACGATATGTGAAATCGTGATTTAATCGTAGCCGTCAGATCAAGGTGTGATATGGACCATTGATCTGACTCCATTTCAGAGTTTCTCAAATCGCGACTTGGAGAGGCAAGAAACATAACCACAAGAACGCCAAAATTGTGATATGATCTGAGCTGTTGAATCAAGATTAGATCTGAACCATTGAATCATAGGACAAGTGGTAAGAGATTGGAATTTCACTAACTTGGAGTCAACGAAACATGGTGTGGAAACTCATGACATATGAAGCACCTTTTGGCATAGCCTATGGTCACTGTCGGTGGTCACGAAAAGGGAAGGAGTCAGTTCAGATAAGCTCCATTTCGGGGTTTTCGGGATCATGACTTGGAGAGTCGAGATGCCTCATCTCCAGATTCATGAAATGCGAAATCGCGAAAGTGATTTATGCATAAGCGCGTGGTCACAGCCATTGGGCACATTGATGGAAGATGGAGGAAGAAGCTAGAGGTGCTAAGCTTCACCACAGGGATTCCGAAATGCAGAATTACGAAATGGCGAAATAGGCACAAGATTTTTTATTCTTAATCCAATGGTTCAGGTGAAGTTGAACAAGATCGAAGGGATAATTTTGTGCTTCTCGGTGTAACAGCTAAAACAAATGATGATCTCTGCTAGAGGAATCGAAGAGGATTGAGTGTGATCACCAAAGAAGATGAAGAGTCTCAAGGCATCTTCCAGTGGATTGAGGATTATTGATACAGGCGATTGACAGATGGAAGAGCATTGAAGCTTGTAACTGGAATAGAGCAGTTGAGCTCGACTGTCACAGAGAAGACGAAGAGTCTCAACTGTGAGAGAAGTTGAGGAATCTCATCATAACATATAGTGATGTTGAACGAGTGGAAAAACGGCCAGAGAAGCTGAAGAGTCACGATGATGATTAGACAGAGAACTCGAGTTTTGGAGGAAATTGGCGTAGTGTGAGAATGTAGAGGAATGGCTAATATTCCATGCACAAGTTGCACAGAAGGGAGAGGGACACGGAAGATAGAAGACATGTTGTTGTTGGTGTTGTTGGAGTTGCTGTGGTTGTTATTGTTAAAGGTGATTCATGCGTAAAGAAGGAGGAGAGTGCAACAACTGAATTGAATAGAAGAGGAACTGTGCAGTGAATGGACATGGTGCACAGAGAATAAAATGCAGAAGAACAGACAACGCAAGTCATGTGTGCAGGAAGGTAGTGAGGCAGACAGAGCAACGAAATGCAATAGAACAGTGATGAGTCTGGTAAGCCACTGTTGAACATTATATCACTGTAATAAGTTTCAGTAGCAAATATTTATATTTCAGGGTGGAAAGGAGGGGCTAGGGAGGACTGGTGTCCTCATAGGTTCAAGTGGGTGCTTGAACACAGGGATTTGGTGCTTCCTTCTAGTTGGTGCTAGAGAAACCAGGGAGTTGGTGCTTCCTTCTAGTTGGTTCTAGAGAAACCGGGGAGTTGGTGCTTCCTTCTAGTGGGTGCTAGATAAAAATAGAGAGTTGGTACTCTCAGCAAGTTGCAACTTGCAAAATAGAGGTTGTAGCCTCACAATGAGTTGGTGATCATATGTATGATAATGTAAATAATGTGAATAATACTTATCATATAAATAAGAAGAGGTTTTTACCCTATATGGGTTTCCTTGGGAAATATCTGTCTCTGTGTTTCTCATATATGTGACTGATGCTGAATGTGCCATTGTTTATTTCCCTACATTATTGTGATCATCATTGAGTGCCTTGTAAAGATTTTAAAAGAAGCATGATTATTTAAGCACGGTAACAACTGATTTACCTCCCCTCTCAGTTGTCCAACAATTGGTATCATATCCAGCCCCTTTTATCTAAGGGTAGATTCTAGAGCTTAAACATGTTAAGCCATGAAGGAAATTCAACCAATAAGGCCCCTCTATTCAATGGAATAGATGCAGATGTAGAATGAGAACCTACATAATGTCGTTAGGTGCAGATGTCTGGGATGTGGTAGATACTGGTTATGTAAAGCTAGTAGTGCTAGCTAATAAGGATGACAAACTAGAATTTAGCTTCAATGCTAAGGCTATGAATGCTATCTTGAGTAGGCTTGCAGAAGTAGAATTCGTAAAAGTTATGCACCTAGGAACTGCCAAAGAAATGTGGGACAAACTCATTGGTAGTTATGAGGGTAATGAGAAGGTAAAGGATGCAAATCTTCAAACCTACAGAATACAGTTTGAACAACTGAAGATGAAGGAAGATGAAACTGTTGGAAAATACTTTCTGAGAGTAGAAGAAATGGTAAATGCAATGAAGGCACTTGGTGAAACAATTGATGAACCTTCTTTAGTTCAGAAAATCTTGAGATCTCTTCCAGATAGGTTCAACCCGAAGGTCTCTGCTATAGAAGAACTTAATTATCTAAAAACCTTGGATTTTGATCAACTTCTAGGAACATTGACAACATATGAAATGAGAATAGTTAAAGATAAACCCACCTCCAGAGAAGCATCATTTAAAGCAGATAAGAATGAAGATTCTAAGCCCGATGAAATTGAAGAAAAATTTGTGAAGAGACTGAAGAAGGGATCATGCAAATACAATGGTAAACTACCTTTCAAATGTTTCAAATGTGGTAGGAGAGGTCATTTTTCAAATAAATGTCCCCACAAAGGAAAGGATCAAACATGTGATGATGAGGAGAAGTACAAACACAAAAATTTATTTAAAGAGAAAAACTTTAAGAAGAAAAGTTTGTGCATAAGAAATGATGATGATCCTTCAGATGATGAAGAAAATGACTCCTCTTTTGAAGATAAACTAAATGAATTCATACTTATGGCCAAAGAGGATTATGATAATAAAATCATAGGGATTGATGAAGAAGAAGCTGTGGTTAACATGGAAGGAGAACTGATTAGTGCACTGGAAGAGATTGATAGACTAAGAATCAAGAACAGAAAGAAAAGACAATTTTTGATTCAATTCGAGAAAGACAATAAAGAACCTGATGAAGACCTTGTCCTACTAAAAGTAGAATTGGAAGAGGAAAAGAAAATCGAAGAGATTCTGAAACAACAACTATCAGAAAAGAAGGCAAGATGTGAAGCATTAGAACAATAAGTAGTGAAAACAAGGAATGAAATGGAGAAGTATCAAGCCTTGTATAATCAGAATCTATCAAGTATCAAAGCCTCAGAAGGATTGGCCACCATTCTGAATCAACAAAGGAATCCAAAGCTGAAAACTGGCTTGGGGTATGAAGAGGGATCAAGCAGTGGTAAGCTAGGAAATGAAGAACCCATAAAGTTTGTCAAAAATACAACCAATGACAATAACAATCCTGTAGAAACAAAGGAAGACAATCAGCCACCCAGGTCGAGTAAGGTATAATATGCCAAATCTAAATCTGTAGAACAAAGAATTAATGTGCTCACTGCTGAACGACGACATCAACCTGGAAGAAATCGATTTTCTCAAAGAAGACAACCATTTTCTAGGTACAAAGAAATTTTCTATGGCTATTGTTTCTACTGTGCTAACTTTGGTCACAAAGCTCTAAATTGTTCCTTAAGACTTAGACATGAGAAATTAAGATTTCAAAGGAACAAATACTTTCCACAACAAAGAATGATGCAGCCAAGTAACAAACCTTCACTGATTGCCAATTGCCAAATTAAGTCCAGGGACATGCAACTAAAGAGGTCAAGAAATAATCAACAGTCAATGAGCAGACAAAACTGCACCAATAAGTTTGACCTGTTGAACAATGAGATTGAATGCTACATCTGTCATAACTATGGACACAAATCTATTGACTGTTATTTAAGGAAATATGAACCAGATTCAAAATCTCCTGCTAAAAATGTCAAGTTTTGGAAGAAGAAGGAAAGTGACAAGTGTGGATTAGTGTTGTCCGCTCAAAGAAAAACGAACCCTTGGTATATAGACAATGGATGCTCCAAACACATGATGAGAGACAAGGGCAAGTTTCTATCTCTAAGTGAAAGAAAATCATGAAACGTAACCTTTGGAAATGATGCTCCAGGGAAAATAAAGGGCAAAGGGATGGTGAGATTAAGTAATGGAAAGGAAAAGCCCAAGATGTTCTACTTGTGGATGGGCTGAAACATAATCTGCTTAGTGTAAGTCAAATGTGTGACAGAGGATGTGAAGTGTTGTTCACATCCAAGGACTGCAATATAAAGTCTTTAAACTCAGGAAAAGTGGTGGCCAAAGGCATAAGGACAAAAAATAATGTATATGTGCTGAAAGAAAATAGAGAAGAATGTCATCTAAGAAAACATGATGAAATTTTGTTATGGTATAAGAGACTTGGACATCTAAACTTTGACCACTTAATCAAACTCAAAAACCTCGAGGCAGTAAAATATCTTCCGAGAATATCAAAGCCCCAAGATTCAATGTGTAAACCCTGTCAAGTAGGGAAGCAAAACAGGACACAGTTTAATTCCAAGAGCTTTACTTCAACAGAGAAACCACTCCAACTAGTTCATATGGATTTATGTGGACCATCAAGATAGGAAGGCACAGGGAAAGAAAACTACTTCATGCTGATTATCGATGATTATTCCAAACTTACTTGGGTTGCCTTTCTCAAATAAAAATATGAAGCATTTGAGAAGTTTAAAATATTTAAGGCTTTAACAGAGAGTCAAACATGAAAGAGGTTAAAGGAAGTAAGATCAGATCGGGGAGGAGATTTTATGTCAAGAGACTTCAAGGAATTCTGCGATGAACATGGGATCAAGAGAGAATACACAATCCCAAGAACTCCACAACAAAATGGAGTTGTTGAGAGGAAAAACAAAATAGTGCAGGAAATGGCTAGGTCAATCATGAATGAGAAGAACATTGGTCAAACCTACTGGGTAGAAGCAATACACACATCAGTCCATGTGCTTAACAAAGCCCACCTCAGACCACAAAGTGACAAGACACCTTTTGAATTATGGTTTGGAAGACCTGCCTCAATCAAACACTTTAGAGTCTTTGGGAGTAAATGCTACATAAAGAATAATGATGAAAACCTTGGCAAATATGATGATAGGGATGATGAAGGTATCTTCTTAGGGTATGCTACAAACAGTAAATGATATAGATGCTATAATAAGAGGCTGCAGAAAATGGTTGATTGTATTGATGTAAAAATTGATGAAGGAATCCCAGCAAGAGAGGTGTATAGTAATAAGTCTTCTACATAAGACACAACTAAAGATGAAGATGAATAGGTCCAAGAATTAGAAAATGAAGACTCTGAATTAGATGAAGACTCATACACTCAGACAGACTCAAATCAGCAATCAACTACAAATTCCTCCTCCAGAATTATTCAAAAGAATCATCCTGCAAGTCAGATAATTGGAGAAAAAGACAAAGGTGTACAAACCAGGAGAAAGCTAATAAAAAAAACCGAACAATCTCATATAGCCTTCATATACATGATGGAACCCAAGAATTTTAATGAAGCCAACAAAGATGACCATTGGGTTAAAGCAATGGATGAATAACTTGATCAAATTGAGAAAAACAATACGTGGGAGATGGTTCAAAGACCTGAAGGTAAAAACGTCATTGGCTCCAAATGGATCTTTAAGAATAAGTTGAATGAGCATGGAAAAGTTATCAGGAACAAAGCAAGGTTAGTCTATAAAGGCTATGATCAGATAGAAGGACTAGATTTTGATGAAACATTTGCGCCCATAGCAAGATTAGAAGCTATCAGAATGTTTCTTGCCTATGCTTGTCATAAAAGGTTTAAAGTCTACCAAATGGATGTCGAGTCAACCTTTCTAAATGGAGATTTAAGTGAAGAATTCTATATGGAACAACCAGAGGGTTTCAAACTGTCTAATAACCCTGACTTAGTATGCAAGCTGAAGAAAGCCTTATATGGTTTAAAACAAGCCCCTCGAGCCTGGTATCACAGACTGGATAAGTATCTCAAAGACAAAGGGTTCAAGAGAGGAACAATTGACAACAATCTGTATATTAAAACATAGGATAATGATTTTCTCATCGTATTGGTCTATGTAGATGACATCATCTTTGAATGTAATAAGGATTCATTGGTACAATGGTTTTCTTCTACCATGGAGTTTGAATTTGAAATGTCTATGATAGGAGAACTACCATTTTTTCTTGGTTTGCAAATTACTCAGAGGTCCGAAGGGATGTTCATTTCTCAAGAAAAATATCTAAGAGAAATGTTGAAAAGGTTTCAAATGGAATATTCTAAACCTGTGGGTACACCTATGGTAATTGGATGTAAATTAAGCAAGGATGATGATTCACCTGATGTTGATCAAAGGTCATATCGATCAATGATAGGAAACCTATTGTACATCACAACATCTCTCCCAGACATAATGCATGATGTAGGAATGGTAGGAAGATATCAGGCTGCACCTAAACAGATTCATTTGCAAGCTGTCAAAAGGATATTCAAGTATTTGAAAGAAACAATGACCTATGGTCTGTGGTATCCCATAAATCAAAATCTTTAGTTGACTGCTTATTTAGATGCAGATTGGGCAAACTGTGTTGATGAGAGAAAAAGCACCAGTGGAGGAGCATTCTTCCTGGGTGACTCCTTAGTATCTTGGCTTAGTAAAAAGCAAGGTTCCATTTATTTATCAACCACAGAGGCATAGTACATTGTTGCTTCTACCTATTGCACTCAGGTATTATGGATGATTCAGACACTTTTAGACTTGGAGGTAAAATAAACTGCATCGATCCCAATTCATTGTGATAACACTAGTGCCATCAGTGTGTCTAAAAATCCAGTATTCCACTCCAAGACCAAGCATATTCCCATAAAATATTATTTTCTGAGAGAGCAGGCCTCCAATCAAATTGGTCAGGTACATTACATTCCAACCACATAACAAATTACATACATTTTTACTAAACCTCTACCCAATACACCATTTGAATATCTCAGACAGAAGTTGGGTGTTATCCCATCTCACATGTAACAAAGTCCATCTTGTCAAGGGGAGTCTTGTATTTATTTCATATCTGATACCTCATAAAATTACTGTAATAGCTCAGGGGGGAGCGTGTTTTCTTTGACATTGATGTCAAAGAGGGAGAAAAGGAGTTGTCCGGATTGGATGCTACAGTTGGAAGTCCAAACACATTAGCGTAGCCGTTCAGGGTTTCCATCAATGCCAAAGGGGGAGATCGTTGGAAGGTTTACAGTTGGGAGTAAGATTGTCATTGATGGCAAGAAGAACGATGGAAAAGATCAGCATGATCAATAGCGCAACGATAATGGAAGAGTAAACTCCATTTTAGAATTTCGGATACCGGGAGTTGAAGTGTTGAAACACTTCACCAGCAAAGTGGTGAAATCGCGAAGTGGGGAAATCGCGAAGTGGAGTTGAAGCGTCGAAACACTTCACCACAGAAGTGGTGAAATGATCCTAGCCATTGGATCAAGGTGTGATCTAGGCCATCAGATCCAGGAGGTGAATATGGCAGACCATGTCAAAAAGGACAGTCGTGGACCGTTGGATCAAGAGGACGCGTGGAGAAAGATTAGAGCTAGTCAAAGACTCCATTTCGGAGTTTCGCGAATCATGACTTGGAGTGACGAGAATCTCCATCTAAGGATCAGAGAGATGCGAGATCATGAAAATATTAGGACCTTCAGATCACCAAGAACGAGGACCGTTGATCTGAGCTCCATATCAGAGTCTCACCTATCGCGACTTGGAGTGACGAGAATCTCCATCTAAGGAACAACGAGATGCGAGATCGCAAAAATATCAGGACCATCGGATCACCAAGAACGTGGACCGTTGATCTGAGCTCCATCTTGGAGCTTCGCCTATCATGACTTGGAGTGATGAGAACCTCCATCTTAGGAACAACGATATGTGAAATCGCAATTTAATTGTAGTCGTCAGATCAAGGTGTGATCTGGACCATTGATCTGACTCCATTTCAAAGTTTTGTGAATCACAACTTGGAGAGGCAAGAAACATAACCATAAGAACACCGAAATCACGATATGATCTGAGCTGTTGAATCAAGATCTGAACTGTTGAATCATAGGACAAGTGGTAAGAGATTGGAATTTCATTGACTTGGATTCAATAGAGCATGGTGTGAAAAATCATGAAATATGAATCACCTTTTGGCATAGCCTATGGTCACCAACGGTGGTCAGGAAAAGGGAAGAATTCAGTTCAGATAAGCTCCATTTTAGGGTTTCAGGGATCGTGACTTGGAGAGTCAAGATTCCTCATCTCCAGATTCACGAAATGCGAAATCGTGAAAGGGATTTATTCATAAGCGCGTGGTCACAGCCATTGGGCACATCGATGGAAGATGGAGGAAGAAGCTAGAGGTGCTAAGCTTCAACATATGGATTTCAAAATGCCGAATTATGAAATGGAGAAACAGGCACAAGATTCTTTATTCTTAATCCAACGGTTCAGGTGAAGTTGAACAAGATCGAAGGGCTACTTTTGTGCTTCTCGGTGTAACAGCTAAAACAAATGATGATCTTTGCCAGAGGAATCGAAGAGGACTGAGTGTGATCAACAAAGAAGATTAAGAGTCTCAAGGCATCTTCTAGTGGATTGAGGATTATTGATACAGGTGATTGACAGATGGAAGAGAATTGAAGCCTGTAAATGGAATAGAGAAGTTGAGCTCGAATGTCACAGAGAAGACGAAGAGTCTCAACTGTGAGAGAAGCTGAGGAATCTCAGCATAACATATAGTGATGCTGAACGAGTGGAAAAACGGCCAGAGAAGCTGAAGAGTCACGATGATGATTAGACAGAGCACTCGAGTTGTGGAGGAAATTGGCGTAGTGTGAGAATCCAGAGGAATGGCTAATATTCTATGCACAAGTTGCACAGAAGGGAGAGGGACACGGTACATAGAAGACATGTTGTTGTTGGTGTTGTTGGAGTTGTTGTGGTTGTTATGGTTAAAGGTGATTCATGTGTAAAGAAGGAGGAGAGTGCAACAACTGAATTGAATAGAAGAGGAACTGTGCAATGAATGGACATGGTGCACAAAGCATAAAAAGTAGAAGAACAGACAACGCAAGTCATGTGTGTAGGAATCTAGTGAGGCAGACAGAGCAACAAAATGCTGCATAACAATGATGAGTTTGGTAAGCCACTGCTGAACATTATATCACTGTAATAAGTTTCAGTAGCAAAGATTTATATTTCAGGGTGGAAGGGAGGTGCTAGGGAGGACTGGTGTCCTTAGAGGTTCAAGTGGGTGATTGAACACAGGGAGTTGGTGCTTCCTTCTAGTTGTTGCTAGAGAAACCAGGGAGTTAGTGCTTCCTTCTAGTTGGTGATAGAGAAACTAGGGAGTTGGTGCTTCCTTCTAGTGGGTGCTAGAGAAAAATAGAGAGATGGTACTCTCAGCAAGTTGCAGCTTGAAAAATAGAGGTTGTAGCCTCACAATGAGTTGGTGCTCATATGTATGATAATGTAAATAATGTAAATAATACTTATCATATAAAGAAGAAGAGGTTTTTACCCTATATGGGTTTCCTTGTGAAATATCTGTCTCCATGTTTCTCATATATGTGACTGATTTTGAATGTGCCATTGCTTATTTCCCTGCATTATTGTGATCATCATTGAGTGCCTTGTAAAGATTTTAAAAGAAGCATGATTGTTTAAGCACAGTAACAACTGATTCACCCCCCCTCTCAGTTGTCCAACAACTCCCTCTGTACGGAAATCCAATCAATCAAAAGAGGTTATAAAGTCTTCCATTGTGCCATATTGTTTCAACTTTGTCAAATGGCCTAAATGATTGGTGTCAGTGAAAAGTGTTCATAAATCTATACCATAAAGTGTGTCCAAGCCACATACCCTTGGTGGGATTTTTTTTTCCATTGCCACCATTTCCAAAGTTCTTGATCTATATGGAGAACACCATACCAGAGTTTGGCCAACTCATCTATAATTCCATACAAAGAGAAATAATGGTCCATTCGATTTACCTAACCAGTGGGATTTGAGCGATCAAATTTGGTCATATACACATGTGGAAGGCATAGGTCACACTGAAAGTAATGGGGATAAAAATTATGGGAATGAGAGGATGTTTCACCTTCGGTTTGAAAAGGTGGGTCAGATGAGGGAATATCTGTAGGGATATGCATCTTGATGAAGATCATCGTAGTGAAGGAGACAAACTGGGTATTGAAGGATTCAAGCTGGGTAGCAAGGTCTTGTTTGAGGTCCTATATTTCGGTGTCGATGGAGGAATGAATGTTTTTATTGATAGTGTAAACATTGGAACTAACATGTATCACTTCTTGTTGGGTTTCTATGAAATTAGGGTGCAAGGCATTGAAGTGAGATTCCAAGTCTTGGCTATGGGTGTGGGCCATGATGAAGAGGGAACATGAAAAGGGGTGGGTGGGACCACACAAAAAAAATGGGTTATGGGTGAAGTGTATCACAATGATTAGGGAGACGAGTGGAATCCAATGGGGTAAAGCCCAAATAAGGGTGTTGGAAGGTGGTCGGGTCCACGAGAAAAAAGAAAAAATAAAATTTGTTGAAAAATGATAGGTATCACTGCGATAAGGGAAAAGAGAGAAATCTATTACGAGGAAAATATCTCTATGGATAGGGTGAACCACAACATACATGTATTATTGCATAAATCAACTCAATTCCATCATATGCTATATAAACTAATGTGTAAGAGAGATAATAAAGAGGCCTACCTCGTCCAAACGTTTGATGATGTCCACCATTGAGCACTTCGACCCAAAGCTTTATACCTGCAACAATTTCTCAAAAAAAAGAAGAGAAAGCATATAATGATGATATAATAGGTTAGCACATTAGATAAAATAATCCATCAATATACAAAAAAAACATGCCCATGAATCATAACACATATATTTGGAAGATATCAATTAGACGATAAAGGAGTATTTCTATTAATAAATGATCAGCATAAGTGAAACATTACAGACTTCCATGTTGGCACGGTTCAGAACCAAGAAACCGATTTCCTTCCAACTGGGCCTCCACCACTTCAATCCTCCACCAAAGGCAAGATCATATAAGGGATACAAAGAGGTTATCCATCTATAACGAAAGAGGTAGGGGGTTGAACACTGTGTTCAGACTTAAAGGACAAAGGGATGCAGACTCAATAATGAAGCAATAATTTCTCCAGAGGAACTTTGCTCTCAAAGTTGAATTCTCTCTCCTTTTCGATAGCTCGGAATTGTATTCTTTATAGCATTCAAAATGAAACTAAAGGTCCGAGTTGGAAAATTTCTAGTATATGGAAGGCCAAGGATCATATATCTCCTGTCGTGACATGGAAACCTGACATTCAATTTTGTTTTTCTGGCACAAATCCCAATGTACATAGGCTGTAGTGGAGTAGCCAACGTATACGCTTCTTGTATAGCTTTCAAGGTGCGTGCAAGTGGAAAAATATTTATTTTTGTCTCTTGATTCATCAATCAGGGAAGGTAAGTCTGCATAGGGAAATGGAATAAGGCCTTCTCTACAAGATTGCATAGGGTGAGGAAAATATTTCTCTAACAGATGCCCCCTAATGTGTGAGGTCATAAGAGTATTTGAGATGGTCAAAATTCATTATAAATAACCTAGAAGTGGAGTGGTAGAGGGCCAGCTAGACGAATTCAATTTCTCATTACATTATGCACTGACTTTGCATACATGGATTTCAAGAATACACTACAGGTACATGTGAAAAAATATACCAAAGAAGTGTCTGTGGCCATGAATAGGAAAATACAAATGCGGTTACATGCCAATAGTTGTCATAGTCATGAACAAGGCCTAGTAAAATCAGTCTCAAAATCAATCTTAAGATATATGTATACCATGGAGTACAATCTGATCTCCCATAATCACTGAAGTCATATAGGTACTAGTCCAATGAAAAGGAAGCAACAAATTAGGAAAGATGTGGCCACATGGTTATGTCTTCAAGTCTTCTACACAATCTGCCAAAGGTGCAAATCTACATCGTGTGAATAAAGGAGTTGAGGTCGAACACAATGAGACATCATTTGATTACTGGTCATTGAGGTATACCGTTAACTAACACAAGATAACCTACCGATAATGAAAGTATGTATCAAGGCACCGAGTAAATTATTACAAGTGTGAATAGAGGAGTTGGTGTCAAACACCTGAAGAATCCATCGACCATGAGACATTAATGTATTCCCAACTTTTGATGGTGAGATATTCTGCCACTAATGACTATGAGCCTCAAGGTACTCATAAGACTCTAGGTCCCATTTCTAGATAATGGGATGATGTTGATGGAAAGAGACCCTCTAAAAGGAGAGAATTAAGTCATCTCTAACCAATCATCGTGAGATACAAAGCAGGAGCTTCATGATTTGGTGGAAATTGGATGAAGAACAAGTTCATGAACCAACGACCCGATGCATCTTTCATGTGTGCCAATTGCAAGAGGTACACAAAAAAGACCCTCTGAATAGAAGCCAATGATCAAAACTGCTGACAAAGGCGAGGAAACCACCAATAAGGCTAATGGCATCCAAGACACTGGATGAATCCCAATGTGTGAATAGATGTCTTTCCGTCGAACACAAGGGAAACCACCTAGTCAACAAATAATGATGAAATGTCAATTATTGGGTTCAAGGTGACCTACCAATGATGAAAGTAGAGCTAGGGTGCATGATAGGACTAAATTGTCATGTGATTCTGAGACAAAATGTGGGCATGGACAACATGCAAAGTCAAGAGTTCTGAGGAGTGGCCGACATAGGTTGATAGAATTCCTTTGAACAAGAGCTTGAGGCATATGGTAGACTCCGATAGCATAGACTCAATGATGTAACCATGAGATTCAAGAGGCATCAATAATGTTCTCTACAGGGACTGCAAGAGTAACCAGTCAGTAGAGAAGACTGTGTAACGAGATCAGCTTCCTAAGGCCATGCTAAACCCAAAATTATGGTGACAAATGGATTCAATAACTTTGTTCTCTGTTAAAAGGTGATACTACTGTTTCCAAATATAATATAGCATTCCCTTCCCACCCATCTGTTTTTGTTTTTTCATAAAACACGATTGCTATGATACAAAGGAGGAAACAAGTGTCACAAGTAAGAAAAACTAGTTCCAATAGTGGAACATACCTATGCTCAATGCAAGGAAGTGCATGCGGGATATGGACACTCGGGGAATGTTACCTCCTAGGTATAGGGTGTCAAATTGCAAAGAATATAAACAAGGCTCTGTTTGGTTGAGGATGCAAAACTACCAAGGCAGATGGTTTATAATGCAAAGTGAGAACCAACTATAGGCTCAATACTGCAAGCAGGGGCATGAGATGAAATCACAACTTAACACCAAAAAATGTCCCTTTTTATTTCTTTTAGTCTACTTGGTGTGAAAAGGGGGTAAACTTGTGCCAAGTAGACGTCTTTTCAAATCCAATTTACGAGTGTGAAAATGACAAGTTCACGCGGGGATCTTTTCTATTTTTGGTAACGAGTCAAAAAAGAGCTTAACTAAGACTCATGATCTTTCAAATCTAGTTTAACGAGTGTGAAAGGTACAAATCACTCATCAATCTTTTCACTTTTTAAAGATGAGATGGAAAAGAGCTTAATTAAACTTGTTTGGGAGTCCACGGGGTAAAACGTCGCATGTTTATTAATGAAAAATGAGGCTCAACATAAAGTTAAGTACGAGTTGTGAGGGACTCCTAGTCCTAATGAAAAAATATCTGCATGGGTGCCAAATGCAGTAGGGGATCTAACTAGGGCACCCATGTCTGGTAAGTTTCTACTACTTGATAATGACATGACTTTATAGTAGGCAAAGGGTTTTGTGTCACAACAAATGGGTTTGTACCTAGGGCATAGAGAGTGACAGTTATAGGATAATGCTAAAAATGCATAATAGAGTAGATACCTATCCTATATGATGGGTAATGAACATACCTACCCAAGTTGGAAAATGGTTGACAAAGTACTAAAAACTGCAAGAATCCCAGGTTAAAACTGCAAAAACCACCTCGATCCACATTTGTATTAGTCCATTAGATGCAAAAAATGGTTTAAAATATAGAAAGTGAGTAAAAATGATTTATAAATAGTAATAAAATCAGAAATTACTATACTATTTTGATTTTTTACCCAACCAGTGCAAATTGGACAAAAATTCCTCCAAGATTCAAACGATAATTACGGGAGCATCCGACAATGAAATCACGAGCCGCCTGGATCAGGTAATTCTTGATCTCTTCCTCTTCAATTGCAATGGATTGAATTTTTTAAATAGGTTTTAGGTTTTTAGTTATTTAAAGTGAAAATCATAGATTTCGGTGTACACGGGCCATTTGTGATCAGGTCATGTATACGACGAGGTATACACTCCTTTATTTACTAAAAGGGTTGTATATTGATCCCTAGACATGACTGTGTGTAAAGGAAGCTGCGTACAAGCACACACATGACCAAAATGAAGGGTTCTAACTCAAAATTATGTTTTTCTTTGATAGGATGGTGCTTGAATGGAGAGAAAGGGAACATGAGGATGTTGATTCCACCGTAGATTGAGATCCGGGGGCCCAAAATGGCCTTAAAGCGATGTGGTTTGTATAAGTTTTGGGCACTCAAAGGAATGATATCCCAAGTGAGGTTGTTGGATATGTTGGTGGGTTACTGGGACCCTGATAGCGATAGCTTCAATCTCTATGGGAAACCATTGAGAATTGAGGTAGAGGACATTTACTTTCTGACTGGTCTATCATGCCAAGGGAGGTTGTGAACCTCAAGTCACGGGGAGAAGGTAGAAGGATGAAGATAGAATAATATATTGACAAACACTATGTAGTAGAGACTCGTAAGGTAGGGAGTCAAGTCCCTATCCAGGTAATAAACAACCTCTGTCTGAAGATCATTGTCCTAGTTTTGACTTGGATCACAGGTTTGGCCTCATTGCACCAAGCATCGAGACCGCTCATATTTTATGTTGTGAAGTGTGTGAAACCCACAATGTACGACTGGTGTACCTCACTACTAGTCAATATTAAGATCTAGTTGATGGAGTGTAAACATGGGGGTAAAAGGAATTTTGGGTTTGCCTCCATCTTGTGCAGTTTATTTTTCAAGCGGGTTCCAGTTTTAGGACCTAGAGTGGATATTCTTCCATGGGTACCTCGTGATCCAGCCATGGCACGGTGGACCAAGGTGGTGAGGCGGGAGGGAGGATTTAGGGTTCCAACACCTTACAACGAGGAAATCTTCTACTGGTGGTGACAACAATTCATCGCTCTGGATGACTATCCTTACGAGGGGATCGACTTCAAAGTAGATCCAGACATGCCACTTCCACCAAGGTCTGCCTATGGTGACATAGGTATTTCAAAAAGTTTTTACATATTTCATTTATTTGTATTTTTGTATAATTGGGACAAAAATATTTTTGGATGGTGCTTAAGTATTGACTAGACATTTGTATGTCACAGACATGGGTCCACGACATCCAGAGGGTTTCCCTCGTCATCGATGGAGGAACTGGGGAGATGAATCAATGGGAGGAGAAGCTGAGAGGGTTCTACAAAACATGTAGGGAAACCTATCGCGTCTGACTCACATGATACCCATGGTCCAGGTAGAGGATCTACCTGAGGCCATACAATGACAAGTGTTTTGTGTACCCAGGGCATGGGTATGACTCTTTCATCATCTCACAAACACCGTGGTTTTCTACCATGACACACATCCGACGCCAAAAGCGTAGATGTCATGGGATATTATGATACCGATTGTATATGTATTGAGGGTGTTAGCCCCATTTTGTACTATAAACACCATATATTTTGAAATATATAAAGAGGGATCTTTGGCTTTACTTATATTTTACAATGTATACATTGGTTAGATGGTTTTCTTTTTAATTATGTGACAAATTCCAATCTAAAACATATTTAGCATAAGAATCAGATACATGATTAGAACTCCTAGGAATATGATAATATGTAATAAAATAAAATTGTCATTCTAAAAGATGTACCCATAAGAATCGTCGGAGTAAAGTAGGATCACGCATGTAGTAACGACTGTTCAACTGACGTACTACTACTAACTGGGAATCTAGGCGAAATTTTAATGAATGAATTCCATGTGAGATAACATAACATAAAAGTTCTATAACAACGCTATATTCGGCCACATTATTCGTGGATGGCCCTAGGCAGACGCCTTCTGAAGACACCAGTAGACCCTCAAGTGAATAAACCACCCGAGCAATGAACGCCAAGTTTTGTGTATGATGAATGGCCTTGTCTGTGAATCCTAAGTAGACTAACGACTCCATTGACATCTGTCAACCAAGTGAAAACATGATAAGAAAATCAAAGATGAAAAATGAAAGAGATCTATACACTAAATTACATTAGTATACAAAGAGTTTTGCCCAAGCCTGGGGCTCAACTGTAGTATCTTTTCAAGTAGAGCCCATTTCTAGGCTCGGCCAAATTATTCCCTTCATAATATTCTAACTCATAGGCCCCTTTTTCTAAAACATGTTGCACGATGTAAGGACCATGCCACATGGGTTTAAACTTGCCTACCCCTAGTGGTTCTTTGGCTTGATGATATAAGAGGACCAATTCACCCTTAGTGTACAACCGAGGACATATAGACTTATTGTACTAGACCTTGACACGCCATTTGTTCACCTCGATAGCCATAGAGGTGTCTCGACGCTGCTCATAAAGACTCTCTAGGTATACAAAGCATCGCTCAATATCGGAGGTGTCAGGTAGGATCACAACTGCCAACTTAAGAGAAGGGATTTTGCATTCAATGGGTAATATCGACTCCACACCGTGTACTAACTGTAAAGGGGAAAATCCAGTGGCAGTCTTGACCAAGGTTTGGTATGCCCAGAGTGTAGGATATAGCATGATGTGTCAGTCAGATTTACTCTGGCTGACATTGTTTTGCAAAATAGTCTTGAAAGACTTGTTGACGACCTCTACTTGCCCATTTTCCTGGAGGTAATAAGGAGAGGAATGACCATGTTTGAACCCCATCTTAGCTACTAGTTCTTCCATCATCTCATTCTAAAAGTGTCTGCCATGGTCAATGACAATATCACTCAGGATACCGAACATGGCAATAATATGATTGAATACGAAGAAGGTTGAAATATTCCCATCGGATTTAATTGTAGGAATGGCCTTAGACCACTTAGTAAATTATTCTATGGCCACGATAATGTGTTGATTCCCTCTAGCCGAAGTTGGGTTGCAATTGATGAAGTGCACCCCCCACTTGGTGACGGGACCGACGGTAATGACTGGATGAAGAGGGGATGGATGCGAGCTCATTTTCTGAGTGAACACTTGGCAGGGGTGACACTTCTTAACCACTTCAACACAATCCTTAAATATAGTAGACCAAAAATAACCGACTCGAAAATGTTTTTGGGCTCTCTCAAGCCTAGATAGATGACCACCACAAGCCCCACTGTGGAAATCATTTAGAACAGACTCAAATTCTCTGTGAGTTAAGAAACGATGCAATATATCATCTATTCCTTGGCGATACAAAGTGTCACCGATGATAGTATATTTGTTAGCTTGGTACCTTATACGTTGTCGGTCATCTCATGAGAGATGCTAAGGGAACTTCAAAGTTTGAATATATAGCACGATGTCTCCATACCAAGGGTCAGATGACGAGACAATAAAAATGTGTTCATCCACAAATGAATCAACATGGATAACATCTTCATCTAATCGTGGAAAATCGCATATCAACTCCACAAAGACTAGGGATTTCTTAGATTTTGAGGAAGCGAAATTGAGATCAAACTCTTGTAAAATGACAATCCATTTATTGTATTTTCCCCCTATGATACGTTGGGTAAGGATGTATTGAAATTAATTTACATTATCAATCACCATAGTCTTACAAGGTAATATATAATGACACAAACGTTGGACTACATGAATGACAACCAAAGCTAACTTTTCAACATCAGTGTAATTGAGCTCAGGATCGAGTAAAGTTTGACTAAGATAGTAAATGATGTGCTCATGGAGCTCATCATCCTCCTAAAATAGAACCATACCAATAGTATCCTCAGAAACGCCAATATAAAGCAAGTAATCTTTACTGTAGTTGGGAGGCTTCAATAGAGGTATTCACACTAAAGCTTTCTTTAAAGCATCGAAGGACTCCTGGGCTCGCTCATCCCAGATAAAAGGGGTTTCCTTCTTCAAAAGATGCATGAAACCTTTAGTGATAGTGGCATAGTTCACTATAAACCTACAAAGAAAGTTAGCTTTCTCCTGTAGAACCTCAATTTGTCTAATCATGCGTGGGAGAGGCACTCGAAGTATTGCCTCAACCTTAAGCGGATCTACCATGATCCCAGTCTTAGAAACTAGAAAACCTAAAAGACAACCAGACTTAATGCAAAAGATGCATTTGTGAGGGTTCAAATGGATTCTATAATAACAAAATCCTTCAAAAACAAGCCGAAGGTTAATAATGTGATCCTCTCTCTTACGAGAGTAAGCATCAAGATCATGAAGGTAAGATTTGACTAAGTGCTTAAGATCATGAAACACAAAATTCATGGCACGTTGAAAGGTTTCTCCAATGTTTTTAAGGCCAAAAGGCATCTTACGGTATGAAAAAGTACCCCAAGGACAAATAAATGTCATCTTGTGTTGATCCTCATGTTTGATTTGAATTTGATTATTTCCTGAAAATCCGTCTATAAAAGAAAATACTTCACTTCCCGCACATTGTTGAGAATATGATCAATGAAGGGTGTGGGGAAGTTGTCTTTTAGACATGCCTTGTTTAGGTCAAGAAAATCCATACATACATGGATGGATCCTTTCTTCTTTTCTATAGGAACGAGGTTGGATAACCATTCGGTTAAGGGAACCGGGTAGATGAAGCCAACATTAAGTAGCTTCTCCACCTCTGCCTTAATAGCAGGGGAATTTCGAGGATTTACATCTCTAAGACATTGTCGAATAAGTTTAACATCTAGATAAGTTCTAATATCATGTTCAAGAATATGAGGTTCGATCCCTGGCATCTCTTCATAGGACCAAGAAAATACGTCTCGTAATTCCTTGAAGAGCTTGGTGTGGATCAAGATTTTTTCTGGTGAACAATCCACACCAATATTTACATTTCCAACTGTGTCGGGGGTATGAGAGATGTAGATATGGACGGTAGGAGAAATACTCACCATGTTTCCTTCGTCATAAATGTCGTGTGTATCAAGTGGAACTATGGTGTGACCGACTATCCCACTCAAAGTAGATTGAAAGTTGTCTTGTTCGATTCTTTCAAGCTCTGGGAGAAAATAAGAGCGGTGATGCATATCATCCAAAGGTTTGTCAGAACCATTCATGGATTCAATGATGGCTTCATCCGAAGGAAAAGTCCCATCAAGGAAATCATGTGAAAAAGACAACGAGGTGGCCCACATAGGCCTAGACACAAGATCCTCCTCATTCGTTGGTGAGGGAACATGATCATGATCGATGGAAGAGTTGAGAATAGCTTGAGACACAATCTCTGCTATCGAAAGTGGCATGGCCATCCCATCATGCGACTACCCTTCACAAGACAAAGTCGGGGAAGGTAGGGTCCACAGATCATCAAAATAAGACGTGCGTAAAGGAATAGATTTCCAAATCGAGACGGGCCTATTGGTCATGGCATAAACTTGATGGTTCGGTGTCGAGAAGTCGAAAGTACCCATAAGGGAAGAATACATTCTGACACCGATATTATCAGTTTCCGACTGAGAATTGTCAATCACAGGGATCGACTGTCCAAGATATGCATTAGGACTAGAGAACACAAAGGATAAATGATCGATCATCACAATATTCCCCTCATGAGGAAAAAAAAGAATACAGAAGATGGACGATACGACGACGATCATAGCATAAGTCCAATTGCAACCTAGTAACATGTTATAATCAAGAGGTGCATTAACTACCTCTACTTCCACGTTTATTGTCTTCCCACCTAACTAGACCGGAAAGGTGGAAGGAATGACCATCAAAAACATTAAACATGTTCGATGACTTGGAAATATTCAGAGAACGAAGATATTTCCAACAGGTTAGGGACATCACACACATAGCAACGCCTTTATCAACAACCGCACGTTTGATTGTATACTTGGAATACTCCACATGGATTTGGAAAGACACATGCTAAGGCAAGCGAGGATTAACATCTGTGATGCCAAACTTGATAACCTTTGATCCACTGGGTTCTAGAGCTCCTAGAGTAGAGAGTAAGGCATTCCTCTATGAAGGACACGTCTGGAGTACCTCCAAAGATGACATTGCACAAAGGGTTTGACCCAGGTCCTCAACAATAGAGTAGTTTTGGGTGGCTCTAGCATTTGGATTATGGGTAGAGCACTTGAATACTCCTTTCATAATAAGAGGTGGTGTCTCTAGTTTCTCAATTTGTAAAGTCATCTATGGAGGAGGAGGAGATTCTAGACCATAATTAGTTTGTTTATAACTATAGTCTCAAGATCGAGTAGCTACATCTATTTTCGCATCAACCATATTGATACACAAATAGTTTCCATCTTGCAACTGCTGGTTTTGACCTCCACCGGCCACATTTTTAGCGTTTGAGGAGCTCAAGGCTAAGTGTTGATTATGTGTGAATGGATTCATCAACACGGTGGGTGATTGATCTAATAGCCTCACAACTTCTGGAAGTTTGGGGCATAAATGGGTAAGGTGATCATCTGTGCAAATATTACAGCGAAACTTCACCTTACGTTTTTCTCGTTTTCCCTTTCCAGCATTACTACCCATCTTCTCATTATTATTATTGTCCTTGGATTTATTACCATTTTCCCTTCCCTTACAGTTATTGCATACTTTCTTCTTATTCCCTCCTGGTTGTTGGCTACCATTCGGGTTGGTCGAATATTGCACTAAGTGTACATCCACCGACTGAGTGGGGTTGGAAGACATAGACAAGGTTGGTCATCTTGCAGACTATCTTAAAGACAACTCTTTCAACTAGTTTTCCACTAAGTCTGCAGACTTTACATTGGCAGAACCTATAATGCCATCGGCATGAGGTCCAAGATTTTTCCTAGGGTTGTAAGTAGACCATGGTGCATCAGGAAGGAGGTGGTATAACATCCCAGACTAAGAATATATCAAATCTAACTATCAGGCTCTAAATATAGCTTATTCCTTAGTGGTAACCCCGGAAGTAACAACATCCTTTGAGAAAGGAGAATGAAAAGACTTAAGAAACCATTATAAAAAAAAGGTTGGGGGTATAAGGGTATTAATCAACCTCTTCCATCTACACCACTCCTGGATATGGTCCGCGATATGAGTGGCAGTATCCTGGCGTAAAGTAGAAAACAATTCTAAACTAGTATCATAACAAATGGGCAACTGGAAGTTCTTAATAAATACCATCACCAACTGACTAAAAGTCCCATATACCCCCCTTGGTATCTCAATATACCATTTCGCAACAACTTCAATAAGGGTGCGTTGAAATAATCTCAAACAAATAGAATCATCATTAAGGGAGTTTGACGAGCACCAGAGGTGAAAGGTAGTGACGTGATCACCATGATCCTCTCCATTATTACCCTCAAACTTTGGAATGTACAAAGGAATTTTGGTGGGGGACTAGGGGCCATGTAAGATCTTAACTCACGGGGTCATTCATTAACTTAGACAAATCTAGAAGATTAAGCTGGCTAGAAAAGGGAGACGGGGTTGTGACATCTGGCCCCAACCTCCCAGGAAAGATTGCTCTTGTGGATTCAAATTCCATCCAGGGTTTTGGTAAACACCATGGCCCTGTCCGACAGGATAACACCCTCCTCCTGGATTATTCATATAAGGTTGGTTGGGCATCATTCCAGCTGGAATGTTTTGTTGAGGGTTATAGAAACTGCCCCTATCCAGATTAGATCTAGTTTGGGGGTTTCCCAAAGTGTGAAACTGACCTCCCCCAAGTTGGAAACCGAAGGATAGAGGTGTTACACATTATTTTCGTCATCCCTATGATCGTTAATGATGTAAATCTATATGTTTCCTTTAGAGGGATCATTGGACTGAATTCCTAAAGAGAGAAGGGAGAAGAACTTCTCCTGAGAAAATAAGTTTATTTTTCCTATGTAAAAACCTTATAAAAAGGGAAGTTCGCAGGTTGCTATATAGGCAACGTGCGAGAATGACCCATTCTCACAGGTTTCACTATAGCTAGGGTGCGAACACCTCGCAGGTTTCTCTATAGCTAGGGTGCGATAATTCCAGCACGTGGGAAAAATGAGCGTTTTCTCGAATATTCTAGAAGGAGAAGCTTCTATGGTGAGGTGGCATCCGAATGGTTTGGATATTACTCGCTTTCATGATTTAGTGGGATCATCCTATCCTCCTCACCTTATATTCTTCAACTTATAAAAGGAGAGGAGTTCTCATGGAGAAAGTTAGCTTGAGCTTGGGTTAGCTTTCTTGTTCTTGAGCTTTGTTAGATTTGGCTTGGTTAGAGTGGCTTTGAGATTTTCTTTGTCAAGATAGATTGTGAGTAGCTATCAGATCTATGCTTTTAGAATCATTATAGAAAGAAGTGTGTGGGGAACGAAGGATAGTTGGAAGGGACCTTACGACATCAAGGCCATGGTTGTAATCTCTCTTTCACATTTAATATGATACAGTAATATGATTCTTTCCTATAAAGCTTGTTGTGTTTTATTGTATGATTCCTTGATCACATACATAGGTTTATATTGAGTTTATGCTATTGCTATCACTTTGGTTGGTTGCATTCTTTTGCAGGTTCATCATTGTATGAGTGTTGGAACAGAGCTAGGATAGCGATAGCGAGAGGAAGCGACATTTAAATGGTATGTCACTCATCCTTCTTTAGTTAGTAAATTCAATACTTAAACTTAAGGAAAGCGTCACGTTCTGTCTTGTTTTGTTCTAGATCCAGGTGGATCTAGGGAGATCGGTTTGTGTCCGCACTTACGGATTTATCCAATAACAAAATTGGCGACTCCACTAGGGAACGGATTGTTTCCTAGTTAGTCTAGTTTCCCTTGCTTTGATTGCTTGTTTTTTGGTATCTAAGTCTCTGGGAGATCCATCAAGACTCTCTGGATTTGAAAGTTCACTCAAAATTTTTGTCATTATTCTAAATTTTGTGTTTACAGACATTCTCGCACTGTACCCTTTAGTGGCCTGCGAGAATCATTTGAGTTCGCACCCTACTATGTAATCTAGTGCGAGATGTTCGCACCCTACCTGTGTCTAGCCTGCGAGAATACCTAATTCTCGCACTGCACTCTATTGCTAGGCTGCGAACTTGGTTATGAAAATTTTTGGATTGGGTCTTGTCATTTTTTGATTCCCAGTTTTGCTTTGAACAACTGAATTGAACTTTTGGAGCCTATATTGATCTGTTTACAGTCTTCTTGACATTCTTTGAGTTTCTTTTATCCATCTTTTCTTTGTTTGGTTTTGAAGGATTAGTCTCTTTCTTTGAGTCTCTTTCAATTACAAAGCGTGTGTTTTCTTTAGAATTATTTAGGGAAAGATCAGATTCCTTCTGAATAGTTCGCTTTAAAAGAAAACTTTTAGTTTGGGTTTCTTTGTTTTAAGAAAGTTCATTATTGCTTTTAGTGAAATTTTTGAAACAAAAATATTTAATTTCTTGCTTTATATTAGATTGGGGGAATCCTTGCATTTTAAGTAGCGAAATTGCATGATTGATATTGATGAGTTTAATATATTTTGGGACATCGTGCATATGGGAATGATAAAAATTTTCTCCTTCTCGTAGCATAGCTTTCATTGAAATGAAACAATTGCATCGTCATATCTTTGCATAATTTTTGAGTCGGTCAAAACACCATATTGTCCATGCCATCTTCCTTTTGAGTAACAACAACCATAAAATAAAGAGCTTATAAAAAATTGATTAGACATCTTTATCTTTTCTGGTAGAAAACCTACATTAGATTAGTTGTAGGGCTTTGGAATAGGTGTGAAAGATAACTTTCCAAAGTTGCAAAAAAACATAGAATATTGAGTTAGGGAGAGGTTAAATCCACTTATTACATTTTGTCCTGGGAAGCCCTTCTCACACAAGGGTCAAGCATGAGGTCACATCGATATTGGCAGAGTTACTCACCCTGCTTTATTGATATTAGTGTAGAGATTGCACGTATTACGGGGATCACTCAGAGGTATACCCACAATTATGAGTGGAAGCCTTTTGAGTTGATTTCGGGCTAGATACCCTACCCTTGCATGTGGATCGGACTGTCGACTGTCCCCCCAGGATTTATTGTTGTTGGTGGTAACCTTAGTGGCCTATCTTTCTAGGTTCTTTACATGAGGTGACTGTGGAGGGGAAAGTCTTCACGGTACCTGGAATTGACGTTGGCCAAACTCACTCGGACTCCTTGGAGGGTATACCCACGATTATGTGTGGGATCTTGCACCAGGGTGTAAGTTCGTTAAGCAGTTCGTCAACGTAACTTTTCCACCTGCTCTATCTCAGCCCCTTCTTACTTTGTTCCCGCGACGTTGGATTTCATCACCAACTAGTGCGTTCATTGTGAGAAGGCTTTGTTTGTTTGCTTGCTTCCTAGATTTTTAGTGCGTGCTGTTTGTTTTCCCTAGTGGACTCTAGATTGGATTTTTGTTTTTCATGGCGTCAGTTCCCGAAATGACCAATGAAGGAACCCCTTCTCTGGGGGAACCTTTTCTGTTTCCTTCTTATGGAAACATTGGTCCTCCTCACATCGCTACTTTTATCCTTCCAGGTCTCACTATTGGATTACCAGTATGGTTGTTTTCCACTCATGTAATCCCGAATGCAGTAAGTGCTTCGGTCATAAGCACTTCCCCCCAAGAGAATCAACCTCGTTTTGATCCTTCACCTTCTTTACCAGTAAGTTATTCTTTGCCTTCTTCACTTGCAAGGTCGCCTTCCATGTCATCTTCTTCATCGAGTGAAAGTTCGTAACTCGGTGAATAAGAAGAAGAAGAAAATAAAGATTAAGAAGACGAAAACTAGCAAAGGATCCAAACCTCCAACCACTGTCAAACATGTTGGAAAACAACTAGTTACTGTTAGTCGTGCTGGGAGTGTTGATGATGTCAATATCACCCAAACAACCCATAAACCCAAGTACCCTTGCAGGCTTTGTAAGGGTAGCCATCTTCTTAAGGATTTCCCTGGTCTATCCAAGGTTATAGAAGTATGGTCTACACACCCTAGCCAACCCATGTCGTCAGCCTCTGAACAACATACTGATGACCTCCCGTCAACCAACCATGATACGGTTGGGAAGAAGAAAATTAGAGTCAAGTTCCCGTGCATGTTATGCAAAGGGAGTCATCTCACTCACCTTTTCCCTCGTATGGATGAAGCCTCAAAAATCCTGGAAGACATGACTGTTTCACAGCCTCAACTTCCAACTGCTTGTCACCAACTTTCTCTCAACCCACCTATAGTTGATGGAATGATCAATCTGGTTCCCCTGTCGGTCAGTCCGGTTGATCAAGTGGTCAATCTAGTAACATCTTTGGATGAACCAGTAGACTAAGTGGCTGATCCGATCCCATCCTCGGTCAACCCCACTCCCCCGTTAGAGAGTGAAACCCACGCGGTCGATCCGTTTACACCTGTTGACCCCATTCTCCCCCTGGAGAATGAAACTCAAGTGGTCGCTTTGATCTCTCCATCGGTCGATCCTACTCTCCCACTGAAGAGTAAACCCGATACTGCCCACATTTTTCTCATTGATACAGACTCTGCCATGTCAGGGGGTATTCCTCCTTATCCCATGGAACCCCCTCCAAGTAATGAGTGTTCGCATTCAAATGGTCACTAGGTGAGCAAATAGAGAGCACTTGCATACCTTGTTGGGTCTAGCAGAGCAGAACAACTGTGGAGCATAGGGTTAAAGGAAACAAAAAGGAACTACAATCTAATATCAACTGAAAACAAATAAAACTGTGAAAAGAAACAACAAACATCAAACACAAAACACAAAACACATGTGTCACCAATGGTTTCAGGTAGGTGTATTGATGAAACCGGAGCATGCTGAAGGAAGAGACTAGAGGTTCCTTCTCCCCCCAACGGAAGGCTCTTTGGGGCCCTCACACAGTTTGCTTTCCTTACAAATGAGAAGAACTGAGCATAGCAGTGAAAGAACTCTCGGTGATGCAGCTGATGGGTTGTTGTTTAAAGGATGAGCCCTTAACCATCTTAATAGCATAACAGTGCTTAGAATTCCTTGCCAAAATAGTGTATCCTCATGGCTTTTTATAGTAGCTCTTCGGGCGGTCACGTAACCTTCTCAAAGTGTGAACAGGGACCCTTTTAGGGTTTCTTTAGGTCATTAACTCGCCGACTTTGCAGATCCGGCTCTGATTTGAGGGTCAAATCAAATTGGGAGCCGGTCCGTAAGCGGTTGGGAGGCCGACCTATTTAATTAATGCGCCATTTTAACAGGTGCGTGGGTTTCTATATTGACAGTCGCGCGTCGAGCGCGCATGCGTGAATATCACGTTTTTGTCCTGCGCATGCGCGCGCGAACCCAACTGCTGTAAAGCGCCCTTCAATTTTTGGTTACTTTGTATAGTTTTTGACCCTTCTGGAATGCTATGAAACTAATTCAGTGCCATGAATGACTTCATTGTTGTTTTGATGATGTGGAGTTCTTGTCGCCATGTGCAGACGAAATTTCAGTGATAACAGATGCCCCCTGATGGATGAGGTTAGGAGCATACATATAGCTGAAATCCATCAATGTTTCTTCTACTGAGAAAGTTGTTGTAAGGGAAAGCAATAGTGGGACCGTTTGGAGCAATCCGTTGGAGAAAAAAGGAACTGGTATCTCGACCTTCTGAGAGACGTGCAGGAAAAATATACAATTGTGTACAAACGAGGCGGGCATGCCCCATGCTCGTGTGATGTAACTCTGAAAAAAGATGACGGAAGTGTTGGTGTAGACAACTGCAGCGCCCTCGGGGGTGGTAATGATAAAGGAAGAAGACAATTCTGCAATGGAACATACTCTGAATAACAGGCAATGATCGCTGTAATAAGCAGCGACGATGATGTGGGCATTGATGGCCCTACCAAGTTCATAGGTCTTCGGCAAATGAAAAAAAATAACTACAATAGTCGCAAAGTAAGACCCACCATAAAATGAGAGAGTGTTGGCGTCGAATGTTATGGGGGCCAATGACAGCAGGGAGAAATGGTGTTTCACCTTGTGCCATCCGAGATCTCTCATTAATAGAGAATGAGAATCAAGATACTGTCACCCTTCTGGAAAAGTGTGTTGATGTCGACAAAAGGGGGACGTGACTCCCAAAAGAAAAAAGGGGCTCTGTGGAATGTACTGAGGTGAGGAAGTGACAGAGGTACATGGACGAAGTCAAGAAGTGGGAGGACTCAAGACTGCCCTTGCTTGGAGAATATATGAGAGAAAGAGTGGCCGCAACCGTGTAACAAGGTCGAATGTCAGGGGGACGACAAGACTGGTGCTAAGTTGTGCTAGAGGCAGGATAAGGTGAACAAATTCAGAGGGTAGGGGTAACTGACATGTGGGGTACTCTGAAGATATGGATGATGCCAACGAGGGTAAATAATCAGTAACGCTCCAACCAAGGGTGACATGGGTTACGTGTGGCCAAAAGAAAGCAAGTCGCCAACGGTGATGACAAAGAATGTAATGACTGAAAGTAAAGGTGTTTGTACAATAAATAATAAATAATGAATAATTTTTGGGGATAAATGTACAAATACGGAAACGGGTGCCCCAGTGTGAAATGCGTGACCCAGGGAGGGAAAAATTGTCTTGAGAAACTGTTGAAGGGTGGGGGCCCCATTGGTGGGTTTCTGTATGAGGTAGGTGGAATGAAGACAGGTTCGCAGATGGGCAAACTGATGGTGGATGAAATGGTGGGTTCATGATCCTGCGGAGGTGCAGGTAAAAAAGAACGTAACCATAAAGCGATGATCTGGGAGTCCATATGGGAAGCTAGCAAAATGAGGAGAAGAAGTATGTGGTTGATTCGCAACATGATGTAAGACTACTGGGACTCCCATCCCTAAAGGGTGATGAAGAACAGCATGAGTGTCAAAAGTGCAGAAAGGTGCTATGAATGGGACAACTCATGTAGGTGAGAATGCTACCGGATTACAGTACCGAAGATGCAAATGGAGGTGTGGGTACTGCAGAGCCGGGAATAAGGATCCTAAAGGCCAAAATCAGAGGGAGTGACTGGAAATGTAAATGAAATACAGTGGTATAGACTACATGCTAGTGTTGAATATATACCTGAAGGGATGATGTCGATGATCGATGAGCAAGTACCTGCACGCATAACAACCAAATACCCAAAGTGAACAATATCTGAAGAGTATCAAATATATGAGCTTGTATTTGACAAATGTGACTATGCATGTGCGTACCTGACCATGATATTGAAAAAAGACACCTCGGAGGCCTAGGATGAAAAGTGGCCCAAGGATAGCCATGACGTAGGCAGCGAGATGCTGATCCCGTGGCTGAAGACGGTTTGTCAAATGGACACCGTAGGCTCCCAGAATGTTGAGTGGAAGTTTGGCAAAAGGCCTATATATAGCTGTAGGGCCCACATTGCCACCTCATTTGTACCTGCTGCTACAGTGAGTTTTCGAGCAGATTCAGAGGAGATCGAGTGATTCAAGGAGCACGAGGTACCCGATTGACGGTGTGCAAGTGTCAGGTTAGTGGTCTGATCGTCCTGCATAGCTATAGGTTTCCAATTTTTGGGTAGGGTAGGTACGGGGGGTCGTACGGGGGTTTTGGGGGGTTTTTTGATAGGGTGTGGGATCCAATGCGCGGGCGACTCAGTGGAAGGCGCGCATGAGTGCGCGCCTATACACTGAATAAGCGCACATTAATGCGCGTGGGTAGGAAGTTAAGGCGCGCCCTAGGGGCGCGCCTGTGGGGTAGACAGGCGCGCATGAGTGCGCACCTGTGGGGTGAATAGGCGCTCTTACGAGCGCGCCTGTGGGTATGACAGGCGTGCCCTAGCGCGCGCCTGTACTGTGAACAGGCGTGCTCATCAGTGCGCCTGTGAGAAAAATAGGCGCACATATATGCGCGCCTGTATAGTGAACAGGTGCGCATGTGTGCGTGCCTGTGGGTGGAAAAACCGCGCCTTTGAGGCAAGGTGTCAGGGTGTAGAATTAGCTTATTTTTGATGTAATGGATGATTGCCTAAGCTAATATAGGACTCTGGGCTGTGTGCAGGTAGCGAGCAGTGATTATGGACGTTCGATGGCGTGAGCGAGACTGGTCACAGCTACGAGAGGCTGTGACCAATGCACCGCCGACAGTTCGAGTGGCAGTTCGAGCGGCTTTAGCAACCAGTGGGTTGCTAAAGTTCTTTGAGTGCCCATTGATATGGGCACATGAGTATTTACTCTAGTTTCTGATTGAGATGTGGAGCCCTGCTCAGCACTGCTTCCTCATGCGAGGAGAGCAGATCGCCTTCACTACGGTGGAGGAAATATACTTCTTGACGGGGCTCCCCTTCTGGGGAACACCGTTGCCGATAGATCCTGTGCTGCCGAGAGACACTCATCTGCGGACCGTCACCGAGCGATATTGCTCAGGCGAGGACTACATGACTGGGACATCGGTGAGCATCAGTGGGATAGATGCCCTGCTACATCATTGCATAGCCGCGATGATAGTTCGGGTGTATGGGTCTCGAGCGACCCACCATATTAGTGGTGGCGAGCTGATTTTGATGGAGAGGGTGGTGGTGGGCCGCGAGCGGTTCGCCTGGGGTCTGACCTTTCATGCGCGGATGATTGCGCAGCTAGACCATTGTCGGTCCACAGGCACCGGGGAGTTTTCATTTGGCTCCATTCTGGTAGCCTTTTTCTTGGAGAGGGTGTCGATGCTGCGCCCGAGGGTGCTGCTAGAGGCACCAGGGGTACGAGAGTCACGCTTGAGGCGGTGGTCACAGATTTTGATTCACCATGGCGGTGGCGAAGGCGGGCACTACCTTACTGCGCAGGCGGCGCAGATATGGCGGCAGATGCCGCAGGTGATGCTGCAGTTCCCCTATGCTGGGGTGGACTTTCGGGGGGACCCAGACATGGTATTGCCTCCTAGGGAGGTATTCGACCACCGAGGTATGCTGTGTATTTGCATGTTTTGATTTATGCTGTGATTTTTGATATACTAGGTCATATTTATGATGTACAGACACTGATACGATCGGTTGTTGCTTGTTTTGTGTATGTGCAGATTTGGCACCTCGTGGGCGCGAGGTGGAGTTGTACAGACCACCGGTGCAGCCAGAGGTGAGGCCGCCACGTGGAGAGAGACGCAGATGGGATGAGGCTGCAGGGAGACCTGCAGATCCGGCGAGACCGGCGAGGAGGCATCGACTTGATGACCCTGGTGCGGGGCCATCTCATGCTCCTCCGGCGGCAGCCGGAGGGGAGTTGGATGATATTCTTCGTCGGTTTGAGACAGTGTTTCGGGACGTGCCTGAGGGCATGTGGATCCGAATCTAGGACGAGGAGTTCCTGGAGCAGTGCATTGGGTTACCACCACCATGGCGGTCGATCATGCGGCGAGCAGCTGTGCTGGCCGCTATGACTAGTCGACGCCTGCCGCCGGGGCAGGAGGGTCCTGCAGGTGCTCCACCACCACCGCCTGGGGAAGGTAGGGATGGGCCACCACATCCTCCTGAGGGAGGGGAAGCTGGGGGTGCGATAGAGGCCCCCTGATTGTATTGTATATTGTTTTTGATAGGCTGGTGAGCCGATTTTTTGTATCGAGATGCGGCACTGGCCTGTGGGCCGATGTATATTTTTTGTATGTAAACATTCAGAGGGTCGGAGAGGCCGATATATATATATATATGAGTATACATATTTTTGAGATCCAAATGTGGTGTACATGTGTTTTGGTTTTGATGATGATGATGTCTATTTTTCCTATATGATGTGACAGGATGTATGAGATGTTTATGTATGTGTAGCTTGATGTGATATATGCCAATCTAACACCATGTTAGCTATTTCATCTGTTGTTTGATTCAATTCTCTTGGAATATGTGTAAATGTAATGGAATCAAAATGTTGAGATAATAATCTAACCTGTAGGTATTTGCGAAAGAGGCACGGATCGCGTACACGGTACACATTGTTGAGTTGGAGAACGACTAGCTGGGAGTCGAGGAAAATGCTAAGGTGACAAATATGATGATGTTGGGCGTCGGTCAGGAGGCCAATGACAGCAGTGTATTTGGCTTGGTTGTTGGTTGCTGGTCCCAAACATATGGCGCTTGAATGTAGCATTTCATGTGATGGGGTGTAGAGAGCCCAAGCAACTGAGGCAAGATTTTGTGTCCAACGGCTGGCGCCGTCGGCGTAACCAATGTGGTAAGATGGTGGAGGAGTCATCTGTCAATAGCACAAAGGATAGTTTAGACGAGAGGGTAGGGAAAAAAATATTAAAAACACTAAACAAGAAAAAATACCTAAAGTAGCATGACTACTTCTAAGCATAAAATTTCTTGAGGTATAACCCATTGATGGGTTCCTTGAGTGAGAGGCCTTCAGGGGAGGCCAGGATGTATGCACCTTTGGTGAGGCAATGTTGGATGATGTAAGGGCCATGCCACAGTGATTCGAATTTGCCATGGCCAAAGGTATCATGGGCGATATCATAGGCCAGAATGAGGTCGCCTTCTCGGAATGAACGAAGGTTGACATGGCGATCAAAGGTAGCTTTGGATCATTTTTTAGCTGCCTCGTTGTTCTGTAATGAAGATCGGAGATCTTCATCCAGTGACTCCAAGTTCAGCAAGCGCTGCTCCATTGGAGCAGTGTCAGGT
>ML782385.1:895647-917913 GCA_009831015.1 Picea engelmannii | reverse complement strand
ATTTTCAAATTCAACTCTGCGATTCAAAAGTAAAAATGCAATCTTTCACTATATGTACTAAGTTAATGATAAAAACTCAAAAGACAAAAAATGCCAAGCAATGAAAATTGCCTACTTTTTTGTATTTTCAATATATCAAAACTAAAAATGCATGGACCAAAACGTAACTTGATACATAGACCTACTGTGTATAAAAAATAGATAAGTCAAGAAGGATATCAAGCAGTAAAGAAACCAACCCAATGTACAAGGACAATAAAAATGAAAAGATGAAGAGAAAAGCTTTGCCCAAAAATTCAACCAAAAGAGGGTTTCCTGTCATCCCAAAGGTACTCAACCACTCTGTTTGCACCCTCTTCGTCACCTTGGTGAGCAAATAAGAGGTGCTTACATGCCCAGTTGGGTCTTGCTGAGCATGACAGCTGTAGAGGAAAGAGTTAGAGAAAGAAAAACAAAACTATAAGCAAGAATTAAACTAAAACAAACTAAAATTATAAGCATATGGATATAGAGATAACAAAACACAAAAAGACCAATATCACCAATGTTTATGGATGATCTATTGATGAAATCAAAGCACAATGAAGAAAGGGGACTATGAGTCCCTTCTTCCTCCAAAGGAAGGCTCTTGGACCCTCACAAACTTGCTCTCCTTACAAGAAGAAAAATAAAAATAGTGATGAAAGAACTCCTTTGCAAATCCACTCAATGGAGAGGTGGATTGCTCAATGAAATGGTGCCAAAGTGAACTTGTCAAGGATGGAGTCCTTAAAACAATATAGGTAGCATAACATTGCATGAAATTCCTTCAGAAAATGAGGTTTCTTCATGGATTTTTATAGCATTGCATTGGGTGATTATGTAACTCCTTTGTAGTGTGAAAAGAGGCTCTTTAAGGCTTTATTAGGTCTTTGACCAGCCTACCATGCGGAGTCAGCTTAGACTTGAGGGTCAAATCGGCTTGGGAGTTGGTCCATAAGTGGTTGGGAGGCCGACCAATTCAATAAATGCGCCGTTTAGCAGGTGCGCGGGTTTTTGTGCCAACAACCGTGCATCGTGCGTGTATGCGCACATGGTACGTTCTTGTTCCACGCATGTGCGCGCACACACCACTGTTGTAAAGCGCTCTTCAATTTTTACTACTTTGTATAGTTTTTGACCTTTTTGGAATGCTGTGAAATTAAATCAGTGCCATGAATGACTTCATTACTGTTTGACGATGCTGAGTTCTTGTCACCATGTGCAGATGAAATTTCAGTGATAACAGATGCCCCCTGATGGATGAGGTTAGGAGCATACGTATAGCCGAAATCCATCAATGTTTCTTCTACTGAGAATGTTGTTGTAAGGGAGAGAAATAGTGGGATCATTCAGAGCGATCCGTTGGAGAAAAAAGGAACCGGTAGGACCCGACCTTCTGAGAGTTGTGAAAAAAAGAGAAAACTGTGTACAAACGAGGTGGGCATGCCCCATGCTCGTGTTATGTAAATATGAAAAAGATGACGGAAGTGTTGGTGTAGAAAAATGCAGTGCCCTCGAGGGCGGTGATGATAAAGGCAGAAGACAATTCTGCAAAGGAACATACTCTGAACAATACACAATGATCACGGTAATAAGCAGCAGCGATGATGTGGGCATTGATAACCCTACCAAGTTCAGAGGTCTTCGACAAATGATAAAAATAACTGCAATAGTCGCAAAGTAAGACCCACCATAACATGAGAAAGTGTTGGCATTGAATGTTATGGGGGCCAACGACAGCAGGGAGGAATGGTGTTTCACCCTGTGTCGTCCGAGATCTCTCATTGAATGGAGAATGAGAATCAAGATACTGTCGCCCTTATGGAAAATTGTGTTGATGTCGACAAAAGGGGAACGCGACTCCCAGAAGCAAAGGGCTTCATGGAATATACTAAGGTGAGGAAGTGGCAGAGGTACATGCACGAAGTCAAGAAGTGGGAAGACTCAAGACTGCCCTTGATTAGAGGATGTATGAGATAAAAAGTGGCCGCAACCATGTAACAAGGTCGAGTGTCAGGGAGACAACAAGACCGGTGATAAGTTGTACCAGAGGCGGGAAAAGGTGAACAAATTCAGAGGGTAGAGGTAAGTGACCTGTGGAGTACTCTGAAGATATGGACGATGCCGATAAGGGTAGATGATAAGTAATTCTCCAACCAAGGGTGACATGGGTTGCGTGTGGCCAAAAGGAAGCAAGTCGCCAACGGTGACGACAAAAGAAAATGTAATGACTGGAAATAAATGCGTTTGTACAATAAATAATGAATAATTTTGGGGAGAAATGTACAAATACAGAAACGGGTGCCCCAGTGTGAAATGCGTGCCCCAGGGAGGGAAGAATTTGCTTGGAAGACTGATGAAGGGTGGGGGCCCCATTGGTGAGTTTCTGTATGAGGTAGGTGAAATGAGGGTAGGTTCGCAGATGGGAAAACTAATTGTGGATGAAATGGAGGGTTCATGATACTGCGGAGGTGCAGGTGAAAAATATAACCGTAAAGAGATAATCTGGGAGTCCATGTGGGAAATCTAGCAAAATGAGGAGAAGGAGAATGTGGCTGATTCACGACATGTTTGAAAGACTATCGAGACTCCCATCCCTAAAGGGTAATGAAGAACATCATGAGTGTCAAAAAGTGCCAAGAGGTGCTATGAATGGGACAACTCATGTGGGTAAGAATGCTACCAGGTAATAGTACCGAAGATGCAAATGGAGGTGTGGGTACTACAGAGCCGAGAATGAGGGTCCTAAAGGCCAATATCAGAGGGTGTGACTGGAAATGTAAATGCAATACATCAAGAGAGACTACATGCCAGTGCTGAGTATATACCTGAAGGGATGATGCCGATGAATAATGAGCCAGTACCTGCACACAGAACAACCAAGTACCCAAAGTGAACTATATATGAAGAGAATCAAAGATATGAGCATGTATTAGATAAATGTGACAATGCGCGTGCGTACCTGACCATGATATGAAAAAAAGACACCCCGGGGGCTCGAGATGTTTAGTGACCTAGGAACAGCTGTGATGTAGGTGGAGGGATGCTGATCCTGTGGTTGAAGATGGTTTGAAAAATGGACACCTTGGGCTCCCGGAATGGTGAGTGGAAGATTGGCAAAAGGCCTATATATAGCTGTAGGGCCCACATTGCCACCTCATTTATACCTGCTGCAACAGTGACTGGACGAGCAGATTTTAGAGGATATTTGGAGATTTAGGGAGGACGAGGCATCCGATCGACGTTTTGCGAGTATTAGGTTAGTGGTCCAATCATCCTGCATAGAAATAGGTTTTCAATTTTTTGGTAGGGTTTGTACGGGGGGCCGTACAAGGGTTTTTTAGGGGTTTTTTGTGGGGTGTGGGCCCACATTCACAGGTGATTTAGTGGAAGGCACGCATAAATGCATGCCTGTACACCGAATAGACGTGCATGAGTGTGCAGGATGAGGAATTTAAGGCGCGCCTGAGGGGCGCGCCTGTGTGGTGAACAGGCGCGCACCAGTGCGCGCCTGTAAGTTGTCTTTGGGACATGCGTTATTGAGATCACTGAAGTCGGTGCAAACGCAGATAATTCCCTTTTTTTTGTCGACGGGTACAGGGTTGGAAACAAATGAAGTGTAAGTGATGGGGTAAATAAACCCGTTCGTACGTAATTTTTCAATTTCGGCTTTGATAGCCGCGGCTTTGGATGGGTGTAGCGGTCGCTGTTTCTGGTGAATTGGTGTGATGTCAGGCCAGGTGTCGATGTGATGCTCGACAATAGAAGGATCCAGGCTAGGCATTTCTGTGTATGACCAGGCGAAAATATCTCTATATTCTTGGAAGAGGGCTTTATATGCGACAATTTCCTGAGGAGTACAAGCAACTCCAATGATGATTTCTTCGACAATGCCATTTTTAATGGAAATGTCGATTTTGATGGTGGGGGAAATGTTGGCCATATTACCTTCTTCAAAAGCGTCCGGGGCAGGAATGGGATTGTTGAACCAATCGATAGGCCCAGATGGGATAAAATATTTGTTTTCGACCGCGTAAATGGGGTCTTGGTTAGGAGGCATGAGGGTTGCCTGTGGAGAGAAGAGTGCGTGGTGATGTAGCACATCCCAGGGTGAGTCTAGGTAGTTTATCTCTTCAATTATTTCCTCATCGCATTGAAAACATCGGGAACACAAGGGGTCGTGAGGAGTGATCTCAGTGACAGAGTGGTTGCCCCTTGATGGAGAAGCAGAGGGAGCAATGCTAGGAGATGATGAGGGTTCACTCGACATAAACCATATGTTGAAGTACTGAGGGGTACCCATGGTGGTTGGGTGGAGAGTGTCCGTAGGGGAATAGGCAGGAGAGTTGGGGGGGTTGTGGGGTAAATCCTCAGAGACGTCATTTAATAACCATGGAGGCATTGGGAGTGCCTCGGTCTCTGGAGAAATGACATGAATATCCTTGAGTGACGAAGTAATGTTAATTATCACCTCTGCGGGTCGGTGAAGCAAGGCTAATTGGCGTTGCCTATATGCAAGGATCATAGGACACTGGTATGTAAAATGAGTTAATGAATCGCAGAGAGAGCAAGGGAATCTCATACGTTCATTGACTGAAGTGGTGACATAGCGAATGCCAGTGATATTTGACGAGGATGTAGCAGGGCGTGGTTTGTTCTGGAAGTTCTGGCGTACCGCCGCTAATGTCTGTCGAAAACGTGACAGTGCTGGGCAATGATGGGTGTAGTGGCCATACTCTGAGCATATAGTACAAGCATATTTGGTCCTCAACCCTTTACTACTAGAAGGGTTGGTGGTAGTGGTGGGACTAGCAGTAGCGGCGGGTGTTATGGGAGTTTGATTGAGGGGGATCAAATTTCGTAATTCAGGTAGGGATGGGCAATTGTTGGTTTGGTGGCCCTCTTTATCACATAGTGCGCAAGGTGGTGGGATGTGTGGAGGAAGTGGAGCGGTGGGATCCTTCTTCTTCCTTCTGCCCCCAGCTGTAGCAGGGGGGTTAGTGAGTATGGGGGTAGTGGGGGTAAGGACGAGAATCGTCATGGGAAGTCCTTCCTGTGGGGGAAAAGGGATGGTCGAGGGACCATGTCTGGTGGGTGTAAATACCAAACTGGGATTGCTAACACCATATTAGGTAGTGTGAGCATTGCGGCTACCTGGAAAGCTTCAATACCTGGGGGAGGGTAAAATAAGGGAATTTGGGTGAGGGGTTGGGGGAGTGTCTCCCAAACGGGATTATTCCCTTGAGGGGATGTGGATTCATGGACTGTTGAGGTCGACGAGTGCGCAGGAGGCTCCGACGAGAGTGGTTCTGCGACTATTGAGACATCAAGAATGACTGAAACCTCATGAGGAGGAAGAGCATCCTTCGTGTGAGTTCTGTTAGATGAGACGACACATACATGATTAGGGGGAAGGAGTGGTGGTTCTCCATGGTAGATCCCTAACAAGGATGGATATTTAAAAATCCCAGGACCCATCTCAACGAGTGGATATGCGTCTTGGTTGGTGTGGATGAGAGGAAGAATGTTATCGAGGTTGGCATATGGGTTAGGCTCATAATGTGAGACTTGGTCGATGTTCACGATCTTCCCATTGTGGGGGGACATCATTGTCCGAAAGACGGAAGAGGCCACTACCTTCATAGCGTACATGTAGCTACGCCCGAACAAGATATTATAATCGAGGGAGGTGTCGATAACTTCGATATCAATGAGGACAGTCTTGCCCCTGAGTTCAACGGGGAAATTTTTGAAGCGCCCTTCAAGAGAGGATGGTCATTCGTCATAAGCTCGTAATGTGATGACAAAGGGAATGAGTTCCGGGGAACCAAGTTTCTGCCATACTGTTTTGGAAATGATGCACATAGAGGCACCTTCATCAATGATACACCGATGAACTGTGATGTTCTGTATTTTTACTGGTATTTGAAAAGCGATCAAGGCGGGCAGACGAGGTTCTCCACTATCAAGATCAAAGGTGATGAGTCGAGTATCTGCAGGGTTGAATTCCCCCAAGGAGGATAGTAGATATTTCCGCTGCATAGGACAAGTCTGGAGGACTTCCAAGACTGACATGGCAGCTGGGGATTGTGCTAAGTCGTCTACCAAGCTATAGTTATGAGTGGCCCTAGCCAGTGGGTTGTGGACATTCCTGTGCAAGGGGATGCGAGGGATGCATAGTGGTGGTTTGGCGGAAGGGCGAGGGATCACCAACGGGGGTCCCATTGGTGTAGGGTTTGTCTCTGGAGGGATGGGAGTAGACTCAGCGGGTGTATGATACTGACGATTGCGCGTTTACAGAAGAATTTCTTCCTCACTGGTGAGGAGAATTGTTCGCTCTGTTGGATTGTTGGGGCTGTGGTATTGGCCCACCTGAGGTGGGGGGTGCTGTGTATCCTGTTGGGTGTTTATCACACCTTGATGTGGAATAGGATTTTGCAGCACAGCGGGAGGGGGTTGTTGCACGTATTTTTGTGGTGCCTGTTGAGGGGCGATTTGTGCAGGAGAATGGGGAAGACTACCCGAGTCTTTCAACCGTTTGAAATCAGGGATCTGGGGGCAATGGTGAGTGTAATGTCCGAACTCACCACAAAGAGCACAAGGGAAGATGGTTTTAACATTATTACACCCTTGGCATTTGTTGTTATTACCCCCTTGGGGGTTTTGGTTCCCTTGGTTCTGGTTGCCCCTAGTGGGTTGGTGCTGTGGGGGTTGATTCCCGCCTTGACCGGAGTTGTTGTTATTCTTGTTCCATCCTTTCTTCTTGGCATTTTTTGATGGATGAGTTGGGTTGGATGTATTCAACTGTTCGAAATTTTGGTATTGTTGAGCAGCAGAGGGTTGAACAAAATTTACCCCCGCATGAGGATGTGGGGGAGCCATGGGTTGTGGAGGACCAGGAAATGGGAAATATGGATTTTGTGGTGGTACCGATCCATAAGGTACATAGGAAGGCATAGCACTTTCGCTAGTACTATAAGCGGATGTTGAGGGAGTACCACTGTTTGTGGGGATAGGTGGATGTATGGGGGGTGCTGGTGGTGGTCCACTGATGGGTGGAGGTATAACAATAGGGTATGGTTGTTGATAAGAGGGTGGGGGGTAATAAGAAGTGCCCCCATATGCCGGTGGGTATTGAGGTGTTCCATACATCGGTGGAGGTTGGGGTTGTGGACCATGGTGTGTGGTGGTACCTATTAGTCCGTCTGCTGAGTGAGACATTCCAGGTTTGTCTTGGCCAAATGGAACAGGTTTTGGAAGATCAGGAAGTACCGTGTATAAGTACCCTGAATGTGCATAAATGAGGTCATACTATTGGGCCTTACTGATGGCTTCATCTTCATATTGAGGGAAGGTGGAAGCTACATCCTTTCCGAGGAGAGAGACAAGTGATCTAAGAAACTAGTCGAGACATTGCTGCTTGTCGGTTTCTGCTTTGTACAAACTATGTCGCCTATGCCACTCATGAATGTGGTCAACGATGTGGGTGGATGAGTTTTGTTTGAAGTTAGAAAGTAGTTCTAGACCATTGTCATGGAGGATGGGTAATTGGAAGAAGGTCAAGAATTCTTTGGCCAAGGATTCAAAGGTCCCATGGGACCTTGATTTTTCTTCGACATACCATTCAACTGATGGGCCTGTGAGTGTGCGTTGAAATAATCGCAATCTAATGGAATCATCCATAATGCTATTGGAAGAGCACCATAGATGAAAGGTCATGACATGGTTGTCGGGGTCATCCGCTGCCTTTCCTTCAAACTTTGGTATGTCTGAAGGAAGTTTTGTTGACATTGCAGGCCATGTGGCGTCATGCAATATAGGATCATTGGTGAGTTTGGTAAGATCCGGTATGTTGAGAGAGGCCAAATATGGCATCTGTAGTGGGGTGGGAGGGTTAGCTCCAGCCATAGTGTGTTGTGAACCTGACCCTTGATGGGGACTAGGTGGGTTGGTGCTCCCTCCTTGAGAGGAAGTGGGTCCCCCGCTTCCTTATAAAGGAGAGCAAGTGAACGGATGACCTTGGGAAGTTGACCCAAGTAATGTAGAACCAAGCAAAGATGATCCTAAGATAGTAGCGCTCACAGGAGTGTGTGAAGGAGGTACCGATGAGCGGGTACGACCAGATACTCCCCCTAAGATAGGAGGGAGGTTGAGCAAGCGTCGTGAACGACAGGGGTTTTGTGGTTCCCCTATGATGTCAGACTAGCTGTGTGAATGTGTGCAACAAGTGGTGAGATAAATACAGAAACAACAAGCCTTTGCGTTGAATGTTTACACAATATATATATTCAAATCAAACTGTAATCAGATGTGCATCATACATAAAATGAGAAAGAAGCATATATATGGGTAAGTGGGTTTTTTCTGCATGGGGGAATCAAAAGAAAGAAAATTCTCATGTCCTAGAAGACGTAATGTCCTTCCTCTCAAATAGAACTCGACCTTCCAATAGTACTCAACAGTGGGGTCTGAAGTCACCAGAAGAGACAGTATTGAAGGATGAAATAATTGGTTATAATGAGGGGTAGAGGGGGCATATCCCGAAAGAGCTGGCAATATTTCCCAATAGCCACACAAAATCCAATCAAAGTGCAATTCCAGCCCACAATTTCCACCTGGGTAGATGTCCTAAAGTTGGTCACTAGGTACCTCGGTCAAAGTGCGACATTTAGATTTTCGGCCTAAGAAATGGGTCACGGGATGGATCCCATCCAAGAGGTGGGTGCCGCGAGGGGGGACGCACAGAACAACCGGACCTCGGCCTTCAACCCTTCACGGGTATCTCCCTGCCTTATGGTGATTGGAAGACTTGACTTGGAGGATTTGAAGTTCCCTATTTGACAACCTCTATGTTTGAAAATGTGAGAACCAGATAACGGGGAGTTATTTGGATGCCTATCCCCAAAATCCTACCTAGACTAAAAATTTCTTTTGGCACCTCCTGTGGAGGAAAACTTAGTGAGTTTTTAGAAATATTTTTATATGAAGTTGTTTTGTGAGGCTGGGGGTGAAAACCAACCTCGTTTGATTAACAATGGGAGTGGATAGTCCTGTCAAGAAAAGATGGGGTATTTTCGGAATCCCTTTTGAGGAAACTTACTTGGACCTCCACGTTTCGAGAAGAATTTATGTGAGTGAGAAGTGACTTTTGTGTGTGAGTGAAAAGTGTGCCAATTTTTAGTTAATTTAGATGCCACCTTACCGCATGTGGACTTCGCTTGGTCCTTACAAGAGTTTGATTACCTAATTAGCTAGATGTCTTTGGTATAACCTCGCAGAATTCAAAAGCCCTAGGAAGCTAGCATGTGGACATGTGGGTCCGTTACTATCCTTTAACTCCCTATTGTGAGGTAATCTAGAAAAGCATGAAACTATCCTAGATTGAACATGTGGGCATGTATGGGCCCGTTACAAACCTTTAAACTCCCCTAGTGTTTTGATCTAAGAAAGTGAAATTTCAACCACTATTCTATCTTTGTAGCATGTGGGAATGTATGGGCCCATTACAAGTTTAAAATGTGTTTGAAAAATGAAGCTAAGAGGGGTCCCAAAAGGGCCGTTGTCCTCTCCTAAAGGTTTAGAATTTTGTTAAGGGAGATGAGATTGTTTTCACAATCTTTTTCTGTTTCTCAAGATCGCTTGGAGGCATGAGAGAAGAGCATACTCAACGATTGTTACTTCAACTTCGAGTCCCAAATGTGAGTTTAGATGTGATTAAAATTGATGTCCAACTTAGATTATTAGTCAAAACAAGCCATCCACGTGGCAAAAAGCAAAGAAGGGAAATTGATTTTTTTTATCCTCCTAAGTGCCTATGTGTGTTAGACTAACCCCTTTATATGATGAGGGGACTAAGTGTGGTGCAGTATTTAGAGCATGCATAAAATCATTCTTAAGAAGGAAAAATACCTTCCCCACATCCCAACAACTTACAATGAGAAATTTTAATCAAATGCATGGCCCCTAGTGCAGACAGGTGAGCACAGAGCACAGGCACGCAAACAAAAATGAGTCAGAAAGTGCATGTGCATAGAGAAAGGCTGTTACGAAAGCGCATGCACGCATAATGTGCACCTGTGGGGTGGAATACCCGTGCACCTGTGGAAAATGACCGAGAAAGAAAATACGGATGGATTTCTCTCAATTCTCCTGTGAATTGACTGCTTAGCAGGTCGGCAAAGGCCGGTTTGTGCACCTGCAAGTTAAACAAACTAAAAGAAGAGAAAAATAAACCCAAATGAGGTAGGAATTGATACCTTCTCCCCAGTACGGTCGCCAATCTGTTTACACCCTCTTCGTCACCTTGGTGAGAAAATAAGAGGTGCTTACATTCCCAGTTGGGTCTTGCTGAGCATGACAACTGTAGAGGAAAGAGTTAGAGAAAGAAAAACAAAACTATAAGCAAGAATTAAACTAAAACAAACTAAAATTATAAGCATATGGATATAGAGATAACAAAACACAAAAATACCAATATCACTAATGTTTTTAGGCTGATATATTGATGAAATCAAAGCACAATGAAGAAAGGGGACTATGAGTCCCTTCTTCCTCCAAAGGAAGGCTCTTGGACCCTCACAAACTTGCTCTCCTTACAAGAAGAAAAATAAAAATAGTGATGAAAGAACTACTTTGCAAATACACTCAATGGAGAGGTGGATTGCTCAATGAAATGGTGCCAAAGTGAACTTGTCAAGGATGGAATCCTTAAAACAATATAGGCAACATAACATTGCAAGAAATTCCTTTAGAAAATGAGGTTTCTTCATGACTTTTTATAGCATTGCATTGGGTGATTATGTAACTCCTTTGTAGTGTGAAAAGAGGCTCTTTAGGGATTTATTAGGTCTTTGACCAGCCTAGCATGCGGATTCATCTCAGATTTGAGGGTCAAATCGGCTTGGGAGCTGGTCCATAAGTGGTTGGGAGGCCGACCAATTCAATAAATGTGTTGTTTAGCAGGTGCGCAGGTTTTTGCGCCAACAACCGCGCATCGTGCGCATATGCGCGCATGGTACGTTCCTGTTCCGCACATGTGCGCGCGCACCCCACTGTTGTAAAGCGCTCTTCAATTTTTACTATTTTGTATACCTTTTGACCTTTTTGGAATGCTTTGAAATTAATTCACTACCATGAATGACTTCATTACTGTTTGACGATGTTGAGTTCTTGTCGCCATGTGCGGACGAAATTTTAGTGATAACACCTAAGTCAAGCAACTAATAAACCATTTTATAAGTGATGCACATGCGAGTAGTCGTAATTATGGATCACCATATGGGCAGGGTATAAAATCCCGAAACCTTGAAAGAACTGCCTCTCATGGAGGTATGGGCACTAGCAAGATCCCCAAATACAAATAAATCCACTAAAATATCTCTGACGCTAAGTGAGTATTCGGGGAATATCCCTTCAACTAACTTCGCGCGACCTTGTGATTAACTTTGGTGTGAGTGGAGCCTCATGATATTACCAATTATAAAATGGAATTCTCAACTCCCTTTCTCAGACACATATGTTGACATAATTTCCTTGGAGAATTTTACTCACAAAATCCTATTCCAAGGCACTAAATCCTAAGCTAGTTTGTGCACCCTAGAAAATAAAATCGTTACTAATAAATTTTAAATTATAGCATTGATTTTATGGTTGTGATTACTCAAAAAGGTATATGGTGATGAAACAATGGTGTTATGAATCTGTAAGAAAGTAAATATGAAAATAATGCAAAGTCTAACTTTAACTTTTGGTGAATGATATGCTCCTAAAAACGATGCAATTTTCAAATTCAACTCTGCGATTCAAAAGTAAAAATGCAATCTTTCACTATATGTACTAAGTTAATGATAAAAACTCAAAAGACAAAAAATGCCAAGCAATGAAAATTGCCTACTTTTTTGTATTTTCAATATATCAAAACTGAAAATGCATGGACCAAAACGTAACTTGATACATAGACCTACTGTGTATAAAACATATATAAGTCAAGAAGGATATCAAGCAGTAAAGAAAACAACCCAATGTACAAGGACAATAAAAATGAAAAGATGAAGAGAAAAACTTTGCCCAAAAATTCAACCAAAAGAGGGTTTCATGTCATCCTAAAGGTACTCAATAGGCACTACAGAGACCTAAGAAGGCTCAACAAGCATCAAATCCCACCCAACAAACACCATACCAAGAAAACATGCAAGGAAAAAGGTGTACACAACTGTTTGAGAAAACCGAGCGTATATACACAGCTTGGAGTGAGACAACCTGCATGTATACATGACTGTTAAACAAAAAGGCACGTATATGCTTTGAAACAAGGCCAGGCAAGGGAGAAAGGGTAAAACACATAGACCCAGAGTGAACAAGAGCTATCAAGCAATGATACGACAAGAACCACAATATAAACAAGAGAAATCTAAGGAGAAAAGTACTTCAAACCCTAATAAGTAATATTCTCCCTAGTGGAGTCGCCATTTATGTTACGAGGAAAATCTCTCTATGGCTAGGCTGAAGCACATCAGACATGTATGAATGCGAAAATAAACTCAATTCTATCATATGCTATATAAACTAATGTGCAAGAGAGATAATAAAGAGGCGTACCTCATCCAAACGTTTGATGATGTCCACCGTTGAGCACTTCGAACCAAAGCTTTATACCTGCAACAAGTTCTCAACAAACAAACATAGCAAGCATATAGTGATGATATAAAAGGTTAGCACATTAGATAGTGTTAGCACATAAACTTGTCAAAGTCTTATGGGTTGTGGTTTAGACCTAGGTCTAAATTTTTTCCTATTCTTCCTCCATTGGCAGAGTCGATTGTAGGTTTTTATTCTCGGCTTACAATTTTCTTCTGTTTGCCTTCACCCGTTTAAATCGACCTATTTTTCCTTATCAGATTGCCTGAGAAGTATTGGCCATAAGAATTTCTATTTTCCATAAAATCAATCACTTCTCTCTCTTTGCCTCTTTCCTTGATTCCTTTTTGTTTTCCCAATCCCTCATCTAGTCATTCAAGTAGACTACACAGGCCGCATTCGTGAGACCCAGGCGCAACACTTGAGGTAGTCTGATATCAACTCAAATCAAGCAAGTGAGAAAGATCAAATTTTGGTGGTGGAGATTCATCAGCCAGATCGGATTGACGATCGTCGGGTGATCAAGATTGTATAGTTGCACCAAGTTTAGCATCAAACAAAGATCTGAAATCACAAGTTCAATCCTAGTTCTTGGTACGAGGAGGGACGTGTGGTGCAATATTATCATTTTGTGATTTCGCAGGATTTAGTGGTCAAGAGGCAAGTCATCAGAACTCATGAAATGAAAAATTGCGATAAGATCGCAGTCACTGATCAAATGAGATATTTGGACCAATGGATCAACTTTTCACGATTTTACGAGTCTGGAAGAGTAGGAGGGTAGAGTATTGAAGACTGATGACACACAAAGTCCTAAAATGATCATGGCCATCAAATACAAGAAGTTCCAATCGCTGATCTAGATGGGACATTTTGCGGGATCAAACATCATAACTTTTGAAATCAAGGGGAGTGAAGACTCCTGAAATGCAAAAGACCAAAATTTCATATGGGATAAGCACAGGGTCATGGCTTGAGGTCATGTGGGGTGATGAAAAGGAGTTGCACAAAATATCAAAGCGCTCGAGTTAGTCAGGAAGAAAGATCTACATGACCTCGAGTTGTCAGAACTGAATGGAAGGATCCATTAGTTCACCTAGAACATTCATGGGTGTTAGGACTCACCCTGATCCCGATGAAGGTAGTTAATGAAAATGTGAAGGTGGTTGAAACCTCGTTTCACCACTTAAAGGAAAGCATTGAAAATTGGTCGTGGAGAGTAGACAGTCAGCCAAAAGTTCCCCTTCCATGGATTTTATTGTGACGCCCATACCGATCTGATCTTGCGTTTGAAAAGAGAATGCAAGTGAAATATGACAGAGGAAAATGCAGATGCAAATCTTTGAATGTAATATCCAGGTCACATCTCTCATCATGGTGAATTGTTCTGAGTATAAATACTCTGTTTTGATATTTTTTTATGGTCGATGGTATAGAAAAGCTCCCAATTTGTAAATTTGTAATGAACACTCTAGTTCTCTGGTCATTCTTTGTAGTCTGAGATTTCTTGTTTAATGACAGTCAGTTTTCTTTCTCCCTCTTGTTTTCCTCCAACACTGAAAGAGTTCATGATTGACTGATTCACTTGAATTATTGTGACTGCATTATGATGAAAGTTTGATTATAGTGTTGATATAATTCCTTTCAGTTCCTTTGAGATTTGAATTCAATTAGATCTTGTGTTTAAGTTTTCCTCCTGGGTTGCTTAAAGACCTTATGTCTTTGACATAAATCTATATTTTCTCGCCAAAGTCTTCCTCCTACTCACCCTTACTACAACCTACTAATTGAAATTAAGCTAGGACCTCACCTTCTTGTGCATATCAGTCCAGTGTTTCTGAGTTAAGACGATATTATCTCGAGATTGTGCCCATTTGACCCTCTTATAACCAACCCGTGACATAAAAATGATGGGTACTGGGTTTACCTCTGTCGCAATCTAGGGGTGAATTCTAGTTCTAACATTTCTAGAGCTGTTGCCTGGGACATAATTGAATATTTTCCCTGGGATTGAATGACAAATATTACTAGTTATGAAGGTGCATCAGAACTTAGTATATCAGAGATTGCAACTGTCCACTTGGTGACTCCACTGTGGTGACTCCATTAATGCGAATCCATTGGCGACTCCACTGTTTTAGCTGTGGCTTCTAGAGGTAGACACACGAGGTCTACTCCACAGTTACATTTAGCAACACCTGAAGATGACCCAGATAACATTGTAATAAAGGGAAAGGCCCCTCGAGAAGGTACTTCTACTGATGAACCAAGTATTTTTGATAATTTTTATCATCCTCCTTTAGAAACTCTGATAGCTTCTTTCATTCTCCTATTATACCGTCTATCAGAGTTTCCCGAAGTTTAAAGTTTTGGAGTGTTCTTGTTGATTTTCCCCCTTCTATTCTAGATTTGGAGGGAGAAGTTCTTGTCATTCCTCTCTCCCCTAAATTTGTACCTTGGTTTAGACCCCAGACCTCGGAATATTTTACCACTTTTGGTTTTATTACTCCTCCTCCTGTTAGAGTTACTGATTCTGCAGACAGGGAATCCTCTTTTCCTTCAATCCCCGTAGCCTTTTCTCCAAACCCTCTACTATTTCCCTCTCCTCCTAGAAACTCAGTTCTAGTCTAAAATGTTCAAACCCCTCCCCCTCCTAGTTATTCTCTACCTACCATCCCTATGGCAGGTGCCAATCCTCCTAGGAACAGAATGGATGCCATAGTGGCTGCAAGATATGCCCCTCTAGTCCTACCTCATCCAATGAATGCTCTCCCCACTAGAGATTACCTAAAGTATATGCCCAAGTTCATGGGAGAAGAATACATAACTTATTAAGAACACCTTGCTTCCTTCTACAATTATGCAGACAATCTGAATATTGAAAATGAAGATGTCTATATGAGATTCTTTTTCCAAAGCCTTGATGGTGTGGTTAGGAAATGGTCTAGGGGAATGACCCCTGGATCCATTGTTGGGATTGAAGCTTTGGATGTTGTTTTGTTGAGAGAATGGGGGGGTAAAAAAGACTTTATGTAATATATTACAGATTTTGGGGATCTGAATAAAGAGGAGGGATAATCTGTCTCTGACTTCTCCAAAAGACTCAACAAGATGTATAATAAGATCCCTGCTGAGATAAATCACACAGAAGCCTCTGCCAAGATTACCTATTCTAGTGATTTTGACCTTTATTTTTTCCTCCTGTTGAGAGAGAGAAGAGCTACTTCCTTGGATCATATGTAATACATAACCCTGCAAGTAGAGACTAACTTATTGGTAGTAAACCGACTCGAGAATAAGGCTGATAGGGACATACCAAGGGGAAGATATCAAGCCTCCACCTCCGGTTCCTCTGCCTCCCCCCCTCAAATGAATGAAGTAACCAAGTTACTAAAATCACTTTCAACTAAAATTGAAATATTAGAAGTAGAGGGGAAGAAGACATACATAAATCCTCAAAATGATGATAATAGATCCAACTTAAGAAGACCAAACAATTCCCCTCAAACAATCCCAAGAGAGTCCAGAAACAAAGAGAGAGATGATCAGAAAATCCAAACACCTCTCCAAAATAACCTAGTTGCTGATGAAGAGAGGGAGGAAGAAGAGCTAGATCCTTAAATCCATTGTCTTGGGGACACCTCCCCATTTCACCATTTGAATCAATATGCATACAAGGAATCCCTCATGAACAGTCAAATAAATGAGCTAAGGGTGAGAAGGATAATATTAGTCCCAATAAATACAATCTCAGGTCTAAGAAGAAGGAAAGGAAGTCTGTCATCCATGATCAACCTTCCAGAGATGAGAAGCCTGCTAAAGATGAAACAAACAACGAGAAAGAGAAGAAATCTCAGAATCCCTTCCCGATACCAAAATACCCTGTCCCAGAAGTGAGATAGGTTCTGAAGCCCCTTTCCTCCTTCATCTTTCAGCACAAAATTCAAAATATCAGAATCCCTGTGCCCCTTTCAGATCTAGTTAAGCATGGAGATTTCAAAAAGGTCCTCTCTAAGCTATTGCAGTCTGAGCCATCTTGCCATTCCATAGAATCAGTATATCTTCAATATGAAAATCCAACAGTCATATTAGATCCTATGGTAGAAGATAGAGATGATTCATCCCCTCCCTTCTATACATCATTGAAAATACATGATAAGGTGTTGCATAACTGTTTGATAGATTCAGGGGCATCTCATAATCTTATGCCCAAAAATTTCATGGAAGAACTCGGGTTATAAATCACAAAAGGCTTATCATGATTTGTATTCTGTTGATTCAATGAGAGTGCAATGTCTTGGGGTCATCAATTATTTGTTCATGACCTTGTTTCAGTTTACCATGAAGAGCGTGGTCATGGACATCATGGTGGTTGATGTTCCCCCCATGTTTGTCATGCTCTTGTCAAGATATTGGATTAAAATAATTGGGGGAACTTTTCATATGGACCTCACATATGCTACCATTCTAGTATTCGGAGGGGAGCATAAGAGACTGTATAGAGAAGCCATGTTGGCCTACATTATTAGTGATGAAGTAGACCATACCAATCATCTTATCTTTGCACTTGACACTGATTTGGGAGCTAGTTTGTTACAAATCAGTGATACTCTTGAAGCTCCTCTTGAAATCAGAAAGCAACCCATTTATTTTCATGAAATACCTCCTCCAACTACTTCTGTGTGGAATATGTTCTTTGATGGAGCCTCTTCTAGGGAAGGTGCTAGTGCCAGAGTAGTTTTTGTGTCACCTTGTTAAGAAGCCATACCTTTGTCCTATAAGCTATAATTTGAAGCTACCAACAATGTGGCAGAGTATGAGGCTTTTGGTTTGGGTTTAAGGGTTGCGAAAGACATGGGGATTGAAGAACTAGCAATATTTGGAGATGCTGAGTTGATTGTCCAGCATATCAGAAATATTTATCAGGAAAAACACCCTTGAATGAGATCATATAGAAGTGAAGTGTGGGATCTAGTTTATAATTTCTTCTCAGCCTTCAACATTTAATTCATTCCAAGGGAGGAAAATACTATGGCTGATTCTTTGGCCGTCTCAATGAGCCAGTTGAGGGTCCCACTGCCACCTAAGATCAAGTATGATGTTGAGATTATATATAGGCCCTCTGTACCTGATAATATCAAGCATTGGAAGGTGTTCAAGCATGATCTTGAAATTATAAGATTTCTTAAGTTGGTTGATGATTTCTCTAGATTACACATTGATCACGATCATGATCCCGAAGGTGACATTCACACTGATGTATTTCTAAATAAAATTTCTAATCACCATATTGTTCAGCTTCTTAGCAACCACATTCCCAAAGGACTAGTCCCTCTGGAAAGGTTATTCGACAGAAATGATGCAGCATTAAAGGGTAAAGTCTCAAATGATGATGCTAATGTGGCTTAGTGCAATATTGGCATAGAGAGGAATCTGAAATTTGTCAAGTTGTCAAGCGGCCTGTTAAGGGAGCAGAGAGCCAAGTATACTAAGCTATTAAGGGAATTTTTTGATGTGTTTGCTTGGACCTATGAATACCTCAGGACATACGATACAACTATCATTGAGCATAAGATCCCATTGAGAGAGGATGCCAAACCATTTAGGAAGTAATTAAGAAAAATAAATGCTATGTTGCTACTTATTATCGAAAGGGAGGTAAAGAAGCTGCTAGATGCCCAAATCATTGTCCCTTTGAGATATTCTAAATGGGTGGCTAACCTGGTCCCGGTGAGGAAAAAGAGTGGAGAGATCAGAATCTGTGTCGATTTCATAAATCTGAAAAGAATCTAAAAGAAGGATAATTACCCTTTTCCAAAGATGGAACACATGTTGCAGAGGGTGACAGGTGCATCCAGGATCTCCATGATTGATGGATTTTCTGGCTACAATCATATATATGTCCTTCCTAAATATAGAGAAAATACAACCTTCACCACTCCTTGGGGGAAATTCATGTATGCAAAAATTCCCTTTGGACTAATGAACGCAAGAGATACCTTCCAGTGAGACATGGACATCTCATTCATTGGAGAAAGAGATAAATTTGTGGTCATATATCTGGATGACATAACAATCTTCTCCAAATATGATAAAGAACATTGTCAAAATATGATAACGGTCTTCTTGAAATGCAGAAGTTTTGGTTTCTCCCTAAATCCAAAGAAGTCTTTATTTGCTATGCAGGAAGGAAAATTGTTGGGACACATTGTATCAGCCGAGGGGCTCAAGATCGATCTAAGAAGGGTGGAATCTATTCAAACCTTGTCACTTCCTAGGTCCAAGAAGGAGGTCCAGTCTTTCCTGGGAAAAATTAATTTTCTGAGAAGGTTTGTTTTAAATTTTGCTGAATTAGTGAAGCATCTCACCGACATGCTTAGGAAAGTAAATGAAGTAAAATGGTCTGTTGAGCCCAACTAATCCTTCAACCAAATCAAAAAAGAATTGACTGAGGCACTTGTGCTAATCGGTCCTGATTACTCCAAGGATTTTCTGATTTTTTCTTTCGCTCCTTTTGATACAGTGGAAGCTGTTTTATTTCAGAAAACTGTTGAAGGGTTGGAGCATCCTATTTCAATTTTCAATAGAGCATTGAGGGATGCAGCGATCAAATACGGCATCATGGAGAAGTAGGACTATGCCTTGGTGAAAGATCTCAAATATTCTAGAGTCTATGTTTTTCATTCGAAGATCATTGCATATGTCCCTTCAGCTTCTGTGAAGGACATTCTCATCCAGCCTGAAATATATGGATGAAGGAGCAAGTGGATTGGAAAAATCCTTGAATTTTATCTGGAAATAAAACCCACCAAACTAGTTAAAGGTCAAGGTTTAGCCAAGCTATTGGCTTAATCCAACTGTAGAGCTTTGGGGGTTAACTTCATCAACGCTTACTCAAGAGATTAGTGAGCTGAGTTGTCTGATAAAAACCCTCAGGACAACCCTTCACTAGAAGGATGTGCCTGGTATAAAGATATTATATATTTTTTGTGAGAGTTAAGGCCTCCTGACGGTATGGGAAAAAGAAAGGCAAGAGCTCTTAAGCTCAAAGAAATTAAATATTGCCTTATTGAGCAGGTTTTGTATTGGAAATACCCTCTGGGATTGCTTCTGAGATGTTTAGATCCATTAAATGCCCAAAAGATCATGTTGGATTTCCATAGCGGCCTATGTGGGGGACATCACTTCTAGAAAACCACTGTCTACAAAATTCTCAGGGCTAGGTACTACTGGCCTACTCTATTCACTGACATCTATGCGAAAATTAGGGCTTATATCAAATCTCAGAAATACTTTGGGAAGCTGTTACATATTATTTTCATCATCCATATGACTGTTAATGATGTAAACCTATTTGTTGCCTTCATAGGGGTCAGTAGCCCGAGTTCCTGAAGAAAGAAGGGAGAAGAACTTTTCCTGAGAAAAGAAGTTGCATTTCCCTTTGTAAAAACCCTATTAAAAAGGATTTCCGCATGCTACACTATAGCTAGGGTGTGAAAATGCCTGATTTTCACAGGCTACACCATAGCTAGGTCATGAAGTGTTCGCAGGTTGCTATATAGGCAATGTGAAAAAATGATCATACGTGGGAAAAATGAGCATCTTCTTGATGCTTCTAGAAGGAGAAACTTCCATGGTGAGGTGTCATTCGAATGGTTTGGATCTTACTCGCTTTCATGATTTAGTGGGATCATCCTAACCTCCTCACCTTATCCTCTTCAACTTATAAAAGGAGAGGAGATCTCATGGATAAGGTTAGCTTTTGGAGTTTGGAGCTTTTGGGATTAACTTGGATTGGATTGAGCTTTGGAGATTGTTAGCTTGGCTAGATGAGCCATTTTGTCAAGATAGATTGTGAATATTATCATATCTATGCTCTCAGAATTATTGGAGTGGAAGTGTGTGGGGAATGAAGGATAGTTGGAAGGGACCTTACGACATCAAGGCCATGTTTGTAATCTTTGTTTCACATTTAATATGATACAATAATACGATTCTTTCCTATAAATATTGTTGTGTTTTATTCTATGATTCCTTGATCACATACATAGGTTTATATTGAGTTTAAGCTATTACTATCACTTTGGTTAGTTGTGTTCTTTTGCAGGATAATCATTGTATGAGTGTTGGAACAGAGTTAGGATGGCGATGACGAGAGGAAGTGGCGTTTAAACGGTATGTCACCTATCCCTCTTTAGTTAGTAAATTCAATATTTAAAACATAAGGAAACCGTCATGTTCTTGTGTGTTTTGTTCTAGATCTAGGTGGATCTAGGGAGATCAATTAGTGTCTGCACCTAGCGATTTATCCAATAACAAAATTGCTGACTCCACTGGGGAAACAGATTGTTTCCTGGTTATTCTAGTCTCCCTTACTTTGATTGCTTGTTTTCTGGTTTCTGAGTCTGTGGGAGATCCATCCAAACTCTCTGGATCTAAAAGTTCACTTATACTCTTTGTCATTTTTCCAAATTCCTTTTGTTTACAGACGTTCCCGCACTGTACCTGTATATGGCTTGCAAAAACCTTTGATTTTCTCACCCCACTGTTTAAACCAGTGTGACATTTTTTCACCCTTCACATTGCTAGCCTGCGAAAACTGATGATTTTCACACTATAATATATTGTTGGCTTGCGAACTTGTTTGTAATTTTTTTTTTTGGATTGGGTCTTGTTATATTTTGATGCCCAATTTTTCTTTGATCAACTGGATTGAACTTTTGGAGCCTATATTGTTCTGTTTACAGTCTGCTTGGCATTCTTTGAGTTTCTTTTAGCCATCTTTTGCTTGTTTGGTTTTGAAAGATTAGTCTCTTTCTTTGAGTGTATTTCAATTACAAAGCATGTGTTTTATTTAGAATTGTTTAGGGAAAGATCATATTTCTTTTGAATAGTTTTCTTTAAAAGAAAACTTTTAGTTTGGGTTTCTTTGTTTTAAAAAAGTTCATTATTGCTTTTAGTGAAATTTTTGAAACAAAAATATTTAATTTCTTTCTTTATATTATATTGGGGGCACCCTTTCATTTGAAGTAGCGAAATTGCATGATTCTTGGCATTTTTGGTCTTAAATTATGAATTTTTTTCTCCCTCATGGCCGGGGAGGGGGGGGCATGAATTGTGTATTGGTGTACAGTCTCTTTGTATCATTTCTTGAAGATATTGATATTGATGGTTTTAAAATTTTGGGACATTGTGCATATGGGAATGATAAATGTTTTCTCCTTCTTGTATCATAGTTTTCATCGAAATGAAAAGATTGCATATTCATATCCTTGCATAACTTTTGAGTCAGTCAAAACACCATATTGTCCACGCCATTTTCCTCTTGAGTAACAACAATCTTTAAAATAAAACGATTATAAAAATAGATTAGACATTTTTATATTTTCTGGTAGCAAACTGTTAAGAACCAAATATCAATACAGCATAGAAAAACCTCAGAAAAAGTACTCAACGCCTTGAAAACGAGATAATTTCAAATAATAAGCCTCTTCGAGGGGGAAACCTCCTTTTACCCCACTTAAATGTTCAAGTACAAGATGATTCAAAATGAAAATGTCTCCTTGGTATATATAGGAGACTAGGAGGTATAATTACAACTAATGGCCT
>ML782385.1:853711-882096 GCA_009831015.1 Picea engelmannii | reverse complement strand
GTAGTTGACATGGTGATCTCTTCGATAGGGTTGTTAGAGCATGATCTATTTACTCATGTCGCGACCCTCGACATGGTGTCCTTCCAGAGTGTGTTTCTTCCTTCTAGTGAAGACCTCTTGGAAGCCATGACTGAGTTTTGTCCTTTGACATGGTGTCATTCCAGAGCATTGTCCTCTTCGAATCCATGATCAAGAAGAGAGTGTTCGACTTCGAGGATAGTTTTTTTGTCTTTGAGGAAACCTCGTTAAAAAATGAAACAGAGGTCTTTGAGCATGATTTTCGGATTTCAAGCTCATTTAAAAATGAAACCAGCCTTGAGCATGGTTTTTTGATTTCAAGCTCATTAAAAAATGAAACCACTTACAAGGATAGTTTTTTGTCTCTGTGGCAACCTCGTTAAAAAATGAAACAAACGTTACAAGCATAGTTCTTGTTTCTATGTCAAGCTCGTTAAAAAATGAAATAGTTTTCCCCCTCTCTATTTGAGTCAAGTCCTTCATCTAGTATTTGAAGCTTCATTTCATTCTCCTTTGCAGTTGGATGAAATGAAGCTTGGGGGGAATTTTCTTATAGCCTCTGGACTTCATGCTGAAGTTTGAGCCACTAGCTTCTTAAGTTGGGGGCTAAGTACCAACCATGCGTTGGGAAGTCCAAGCATAGTTTTCTATGGTTCAATCTTGTGTAAAAATGAAACCACCTACCTCAAGCATAGTTTCCTCTGGTTCAATCTTGTGTAAAGATGAAACCAGGTCAAAGCATAGTTTTGTTTAGTTTTTAAGCTTGTGTAAAAAATTAAAATCTATCCCAAGCATAGTTTTGTTTTGTTTTAAAGCTTGCGTAAAAATAAAAACAATCCCGAGCTTAGTCTTTGTTCTTTCTCATGCTCATAAATACATAAGAATAAGTTACCGAGCTTAGTCTTTGTTCTTTCTCATGCTTGTAAATCAATGAGAATGTAACTGAGTATACTTTTATCACTTTTTCGGACTCATAAAGGTTATACGAAAAAGGAACCCACTGGAGTTCCCTTTAATTTCTTTTCAGACTCTCTAAACATGAAAAGATTTCCGAGCAACCTTGTTCTTTTCACGCTCGTTAAAGTATTTCAAGAAAACATATGTTGAGCGATAGTTTATCTCTTTTTCAGTATCATCAGACTACTTTATGGAAAAGGAACTGAGAGAGTTTTCTTTAAGTGTTTTTCAGACTCTCTAAACATGAAAAACCCATGAGTTTTCTTTCTTTGGACTCGTTAAATAAACATCAAAAGACCCGCAATGGGACTGAACCACTCCTTCCTAGGGTTCGTTAAACATACTTCGAGGGACTCGTCCAAAGGATGAGCTTACATTACAATAATATGTTATCCTCCTCAAGCTTGTATAAAAATAAAGAGGTACTCGCCAGAAATGGTGGGGGAAAAAATTGGGAAAGAAATGTATCTAAACCTGTATTCTGGGGAAGAGTCTCTTTTGAACATGACACCCTTTCACTCGCCTTGTGTCTAGGTTGGAAAATCCACTTGTCTCTTGATCATACTCCTTTAAGATTAAAAATTGGTCTGTGATCCTTGTTGTTGAGTCAGTGTTTCCAATACAGTTGTTGTGTCGTCAATATGTTCAAAGAGAAGTTCAACCCGAAAATCCTTCTATTGTGTCGGCCATTTCTGCAGTCCTTAAAGACTTCTATTGCATTGGTCATCCCTGGGTTAGTCTTGAATCACTTGTTACTATGATCTACATCAAATATTATTACTTGTTTCATGTCATTGATGTGGGATATATTAAGGCCCTCTTGTGACGAGTCTTTTCTTGTCGACTTCAACTCATTATCCAGGAATTAGACTTAGAAACTAATTGGTACCTTGGAACTTACATGCCTTAATGGAAAGTTTCCTCACTTTCGATAGTGGGTTTTCATTATTGACCCCTGATCGGGAGATTCCGCCGAGTGTTCGACTTCAACTCATTTATTCACATTCGTTGGATTGTACTAGTGTACCTTGGGAGTCATTGATATTAATGATGATTTCCCTCGCACTTGTTAACGATATACACTAATGACTGGTAATCAAGTGGTTTCTACCATGTTTGACTTCGACACATGTACTCACATGGTTAGATTCGTACTATAGAGTGGTGGAGATGAAGACCCTGAATCTTTTCTGATAGATTCAAGTTGCGTTGGAGTATATTCAGTGTACTGTTGCATATATCCACATTGTATGTCTGGTGGCTATGTTCAAATTTGAGTCTTTAACACATAGATCCACAATGTATTTTTGGTGGCTATGTTCAGATTTGAGTCATATTGGCATGGATCCACAGTGTATGTTTGGTGGCCATGACCTGTCTTACTTGACATGGATCTTCACATGTTGGAATTTACACTTTGAGTCATTTGTATTCTGAGTATGGGAATGCCTACCTTAGTGATGATATATTATTGTACTATATTTCTTTGTTTGTTGGCAGGTTTCCGACCGACTGTTTCTTGTTCCCTACACACACTCGACAAAGTATTTCAGCTATCACTCTATTCTAACTTCATACTTTGGGGGGTTCTTTGTTACACATTATTTTCATCATCCCTATGACCGTTAATGATGTAAGCCTATCTGTTTCCTTCAAAGGGGTCAGTGGCTTGAGTTCCTGAAGAGAGAAGGGAGAAGAACTTTTCTTGAGAAAAGAAGTTGCATTTTCCCTTGTAAAAACCCTATAAAAAAGGAAGTTCGCAGGTTGCTATATAGGCAGGGTGCGAGAATGCCTAATTCTCACAAGTTTCACCATAGATGGGGTGCGATATGTTCATAGGTTTCTCTACAGGCAGGGGGCAATAATGCCTACACGTGGGAAAAACAAGCGTTTTCTCGAATCTTCTAGAAGGAGAAACTTCTATAGTGAGGTGGCATCCGAATGGTTTGGATCTTACTCGCTTTCATGATTTAGTGGGATAATCCTAACCTCCTCACCTTATCCTCTTCAACTAATAAAAGGAGAGGATTTCTCATGGAGAAAGTTAGCTTTGGTTAGCTTTGGAGCTTTTTGGATTTGGCTTGGAATTATTAGCTTGGCTAGAGTGGTTTTGAGTTTTGCCTTTGTCAAGATAAATTGTGAATACCATCATATCTGTTCTCTCAGAATTCTTGGAGTGAAAGTGTGTGGGGAACAAAGGATAGTTGGAAGGGACCTTACGACATCAAGGCCATGGTTGTAATCTCTCTTTCACATTTAATATGATACAGTAATATGATTCTTTCCTATAAAGCTTGTTGTGTTTTATTGTATGATTCCTTGATCACATACATAGGTTTATATTGAGTTTATGCTATTACTATCACTTTGGTTGGTTTTGTTCTTTTGCAGGTTCATCATTGTATGAGTGTTGGAATGGATCTAGGATGGAAATAGCGAGAGGAAGCGACATTTAAATGGTATGTCACCTATCCCTCTTTAGTTAGTAAATTCAATATTTAAAAATTAAGGAAAACATCATGTTCTGGTGTGTTTTGTTCTAGATCTAGGTGGATCTATGGAGATCAGTTAGTGTCCTCACCTACCGATTTGTCCAATAACACCTGTGTTATGCATTGGGAAGTCCAAGCATAGTTTTCTATGGTTCAATCTTGTGTAAAAATGAAACCACTTACCTCAAGCATAGTTTCCTCTGGTTCAAGATTGTGTAAAAATGAAGTCAGGTCCAAGCATAGTTTTGTTTTGTTTTAAATCTTGCATAAAAATGAAAACAATCCCGATCTTAGTATTTGTTATTGATTATGCTCGTAGATACATGGTAATAAGTTATTGAGCTTAGTATTTGTTATTTCTCATGCTCGTAAATCAATGAGAATGTAACCGAGTATAATTTTATCACTTTTTCGGACTTGTAAAGGTTATACGAAAAAGGAACCCACTGGAGTTCCCTTTAAGCTCTTTTTAGACTCTCTAAACATGAAAAGATTGCTGAGCGATCTTGTTCTTTTCATGCTCGTTAAAGTATTTGAAGAAAACATTTGTTGAGCGATATTTTATCTCCTTTTTGGTATCATCAGACTACTTTATGAAAAAGGAACTGAGAGAGTTCTCTTTAAGTGTTTCTTAGACTCTATAAACATGAAAAACCCATGAGTTTTCTTTCTTTGGACTCATAAAACAAACATTGAAAGGCCCATGTGGGACCAAACCACTCCTTCCTAGGGTTCGTTAAACATACTCCAAGGGACTCATCCAAAGGATGAGCTTACATTTCAAGCATATGTTATCCTCCTCAATATTGTGTAAAAATAAAGAGGTACTCGCTAGAAATGGTGGGGGGAAATTTGGGAAAGAAATGTGTCTAAACCTTTATTCCATGGAAGAGTCACTTTTGAACATGACACCCTTTAAATCGCCTTGTGTGTAGGTTGGAAAATCCACCTGTCTCTTGATCATACTCCTTTATAAGATTAAAAATTGGTCTGTGATCCCTGTTGTTGAGTCAGTGTTTCCAAGACAATTATCGTGTCATCAATATGTTCAAAGAGAAGTGATGCAGCACCCTCAAACCTAGGGTTAAGGTCTGCGTAGGATCACTCTTTTTCTACCCTTTGAGTCTAACTAACTCTTTGATTCCTTTTCGAGAAATCAAACACACCTATGATGGTGTCACCACAGGTTCTTATGAATTGAGCCCGCGTGCACAAATGCTAAGCATCAATTCAAATTCTCCGATCCACTATGTGATCACGTCCTTCACTATTTAGGAACTTTGGATATCGTGAATTCATGACTCCTGTTACCAAGTGTCTCAACTCTTCGACTTCCAAAACCCGAATTGTCGATTCACCGAACTGTAGGCCTCGTTATCCTCCACACTTATATTGCATTTCATGATTTTGGGAATCTCTGGAACAAATATCCCGACCTCCTATTTCCCGAAATGCCGAAATGTTGAATTCCGACATGTTTCCCAGTACTGGCCTCACAAAGAAACTTTCCACCTTTTCGGAGCTTTAGACTTCGCGATTCCACATATCCTGATGCTAAGCTTTTGGTTCTCCAACCCATGAACTCCTAAAATGGTCAACGAATTTGACTTTCGCTTTTTGTCCTCTATCTTTGTATGTGAATTATTCTTCCCCCTCAAACCTCCGAACTCCGAAATGAAAGTTCACGAGTAATCCAATGACCCTCGTTGGCTTGGGTCTACAACCCTATCTCTTCTGATCTTCTTTCACAACTTTGAGTCTTCAAAAAAAAACTCCTGCACGCACTCCTTGTGGCAACCCTTCAAATACTTCTAAGTATTTGATTTCCTTGACCCTGTGCATTTCCCTTGCAACAATAGTCCTTCAACTCTTCTCCCTGTTGACAAGTTCTGAACTTTCAACCAGCCTGCACACACCTTTCACGGCTTATGTTCCTGACTTGCACTTCCGCAAGAAATGAGAACAATGGTATCCCTCTTGAGATTTTAAGAAATGAACTTTGAACCCGTCAATACACTCCTTGCGGACACTCTACTGCACTCCTTGCAGGAACTTTGACTCAAAAAGAGAAACAATTGAAACTCATTTCTTTACTCTCTCAGACTTCAAATACCCAACATGAAATCAAACATACATAGCATAAAAGAAAATGTACAACAGAAAGAGTAAAACAACCATGATAATAACTTTCAACATGTATACATAGAAAGCATTAGAACACCATGAGTCTGAATCAAAGCTTCATATATTAATCTCATAATTTTTGTACATGGGCTCTTATACAAAGCTCTCTGCTTCTCTTCTCTCTATGATCTATGCTCTGTTGATAATGTTAATGTTAATGTTACAAATGATACAAGATGAGGGTGTCTATAGTCGGTTTTTCCTCCTACCTCTAAACTGTCTAATCTAGAATTTAATTCTACCTACTTACATTAACTGCCTATAAATGCCTCTATATCTTATAGATGAGAGTGGATCACTCAAGATCTGTTTACAATATGGAAGTATGCATTCTCTTAACTATTACATTAATGTCTGCGCATCCAAACTTTCAAAACAATTCAAACATTTTCAACATGTGCCAAAAATGAAGTGGCGTTTGTCCCACACTCGCTTGTTGCTGGCGATGCTCCTGCATCATACTCCCTCACTTGAAAAATTTCATGAAGTCTTGTTCATGATTTCTTTCATTGTCTGTCTATGCTTTTGAATTTTTGTTTCATTTTTCCAGCTGGCATCTTCAACTGGATGTCCCTTCCATTTGACCAAGTATTTGAACTATTCTTTTCTCCTGGTCCTCTTGCTGACTCTCTTGTCAAGTATTCTCTCCATATGTGGATTTCTAGCTATAGGCATTTGTTTAGCCCACTGAACCTCTTCCTGTTCACTATCTACTCTTGCTTTTCTAGCTTTGTAAGGGTACAAATCTAAAATGTTGAATATCAGTGAAATTCCGATCCCATCGGGTAATTCAATCTCGTATGCATTCGCCCCAAGTTTTCTTATGAACCTGCATGGTCCAATTTTGTTCATTTTTAGTTTGTTATATGTTCCCCTTGGGAACCTCTCCTTCCTCAGATGTGTAAGAATCAAATCACCAACTTCAAACTAAATTTGTCATATGTGTTGATCTGCTCTATGCTTATACTCTCGGTTCGAGTTGTGCAATCGCTCCTTCACTTGGCTATGAATTTCTTTCATTGCCTCTGCAAAATATTCTGCACTAGCACTCTTAGTTTCATTTTGTTCTGAATCTTTCAATTCAGAAACTCCCCTGGGTTGCATTCCATAAACAACCTGAAATGGACTCTACCCTGTGCTTCTATTGATCGAATCATTATAAGAAAATTCCGCCTATGGTAGAATGTGATCCCACTGACTGTGATGTTCAGTCACTAGGCTCCTTAGTAAATATCCCAAGCTTCTATTTACAACTTCTGTTTGCCCATCCATATGAGGATGATAAGTTGAGCTAAAAGACAAACTTGTCCCCAAATTTTTCCATAAAGTCCTCCAGAAATGTCCCACGAACTTGGTGTCTCGATCCGAAACGATGCTCCTTGGTAAGTCGTGAAGTCTGACAAATTCCTTGAAAAACATGTTCATGATATGAGTCGTGTGACTATTTTCTGACATGGTATAAAGTGTTCCATTTTCAAAAATGTGTCCACTACCACAAAGATTGAATCTAACCCTCTTTGGATTCTTGGCAATCCCAACACAAAATCCATGCTTACTGCATCCCACGACCTCTTTGGTATGGGTAACGACTGATATAACCTTGTGTTCTGTTTCCTTCCCTTTGTGTGCTGACAAATTCTGCATCTATCCATGAATATTTTAACATCTTCCCTCATTCCTGGCCAAAAATATGAGCCAGTCAACTTTGAGAACGTTTTATCATGACCAAAATGTCTGACCAATCCTCCACTGTGTTTCTCCTTCAACAGACTCTCCCTCATGGAGAATTTTGGAATACACATTTGATTGCCCTTGAATAATAATCCATCCTGGATCATATATTCAATACATTGACTTCTATCCCAGAGAATTAGATTCTCAGATGCTTCATACGCCTCTTTGAAATCTGTATCATCCTTGTACATATACTTGAGGTTATCAAAACCCAATGTTTTGACTCTAAATTCCTGCATAAATAAACATTTCCTTCTCAAAGCATTGTTGCACCCTTTTCGTCACCTTGGTGAGCAAATAAAAGGTGCTTACATGCCCAGTTGGGTCCTGCTGAGCATGACAGCTGTAGAGGAAAGAGTTAGAGAAAGAAAAAACAAAACTATAAGCAAGAATTAAACTAATACAAAAGAAAATCATAAGCATAGGGACATAGAGATAACAAACACAAAAAGACCCATGTCACCAATGTTTTTAGGCTGATCTATTGATGAAATCAAAGCACCAAGAAGAAAGGGGACTATGAGTCCCTTCTTCCTCCAAGGGAAGGCTCTTGGACCCTCACAAGCTTGCTCTCGTTACAACAAGAAAAATGAAAATGGTGGTGAAAGAACTCCTTGCAAATCCACTCAATGGAGAGGTGGATTGCTCAATGAAATGGTGCCAATGTGCTCTTGTCAAGGATGGAGTCCTTAAAACAATATATGCAACATAACATTACATGAAATTCCTTGATAAAATGAGGTGCATTCATGGATTTTTATATCATTTATTTGGGATTTTGTGTAACTGCTTTGTAGTGTAAAAAGAGGCCATTTAGGGCATTATTAGGTCTTTGAACAGCCCACCATTCAGATTTAGCTTAGATTTGAGGGTCAAATCAGCTTGGAAGCTGATCCATAAGTGGTTGGGAGGCTGACCACTTCAATAAATGCGTTGTTTAGCAGGTGCACGGCTTTTTATGCCAACAACCGCACATCGTGCACGTATGCTTGCATGCTACGTTCCTGTTCCGTGCATGTGCGCGCGCACCCAACTTCTGTAAAGCGCTCTTCAATTTTTCACTACTTTGTATAGTTTTTTCCCCTTTTTGAATGTTGTGAAATTAATTCAAGTCCATGAATGACTTCATCACTGTTTGACGATGCTGAGTTCTTGTAACCACGTGTTGACGAAATTTCTGTGATAACAGATGCCCCCTGATGGATGAGGTTAGGAGCAGACGTATAGCTGAAATGCATCAATGTTTCTTCTACTGAGAATGTTGTTGTAAGATAGAGCAATAGTGGGATCATTTAGAGCAATCCTTTGGAGGATAAAGGAACCGGTAGGACCCGCCCTTCTATAAGGTGCGTAAAATATACAACTATGTACAAACGAGGCAGGCATGCCCCATGCTCGTGTTATGTAACCATGAAAAAAGATGACTGAAGTGTTGGTGTAGACAACTGTAGCACCCTCGGGGGTGGTGATGATAAAGGAAGAAGACAATTCTACAAAGGAACATACTCTGAATAATAGGCAATGATCGCGGAAATAAGTATCGGCGATGATGCGGGCATTGATGGCCCTACCAAGTTCAGAGGTCTTCGGAAAATGATAGAAATAACTGCAATAGTCGCAAAGTAAGACCCACCATAACATGAGAAAGTGTTGGCGTCGAATGTTATGGGGGCCAACGACAGCAGGGAGAAATGGTGTTTCCCCCTGTGCCATTCGAGATCTCTCATTAAATGGAGAATGAGAATCAAGATACTGACGCCCTTCTAGAAAAATTGTGTTGATGTCGACAAAAGGGGAACGTGACTCCCAGAAGCAAAGGATTTCGTGGAATCTACTGAGGTGAGGAAGTGGCAGAGGTACATGGACGAAGTCAAAAAGTGGGAAGACTCAAGACTTCCCTTGGTTGGAGGATGTATGAGATAAAAAGTGGCTACAACCGTGTAACGAGGTCAAGTGACAAGGGGACGACAAGACCAGGGATGAGTTGTGCCAGAGGCAGGACAAAGTGAACAAATGCAAAGGGTAGAGGTAAGTGACCTATCGGGTACTCTGAATATGTGGACGATGCCGGCCAGGGTAGATGATGAGTGATGCTCCAACCAAGGGTGACATGGGTTGCGTTTGGCCAAAAGGAGGGAAGCAGGTCGCCAACAGTGACGAAAAAAAAGGATAATGAAATGACTGAAAATAAAGGTTTTTGTACAATAAATAACGAATAATTTGGGGGAAAAAATGTAAAAATACAGAAACGGGTGCCCCAGTGTGAAATGAGTGCCCCAGGGAGGGCATAATTTTTTTTTGGAAAACTGATGAAGGGTGGGGGCCCCATTGGTGAGTTTCTTTATGAGGTATGTGAAATGAAGATAGGTTTGCAGATGGGAAAACTGATGGTGGATGAAATGAAGGGTTCATGATACTGCAGAGGTGCAGGTAAAAAAAATAGAACTGTAAAGAGATAATCTGGGAGTCCATATGGAAATCTAGCAAAATGAGGAGAAGAAGTATGTGGTTGATTAGCAACATGATGAAAGACTATCAGGACTCCCATCCCTAAAGGGTAATGAAGAATAGCATGAGTGTCAAAAAGTGGCAAAGGGTGCTATGAATGGGACAAATCATGTGGGTTAGAATGCTACCAGGTAACAGTACCGATGATGCAAATGGAGGCGTGGGTACTGCAGAGCCGGGAATGGAGATCCTAGAGGTAAACATCAAAGGGTGTGACTGGAAATGAAAGTGGAATACAGCGGGAAAGACTACATGCTAGTGCTGAGTATATACCTGAAGGGGTGATGCCGAGGGATGAGGAGCAAGTACCTACACATAGAAAAACCAAATACCCAAAGTGAACAATATCTGAAGAGAAGCAAATATATGAGCATGTATTTGATAAATGTGACTATGCACATGCGTACCTGACCATGATATGAAAAAAAGGCGCCACGGGAGCTCAGAATAAAAAGTGACCCAGGGACTGTTGTGATGTAGGTGATGTGATGCTGATCTCGTGGCTAAAGATGGTTTGAAACATGGACACCTTGGGCTCCCGGAATGGTGAGTGGAAGTTTGGCAAAAGTCCTATATATAGTTGTAGGGCCCATATTGCCACCTCATTTGTACCTGCTGCAATAGTGACTGGACGAGCAGTTTTTAGAGGAGATTTGGAGATTCAGGGAGGACAAGGCATTCAATCGATAGTTTGCGAGTATCAGGTTAGTGGTCTGATCATCCTGCATAGAAATAGGTTTTCAATTTTTGGGCAGGGGTTGTACGGAGGGTCGTACATAGGGTTTTAGGGGGTCTGGGCCCCACATGCACGGGTGATCAGGTGATAATCGCGCATACATGTGCACCTGTTCATTAGATATGTGCACATGGGTGTGCAATGGAGAGAATTTAAGGTGTGCCTGAAGGGCGTGCCTGTGAGTTGGACAGGTGTGCATCAGTGCGCGCTTGTGGGTTTGACAGGCGCGCATCTTTGCGCATCTGTATGGTGAACAGGTGCGCGTAAGGGTGCGCCTGTGAAGAAAATAGGTGCACAATGATGCGCACCTGTTCAGTGTACAGGCGCGCATAAATGCGTGCATGTGTAATGAACAGGCGTGCATATATGCGCGCCTGTGTAATGAACAGGCGCGCATGTGTGTGCGCCTGTGGGAACAAAAACCGCGCCTAGGAGGCAAGGTTTAAAGGGAAAAAAAATGAGTCTTTTTGATGCTATTGATGGTTGCCTGAGCTGATATAGGACTCTGTGTTGTCTACAGGTGGACAGTAGTGATGATGCTAGTGCGGTGGTGAGAGCAAGACTGGGCTTAGTTGCGAGACATCGTGGCCATTGAGGGGCCTGGCGTGCGTGCGACTTTGGAAACCTGTGGGTTGCTAAAGTTTTTTGAGTGCCCGTTGATACGGGCACAAGAGTATTTGTTGTAGTTCTTGATCCGGATGTGGAGTCCGGAGCTGCACTGCTTCCTCGTACGAGGAGAGCAGATCCCCTTCACTGTGGTGGAGGATATTTATTTTCTGACTGGGCTCCCCTTTCGGGGAATGCCCCTACCGGTAGAGCGAGTGTTGCCCAGGACTATTTCGCTGGCCGATATTGGCCAGAGATATTGCTCAGGTCGGGACTTTATGTCTGGGACGGTGGTGAGTATCGGTGCGATAGACTCCCTGGACCATCGTTGTATAGCGACGATGATTGTTTGGATATATGGGTCACTTGCAACCCAACAGATTAGTGGTGGCCAACTGTTGGTGCTGGAGAGAGTGGTGGTCGGTGAGTAGTTTGCTTGGGGGCTGACGCTCCATGCTAGGATGGTGGCACAGTTGGACCACTGTCAGTTCACGGATGGAGGAGAGTTTTCTTTCGAGTCCATCTTAGTGGCCTGGTTTTTAGAGAGGGTGTCGATGTTGCGCTCGAGGGTTCTGCTGGAGATGCTGGGGGCACAAGATCCATGATTGAGGCGGTGGTCGATAGTTTTGGTTCACCACGGTGGTGGTGAAGGTGGCCACTTCTTCTCGGCAGAGGCGGCACGGATATGGCGGTAGATGTCGCAAGTGATACTTCAGTACCCCTATGCTGGGGTGGACTTTCGGGGTGACCCGGACATGGTGCTACCTCCTGGGGAGGTTTTTGACCATCGAGGTATGTTTAGTATGTTGGTATGTTTTTGATTTATATTTTCGTTTGAGATATCAGTCCATATGTATATGATATAGATTTTGATACTATCTATTTTGTTGTTGTTTTATGTATGTGCAGATGTGGCACCTCGCGGGCGCGAGGTAGAGATGCAGAGAGTGTCAGCTCATTGAGAGCTGAAGAGATTACCGCAAGGAGAGAGAGGCGCTGACGAGAGGGTGTTGTGGGGTGACCATCTGAGCCGGAGCAGGCAGCGAGGAGGCAACGGTACGATGACCCTGGTGCGGGGCCATCACATGCTCCTCCGGTGGTGGCCAAAGTGGATTATGATGACATACATCATCGTCTGGAGACGATTCTATAGGATGTGCCTGAGGGCATGTGGACACGCATCCAGGATGAGAGTTTCCTAGAGCAGTGTGTGGGAGTACCGCCACCATGGCGGGCCATAGTGCGGTGAGCAGCAGTGCTTGCTGCTATGACGAGTGGACGCCTGCCACCAGGGCAGGAGGGTCCGGTGGGTGGTCCTTCACCACCGCCTGGGGCAGGTGGTGTTGGGCCACCACCTCCTCCTGAGGAAGGAGTAGATGGTGGGGTGATAGAGGCACCATGCGTGGTGTATGATGTACATTTTTGTTTTTGTTGGATATAGGCTGGTGAGCCCATTTTTTGTACCGAGGTGCTACATTGGCCTGTGGATACATGTATTTGTGTATGTAAACATTCAGATGGCCTGATGGGCCATTATATATATATGAGTATACATATTTTGAGATCCTGATGTTGTCTACATGTGTTTTTTTCTGATGATTTTGATGATGTCTATTCTATATATATGTTGTGACAGGATTTGTGAGATGGTTATGTATGTGTAGTTTGATGTGATATATTCCAATCTAACACCATGTTAGCTATTTTCTCTGTTGTTTGATTCAATTGTCTTGGAATATGTGTAAATGTAATGGAATCAAAATGTCGAGATAAAATCCTAACCTGCAGGTATTTGCGAAAGAGGTACGGATCACGTACACGGTAAATATTGTTTAGCTCGAGAACGACTAGTTGAGAGTCGAGGAAGACGCTAAGGTGATGAATATGATGATGTTGGGTGTCGGCCAGGAGGCCAATGACCGCAGTGTATTCGGCTTGGTTGTTGGTTGCTGGCCCCAAGCATATGCCGCTTGAATGTAGCATTTCATGTGAGGGAGTGTAGAGAGCCCAAGCAACCGAAGTGAGATTTTGCGTCCAATGGCTGGCCCCATCAGCATAACCAATGTGGTAGGCTGGTGGATGAAGCATCTGTCAATAGCACAAAGGATAGTTTAGACAAGAGGGGAGGAGAAAAATATTAAAAACACTAGAAAAGAAATAACCTAAAGTAGAATGACTACTTTTAAGCATAAAATTTCTTGAGATATAACCCGTTGACGGGTTCTTTAAGAGAGAGGCCTTTGGGAGAGGCCAGGATATATGCCCCTTTGGTGAGGAAATGTTGGATAATGTAAGGGCCATGCCAAAGTGATTCGAATTTTCCATGGCCAAAGGTATCATGAGCGATATCATAAGCCAGGACAAGGTCGCCTTTGCGGAATGATCGAAGGTTGACATGGCGATCAAAGGTAGCCTTGGATTGTTTTTTAGCTGCCTCGTTGTTCTGTAAGGAAGATCGACGATCTTCATCCAGAGACTCCAAGTTCAGCAAGCGCTTCTCCATTGGAGCAGTGTCAGGTAATAGCTCAATTGCAGTGCGTAAGGTGGAAATTTCACACTCGATGGGAAGAGTTGCCTCGACCCCATGGACTAAATGGAATGGTGTGAAACCAGTAGCGGTCTTCACTGCCGTTCGATAAGCCCATAGCGCAGAAAATAAGATATGATGCCAATTAGTTTTATGCTTATTAACCATGCGATGTAGCATGGTCTTGAGGACTTTGTTAACTGCCTCGACCTGTCCGTTTGACTGAAGGTAATATGGTGAGGCAAACTCGTGATAGAATCCTAACTGAGATGAGAGTTCGAAGAAGATCTCATTCTCGAAGTGTTTCCCATGGTTGGAAATGAGTTGGAGTGGTACTCCAAAATGGGATATGACGTGGTTAAAGAAAAAACGCATTGCAGTGTCAGCGGTGTTGTTGAAAGTGGGCATAGCTTCGACCCATTTGGTGAAGTAATCAATGGCGACAACAATGTATTTGTGACCATTGCTGGAGGGGGGATTACAAGTCATAAAGTCGATGCCCCATTTACAAAAAGGGCCAACAGTAATGACAGGGTGAAGAAGAGCGGGGGGGCCTCGGGCTTTGTTGGCATAGAGCTGACATTGCTCACATAGTTTCATGGCATGAATGAAATCATGAAACAGGGTAGGCAAAAAGTAACCGGCTCAGATAATATTTTGAGCAGTGGATATACCCAAAAGATGGCCTCCACATGCGCCACTGTGGCAGTCATTTAAGACTCTGTCCGCCTCGTCAATAGTCAGGCAATGACAAAGAATGGTGTCAACGCCCCATCAGTATAGGATGTCTCTGATGAGGAGATAGCGGGGGGCCTGATGGCGAATACATTGTTGATCATCTTGTGAAAGGTGGTTACCGAACTTTTGAGTTCGGAGGTAGACGAGGAGGTCTCCGTACCAAGGATCATCCGAAGTGATATAAAAGAGATGTTCATCGGGAAAGTCGGTATTGATGGGGACACTGGGGATGTCAGAGGGGAGGGCCATGACAAGTTTGGCGAGAACGAGGGCCTTCTTACTCTTAGGTGTTGAGAAATCAAGGTCGTACTCCTGAAGGATAACGATCCATCGAGCGAATTTGTCGTTAACCTGGCGATGGTTGAGCAAGTACTGCATAGGGTTGGAATCTGCAACAACCTTGGTGGTGCGAAGCAAAATGTAATGACGCAGTTTTTGGAATGCAAGGACAACTGCTAGAGCAAGTTTCTCTTCATGTTTATACTTCAAGGGTGGTCTTGAGAGGTTCTTACTGTTATAACCCTAAATTTCACTTCACATGCTTACCATGCATCAAGCCAACTCATATCCCTTCCTTGCCAAAGCCATGCTGAACAAACTCTTGAAAATCCTCTTAAAACAAGTGGCATGCACCCTAACCCACTACTGCACGCGTTGGAACGCTGGCAGGCCTCTTATAGCACGATTTTGAAAGCTAGCAGGCCTACTATAGCCCACGTTTACCTAAACAAAGCAAAAAAACAGGAAAGTTGCCAACGGGACAAAAAGCTATGGGTCAGTTAACTGAAACTCCCAGCCATGCATGGCCGAGAGTTCATCCAAAACCCTAGCTCCTTCTAGCCTATAAAAGAAGGGGTACGGGTACTATTTGGAGGAGGAAAATTATAGCAAAGAAACTCTTCCCAATTGCCAAATCTGTTTGTCCCAACCCTTTAGCCTTTCCTTAAAGCCTAAGGAGAATTCAAGCAAAATAATTGGAGGACAAAGAAGAGGAGGAGCCCAGGATCAGGATCGAGGAATGATGGCCGGTATCTATCATTATTGTAAGTTGATTCATCTTGAGATTAATAAAAGAATACTTTTCCCTTCCCAATGCACGAGTTATATATGTTTTATTCGATTTATGCTTAATATCTAACCCTCATGTAGAAAAATAGCATGCATGCATAGTGTTTTGTCTTGGTTGCAGGATTGTCTTTGGAAGGAGCAGCGTAAGCAAGCGAACAAACCGCAACAGAGGATCTACACCAAACGTCAGTAAAAAGGTTAGTAGGTATTTTCCATGCTTGTGTGTGAAAAAGGGGTTGAGTTTTGGGGTGATAGGTTAAAAGTGATTTCTTTAGGGTCATGATCTGCATGCAAGTTTAGCCCTAGCTTGTTAGTCCATAGGGTATTATTTCCCAACAACACTTACTAATGTAGTAAATGATGTGTTCACGATTGTCATCTCCGAGCTGGACGAGGACGTCGGCTACTGATATAGTTGATGCTGATACGTAGAGGATGTAGTTGCGATTATAGTCAGGTGCACTTATTAAAGGTGCATTTGAAAGTGCTGTTTTAAGATCGTCAAATGACTATTGGGCATAGTCATCCCAGTGAAAAGGGATGTCGTGACGTAGTAAGTGGAGGAAATCGTGTGCGCGTATGGCGTAATTGGGAACAAAGCATCTAATAAAGTTAGATTTGCCCTGTAGACTCTGAAGTTGTCGTAAATTTTGGGGAGGTGGAATTTTGGTGATAGCTTGGACTTTGAGGGGGTCCATGGTAATACCGCTTTGGGAAACAATAAAACCGAGGAGGCACCTTGCGGTGATGCATAACACACATTTGAGAGGATTGAAGCGGATGTTGTACTGACGACACCGTTGAAAGATGATGCGTAAATCATCGAGATGCTGGGTGCGTTTCTTGGATCGAACTGTGAGGTCATCCAAGTAGGTGAGGATGATGTTGGCCAAATCATGGAAGATGTATGTCATCGCCCGCTGGAAAGTTGCATCGACATTTTTTAAGACGAAAGGCATGACACGGTATGCAAAAGTACCCCACGGGGTAATGAATGCAGTTTTATACTGATCGACTGGGTGGATTTGAATGTGGTTATAGCCAGAGAATCTGTCCATAAAGGAGAGAGCCTTGTGGCCAGCGCAGTTGTTGATAATTTGATCGATGAAAGGCGTTGGAAAGTTGTCTTTGGGAAATGCGTTATTGAGATTGCGAAAGTCTATGAAAACGTGGATAGTGACCTATTTTTTGTCGACGGGTACAGGGTTGGAAACATATGAAGTGTAAGCGATGGGGTAAATAAACCCGGCCGTACGTAATTTGTCAATTTCATCTTTGATAGCCGCGACTTTGGATGGGTGTAGCGGTCGTTGTTTTTGGTGAACTGGTGTGATGTCATGCCAGGTGTCGATGCGATGTTTAACAATAGAGGGATCGAGGCCAGGAATTTTCGTGTATGACCAGGCGAAAATATCCCTATATTCCTGGAAGAGGGCTTTATATGTGGCGATTTCCTGAGGAGTGCAAGCAGCTCCAATGATGACTTCTTCGACGATGCCATTTTTAATGGAAATGTCGATTTTGATGGTGGGGGAAATGTTGGCCATATTACCTTCTTCAAAAGCGTCAGGGGAAGGAATGGGATTGTTGAACCAATCAATAGGCCCTGATGGGATAAAATCTTTGGTTTTGACCGCGTAAATGGGGTTTTGGTTAAGAAGCATGAGGGATTCCTGTGGAAAGAAGAGTGCTCGGTGATGTAGTGCATCCCAGGGAGACTCTGGGTGGTGTAGCTCTTCCAGTATTTCCTCGTCGCATTAGAAATGTCGAGAATACAAGGGGTCATGAGGAGCAATCTCGGTGACAGTGTGGTTTCCCCCTGATGGAGAAGCAGAGGGAGCAATGCTAGGAGATGATGAGGGTTCACTCAACATAAACCATATATTGAAGTACTAAGGGGTACCCGTGGTGGTTGGGTGGAGAGTGTCCATAGGAGAGTTGGGGGGGTTGTGGGGTAAATCCTCAGAAACCTCATTTAAGAACCATGGAGGCATTGGGAGTGCCTCGGGCCCAGGAGAAATGACATGAAGATCCTCTAGTGATGAGGTAATGTCAATTATTGCCTCTGCGGGTTGGTGAAGCAGGGTCAATTGATGTTGCCTGTATTCAAGGATCATAGGACACTGGTATGTAAAATGAGCTAATGAATCGCAGAGAGAGCAAGGGCATCTCATACGTTCATTGAATGAAGTGGTGACATAGCGAATGTTAGTGATATTTGAAGAGGACGTAGCTGGGCATGGGTTGTTCTGGAAGTTCTGGCATACAACCGCTAATGTCTGCTGAAAGCATGGCAGTGCTGGGCAATGATGGGTGTAATGGCCATACTCTGAGCATATAGCACAAGAATATTTGGTCCTCAACCCTTTACTACTAGAAGGGTTGGTGGTATTGGTGGGAATAGCAGTAGTGACAGGTGTTGTGGGAGTTTGATTGGGGGGGATCAAATTCTGTAATTCAAGTAGTGATGGACAATTGTTGGTTTGATGGCCCTCTTTCTCACATAGTGCCCAAGGTGGTGAGATGCGTGGAGGAAGTGGAGTGGTGGTATCCTTCTTCTTCCTCCTGCCCCCAGCTATAGCAGGGGGGTTAGTGAGTATGGGGCTAGTGGGGGTAAGGACAAGAATCGTCATTGGGATTCCTTCCTGTGGGGGAAGGGATGGTCGAGGGACCATCTCTGGTGGGTGTAAGTACCAAACTGGGATTTCTAACACCATATTGGGTAGTGTGAGCGTTGCGGCTACCTAAAAATCTTCGATACCTAGTGGAGGGTAAAAGAAGGGAATTTGGGTGAGGGGTTGGGTGATTGTCTCCCAAATGAGACTATGCCCCTTAGGGGATGTGGATGCGTGGACTGTTGGGGTCGACGAGTGTGCAGGAGGCTCCGGCGGTAGTGGTTCTGCGACTACTGGGATGTCAGGAATGACTGAAGCCTCCTGAGGAGGAATAGCATCCTCTGTGTGAGTTCTGTTAGATGAGATGACGCATACTTTATTAGGAGGATGAAGGAGTGGTGGTGCTCCATGGTATGTTCCTAACAAGGATGGATCTTTAAAAATCCCAGGACCCATCTCGACGAGTGGATATGCATCTTGGTTGGTGTGGATGAGAGGAAGAATGTTATCGAGGTTGGCAGATGGGTTAGGCTCATAATGTGAGACTTGGTTGATGGTCACGATATTCCCATTATGGGGGAACATCATTGTCCGAAAGACAGAAGATGCCACTGCCTTCATAGTGTACATGTAGCTACGACCGGATAGGATATTATAATCAAGCGGGGCGTCGATAAATTCGATATCAATGAGAATAGTCTTTCCCCCGATTTCAACGAGGATGTTTTGGAAGATCCCTTTGAGAGAGGATGGTCGTCCATCATAAGCTTGTAATGTGATGGCAAAGGGTATGAGTTCTGAGGAACCAAGTTTTTGCCATACTGTTTTGGACATGATGCATGTAGATGCACCTTCATCGATGATACACTGATGAACTGTGATGTTCCGTATTTTCAATGGTATTTGAAAAGCAATCAAGGTGGGAAGACGAGGTTCTCTGCTGTCAAGGTCAAAGGTGATGAGTCGAGTATCTGCAGGGTCGACTGCCCCCAAGGTGGAAAGTAACGATTTCCGCTGAGTGGGACAAGTCTAGAGGACTTCCAAGATGGACATGGCAGCCGGGGATTGTGCTAAGTTGTCTACCAAACTATAGTTGTGAGCTTCCCTAGCCTGTGGGTTGTGGACATTCCTGCGCAAGGGGATGCGAGGGATGCCTAGTGGTGGTTCAGCGGAAGGGCGAGGGATCACCAACAGGGGTCCCTCCAGTGTCGGATTCGTCTCTGAAGTAATGGGAGGAGACTCAGTGGGTGTATGATACTGACAGTTACGGGTTTGCAGAAGGATTTCTTCCTCACTGGTGAGGAGAATTGTTCGCTCTGCTAGATTGTTGGGGTTGTGGTATTGGCCCACCTGAGGTGGGGGGTGCTGTGTATCCTGTTGGGTGTTTATCACACCTTGATGTGGAATAAGATTTTGTATCACGGTGGGAGGGGGTTGTTGCACGTATTGTTGTGGTGCCTGTTGAGGGGCAGGTTGTGCAGGAGAATGGGGAAGAGCACCCGAGTCTTTCAACCATTTGAAATCAACGATATGGGGGAAATGATGAGTGTAATGGTCTAACTCACCACAAAGGGCACAAGGGAAGATGGTTTTAACATTATTTCACCCTTGGTGTTTGTTATTATTTCCCCCTTGGGGGTTTGGGTTCCCTTGGTTCTGGTTGCCCCCGGTTGGTTGGTGCTGTGGGGGTTGATTCCCGCCTTGACCTGGGTTCTTGTTATTCTGGTTCCATCCTTTCTTCTTGGAATTGTTCGATGGATGAGTTGGATTGGATGTGTTCAACTGTTCAAAATTTTGGTATTGTTGAGCAGTAGAAGGTTGAACAATATTTACCCCTGCATGTGGATGTGGGGGATCCATGGGTTGTGGGGGACCAGGAAATGAGAAGTATGAATTTTGTGGTGGTACCGATCCATAAGGTACATAGGAAGGCGTAGTTCTTTCACTAGTACTATAATCTAATGTTGAGGGAGTACCACTGTTTGTGGGAATAGGTGGATGTATGGGAGGTGTCGATGGTGGTCCACTGATGGGTGGAGGTATAGCAACATGGTATGGCTGTTGATAAGGGGGTGGGGGGTAGTAAGAAGTGCCCCCATATGCCGGTGGGTATTGAGGTGTTCCATACATCGATGGTGGTTGGGGTTGTGGACCATGGTGTGTGGTGGCACCTATTAATCCGTCTGCTGAGTGAGACATCCCAGGTTTGTCTTGGCCAAATGGAACAGGTTTTGGAAGATCAAGAAGTACCATGTATAAGTACCCTGACTGTGCATAGATGAGGTCATACTGTTGGGCCTTACTGATGGCTTCCTCTTCGGATTGAGTGAATGTGGAAGCTACATCCTTTCCAAGGAGAGAGACAAGTGATCTAAGAAACCAGTCGAGACACTGTTGCTTGGTGGTTTCCGCTTTACACAAACTATGTCGCCTACGCCACTCATGAATGTGGTCAGCGATGTGTGTGGATGAGTTTTGTTTGAAGTTAGACAGTAGTTCTAGACCATTGTCGTGGCAGATGGGTAATTGGAAGAAGGTCAAGAATTCTTTGGCCAATGACTCAAAGGTCGCATGGGACCCTGATTTTTCTTCGACATACCATTTGGCTGATGGACCAGTGAGTGTGCATTGAAATAATCATATTCTGATGGAATCATCCATAATGCTATTGGAATAACACCATAGATGAAAGGTCGTGACATGGTTGGCAGGGTAATCCCCTGCTTTTCCTTCAAACTTTGGTATGTCTGAAGGAAGTTTTGTGGGCATTGCAGGCCATGTGGCGTCATGCAATATAGGATCATTGGTGAGTTTGGTGAGATCTGGTATGTTGAGCGAGGCCAGATATGGAATCTGTAGTGGGGGGGGAGGGTTAGCTCCAGCCATAGTGTGTTGTGAACCTGACCCTTGATGGGGACTAGGTGGGTTGGTGCTCCCTCCTTGAGAGGAAGTGGGTCCCCCGCTTCCGTGCAAAGGAGAGCGAGTGAACGGATGACCTTGGGAAGTTGACCCAAGTAATGTAGAACCAAGAAAAGCTGATCCTAAGATAGTAGCACTCACATGAGTGTGTGAAGGAGGTGTCGATGAGTGGGAATGACCAGATACTCCCCCTAAGATAGGAGGGATATTGAGCAAGCATCGTGAATGATGGGGGTTCTGTGGTTCCCCTATGATGTCAGACTTAGCTATGTGAATATGTGCAAAAAGTGGTGAGAGAAATACAGAAATAAGAGCATTTGCGTTGAATGTTTACACAATATATATCCAAATCAAACTGTAATCATATGTGCATCATACATAAAATGAGAAAGAAACACATATATGTGGGTAAGTGGATTTTGTTCGCGTGGGGGAACCAAAAGAAAGAAAATGCTCGTGTCCTAGAAGACGTAACGTCCTTCCTCTCAAATAGCACTGGACCTTCCAATAGTACTCAACAGTGGGGTCTGAAGTCACTGGAAGAGAAACTAGTGAAGGATGAAGTAATTGGTTACAATGAGGGGTAAAGGGGGAATATCCCGAAAGAGCTGGCGATATTTCCCAATAGCCACACAAAATCCAATCAAGGTGCAATTGCAACCCACAATTGCCACCTGGGTAGATGTCCTATATTTGGTCACTAGGTACCTCGGTCAAAGTGTGGAATTTAGATTTTCGGCCTAAGAAATGGGTCACGGGATGGATCCTGTCCAAGAGGTGGGTGCCTCAAGGGGGGACGCACAAAAAAACTGGACCTCGGCCTTCAACCCTTCACGGGTATCTCCCTGCCTTATGGTGATTGGAACACTTGACTTGGAGGATTTTAAGTTCCCTATTTGACAACCACTATGCTTTGACAATGTGAGAACCAGATAACGGGGAGTTATTTGGATGCCTATCCCTGAAATCCTACCTAGACTAAAAACTTTCTTTTGGCACCTCCTATGGAGGAAAACTTAGTGAGTTCTTAGAAATATTTTAGATGAAGTTGTTTTGTGAGGTTGGGGGTGCTAACCAAGCTCGTTGATTAAAAATGGGAGTGGATAGTCCTATCCAGAAAAGATGGGGTGTTTTTCGGAATCCCTTTTTGGAGGAAACTTACTTAGACCTCCATGTTTCAAGAAGAATCTATGTGAGTGATAAGTGACTTTTGTGTGTGAGTGAAAGTGTGCCAAGTTTTAGTTAATTTAGATGTCACCTTGCTGCATGTGGACTTCGGTTGGTCCTTACAAGAGTCTGATTACCTAATTAGCTAGATGTCTTTGGTAGAACCTTGCGTAATTCAAAAGTCCTAGGAAGCTAGCATGTGGACATGTGTGTCTATTACTATCCTTTAACTCCATATGGTGATGTAATCTAGAAAAGCTTGAAACTATCCTAGATTGAACATGTGGGCATGTATGGGCCCGTTACAAACCTTTAAACTTTCCTAGTGTTTTGATCTAAGAAAGAAAAATTCCAAACACCATCCTATCTTTGTAGCATGTGGGAATGTATGGGTCCGTTACAATATTAAGATACATTTGAAAAATAAAACTAAGAGGGGTCCCAAGAAGGGTCGTTTTCCTCTCCTAAAGGTTTTAAAGTTTGTTAAGGGAGATGAAATTGTTTTACAATCTTTTTCTGATTCTCAAGATCGCTTGAATGCGCGAGAGAAGAGCATACTAAGCTATTGTAATTCAAATTCTAGTCCCAATGTAAGTTTAGATGTGATTAAAATTGATGTTCACCTTAGATTGTAAGTTAAAACAAGCCATCCACGTGGAAAAAAGCAAATAAGGGAAATTGATTTTTATCCTCCTAAGTGCCTATGTGTGCTTGACAACCCCTTTATATGATGAGGGGACTAAGTGTGGTGCAGTGTTTAGAGCATGCTTAACATCCTTTTCAAGAAGGAAAATGGCCTTCCCCACATCCCAAAAATTGACAATGTGAAATTTAGCTTAGATGCGTGGCCCCTAGTGTAGACAAAGGCACACAGAGCACAGGTGCGCAAACAGAGATAGGTCTGAAAGCGCATGCGCGCAGAGAATGGCTGGCAGTTAAGCGCATGCACGCACGATGCGCGTCTGTGGGGTAGAATACCCGCGCACCTATGACAAACGGCCGAGAAATAAAATCCGGATGGATTTCTCTCAATTCTCCTCTGAATTGGATGGTTGGCAGGTCGGCCTAGGCTGGTTTGTGCACCTACAAGTTAATCAAACTAAAAGAAGAGAAAAATAAACCTAAATGAGGTAGTAATTTGATACCTTTCCCTAGTGGAGTCGCCAATCTGTTTCACCCTTTTCGTCACCTTGGTGAGAAAATAAGAGGTGCTTACATGCCCAGTTGGGTCCTGTTGAGCATGACAGCTGTAGAGGAAAGAGTTAGAGAAAGAAAAAACAAAAATATAAGCAAGAATTAAACTAATACAAAATAAAATCATAAGCATAGGGACATAGAGATAACAAACACAAAAAGACCCATGTCACCAATGTTTTTAGGATGATCTATTGATGAAATCAAAGCACCAAGAAGAAAGGGGACTATGAGTCCCTTGTTCCTCCAAGGGAAGGCTCTTGGACCCTCACAAGCTTTCTCTCCTTACAACAAGAAAAATGAAAATGGTGGTGAAAGAACTCCTTGCAAATCCACTCAATGGAGAGGTGGATTGATCAATGAAATGGTGCCAATGTGCTCTTGTCAAGGATGGAGTCCTTAAAACAATATAGGAAGCATAACATTACATGAAATTCCTTGAGAAAATGAGGTGCATTCATGGCTTTTTATAGCATTGCTTTGGGATTTTGTGTAACTACTTTGTAGTGTGAAAAGAGGCCATTTAGGGCATTATTAGGTCTTTGACCAGCCCACCATTCGGATTCATCTCATATTTGAGGGTCAAACCGGCTTGGGAGTTGATCCATAAGTGGTTGGGAGGCCGACCACTTCAATAAATGCGTCGTTTAGTAGGTGCACGACTTTTTGCACCAACAACCATGCATCGTGCATGTATGCGCGCATGCTACGTTCCTGTTCTGCGCATGTGCGCGCGCACCCAACTTCTGTAAAGAGCTCTTCAATTTTTCACTACTTTGTATAGTTTTTTTCCCTTTTTGAATGCTGTGAGATTAATTCAAGTCCATGAATGACTTCATCACTGTTTGACGATGTTGAGTTCTTGTAACCACGAGCTGACGAAATTTCAATGATAACAAGCATCAACAACTTTGTTAGCAGTCCCAGAAATATGTTTAATTACAAAAGTAAAATTCTGCATGTATTCAACCCATTTTTCATGCTTCTGGTTCAATTTGTCCTGTTGAGTTACAAATTGTAAGGCATAATTATCACTATACAAAACGAACTCTTTAGGAACCAAGTAGTGCCTCCATTTTTTCAGTGCCTGTATGACCGCATAAAATTCTTTGGCATACGTGGAGTACTTAACCTTCGCCTCATTTAGTTTCTCACTGAAGTATGCAACTGGCCTGTCATCTTGACTCAAAACCTCTCCAATTGCAAAACCACTAGCATCACACCTAACCTGAAATGTCTTACTGAAGTCTGGCAACACCAAAATTGGTTGTTCAATAATCTTCCTTTTTAACAAATTGAAGCTTTTCTTTGCTTCTTCTATCCAGTGAAAAGATTTATGTCTTTTCTTCACTGTGTCCATCATTGGTGCGCTAATTCCACTGAAATTCCTGATGAATTTTCGATAGAAACTAGCCAATCCATGAAAACTTTGAACTTCAAAGATACTCTTTGGTGATGGACAATTCTTAATCACCTCCACTTTATTTGGATCCATATTCAACTTATCTGCAGAAACAATGAAACCCAAATAAATGAGCTCTATCTTCATGAATGAGGATTTCTTCATATTTATCAGCAACTTCTCTTGTTGTAGCCTCTGCATCACTGTAGCCAAATGTTTCATATTCTCCACCTCTGTTTTACTGAAAATCAGTATGTCATCAAGATATACAATGACAAATTTTTCGATGAAATCCTTTAGGACTTAATTCATCAATCTCATGAAGGTACTTGGCGTGTTTGTTAAGACAAACAAAATAACAAGCCATTCATACAACCCTTCGTTAGTCTTGAATGTTGTCTTCCATTCATCACCTTCTCTCATATGAGTTTGATGATAACTACTTTTCAAATCAATCTTTGAAAACAATTTCGCTCCACTCAAGCAATCCATCAAATCATTCATCCTTGGAAATGGGAATCTATACCCGATGGTAATATTGTTAATTTCTCTTGAGTCTGTACACATCCTCCAGCCTCCATCTTTCTTTGGGCTGAGCACTGTCGAAACAACACATGGACTCAAGCTTTCTCTAATCAATCCTTTGTCCATTAAATCCTGGACCTGTCTTTTGACCTCTTCATTCTCCTGCGGTGTCAATCTGTATACTTCTTTATTTGGTAAACTAGCTCCAGGTATGAGATCAATGTGATGACTTATACTTCTAATCGGTGGCAACGAACGAGGTAGTTCGTCCACTACTATGTCAACAAATTCCTCCAGTAACTTCTAGATTTCCTCTGGTAAATCATCCACTCTTGTGCTGGTCAAAACAATTCTAGGTTTCCTGACCACAATAAATTGTGTTTCTCCCTTCTTCTTAACCTCTTTAAGAATTTCCTTCCCACTCATGAGAAGTACAATGTTGCTTACTTTTTGTTTCATCTCTTTGTCCTTGATTGACAACAACATGTGAGTTCTCCCATTCTTCTCTAGGGTGTATGTGTTCTTCCTCCCATCATGAACCACATTTCTATCATATTTCCATGGTCTACCCAACAATAGATGACAAAAATCCATGGGAATGACATCAAACAGTATCTTATTGTTATATCCTCCTATTTTAAATTCAACTAAACATTGTTTAGTGACATTTACCTGATGTCCTTTTTGTAGCCATGAAACTCTGTATGGACTTGGATGTTCAATAGTCTCCAGCTCCAGATTTTCTACCATCTCTATAGAAACAAGATTTTCTGTGCTACCACTGTCCACGATGACCTTGCATACCCTATCTTTGGTCTTGCAAGTAGTCCAAAAAAGACTGTTCCTTTGCACTGGATTCTCCGCCTCCTTTTCTGGCATTAAGAGAACTTTCCTCATCACCAGTGATCTTCTGCCTTTAGCCTCCTCTGCTTCAAAATTATGCCTTTGTGCTTCGTCAATGTGAGTTTCACCACCTTCTTTCTTCTTATCTCGACATTCATAATATTTATGCCCATTATTTCCACATGTGAAGCATTTTATTACTCCACCTTTGCCTCTTCCTCTTCCTCTAGCGCGAGGAAAAGTGATGTCATAAGCATATTGTCCTTTTTGTGAGCTTCCACCTCTCTCAGATTGAGGTTGAGGTTTCTTCCACTCTTCCTTAGGCTTCTGATTCCTATCTTGGACAATTGTTTTTCCTTTGGATTGACTTCTGATCTAAAAATGAAGAAGACTTGAAAAACTTGAATAAATATTGCAAGTGAAATGTTATGTGTTTAAGGCAACCAGATCAATTTACAACACATAATTAAGGATTACTTATGTAGAAATACACATAGACAGCAGCATAAATCATTGAACATCAGAAATAAACACAACAACTTGATAAAGGAGTTCACCCCACTCCGGGCTACATCTCCTGGTCCAGCTTCCAATGGATCATTATTATTAAATTTCTCAAAGTGCTCAAAAACATGCCTTACAATGCTCAAAATGACAAACTGACTCCTTCAATGACTCTGCAGCGTCCCAAAACCCCTTTCTGGGCTCTTTCGGCACCTGAAACGGTCGAAAAATGAAGAAGATAGTCTTCTTGAAATCTCCCTCTTCAACTTTGTTGTCTCTGGTTCTACAAATCGCACCCTTGTGCTTCAAACCTGGCTCACACGCTCATTTAAGCGTAAAAACTCAGCACCAGGAACAACCGTGCCAACGGTGCAAACCGTAGGATGGTTAAGGCGCCTCCAGCCCCTAACCGCCTCGGCACTCGGTCATATGGCCATAGGACCAAAATTCGGGCAAAAAAGGAGTTAATCCGTTTGAACCATGCAAACCATTTGAACCACGTGCCAACACTTAACATATGAGTCGTGGGTTCAAAACCCGTGCTAACACATAACATATATAACAAATACATTACAATTGCAATGTATTTCAATACAATATACAATATAAATGAATGCGCGTGCGCGCCAAACATTCGGGCCAATATATGTGGGTCATATGTGTTGTAATGCGTCCACGGGTCGGGGCTAGGCCCCGTCCCAACCCCCCTTTCCCATTGGCATAAATTTCAACACAAATATATTCTTTATGTTATATTTAACAAGGCACAAACGGCAGAACCTTGGTTAGCGGAGAGTTATGAAGTGTTTACGTTGGGGGGAGGTCCCGGGGTCGAACCCCGCGGACTCCCCATATAATTTTTATACAATCATATCAACCAATGATGAGGGGACACGTGGCGCCAAGAGATTGGGCCACGTGTCCTCATATAACTCGCCACCATCTGGAAACGTGTCACCATTCAATACGCTATCAACCAACCAATAAAAATCTGCCACGTCATCATGATGGTACGGCCCTGCCACGTGGCCGTACGGACAGGTACAGTCAGCATCCCAAATTTTTGCATGTTTGTCTTGGTGGACAGATCGCGATATCTCCTCCATATGGACTCCATTTGCGAAAGTAAATATACCACCGGTATCAGGAAGACGAGACGGATGCAATGGCACTATTTTCGTCGCATTACGAGCACTTTGAAAATTGAGCAAAATTTGATCCCCTGATCACACCTCCCCATTGGGAAGATTTTGGACCTCCAAAATACTATCTCAGTCTATGTGAAGATGAGGGTATAGTTACCTCACCCTTCCAACCTCAATCCACTTGGCCTTGCTTGGATTCATCCCTTTAAGACCAACTCACAAATACTCCACATTTCCTCGCTTCGAAGTTCGCATCCTCCTGTCAAGTATGGTGTCTTCCTGCAGTTCTGTTAGATACTCTGGCGAAAAATCATCTATGGAAGGAATATGAACATTCTCTCCTTGATCGTCGATCAACGAAGGCTCATACAACTTCAAATTCTCAACATTAACAACTGCATACATCTGCATATATGGAGGCAAATCTAAACGAAAAGCATTGTTACCAATCTTGCCGACAATTTTGAAGGGACCATATCAAATTGGTTTTAACTTTTTACCTT
>ML782385.1:822529-837133 GCA_009831015.1 Picea engelmannii | reverse complement strand
ACGCTTTATGGATTGAGTTATCCTAGAAGAATGGTTGGAGGACCCATGCTTGTATGAGGAATAACGAGATGAAGATCAAGGAAATTGTTGGTGAAACTATCCTAGATGGATAGTTCTTGTCATGCCATTTCTGGTGGTATGTGTAATGTCACATAACTCCTCCTGGTTTGAGAGTTATGGCCTTACGAAGATGAAGGACCCTCACATGAAGGCTTGAAGCCCCCAAAGTCAAAGAAGTCAAAGTGACCTAGAAATGGGTTAATATTATTTATTCAAGGTGAATTATTTAAATAATCAAGAGAAGTGACACAATCAAGAAATGATAAAGTAAGTTGAAAAAATCAAGAAGGAATATTTATGGAAAGTGGTTAACCCTAAAAATAAGGAAAATAGGTTAAGTGACCTATAAATGGGTTAATATTATTTAAATGATAAATTAAAATGACAAATTCAAGGTGGATTATTTAAATAATCAAGAGAAGTGAAAAAATCAAGAAATGATAAAGTAAGGTGACAAAATCAAGAAGGAATATTTAAATGTTAAAGTAATTGGAGAAATTTCTATTTATCGAAAGTGGTTAACCCTAAAATAAGGAAAATAGGTTAAGTGACCTAGAAATGGGTTAAGTGACCTAAAGGATGAAAGTATAAATAAGATAGCAATGGTCTCTTGTAGATCATCCTAAGTGACCTAGAAATGGGTTAAGTGACCTAAAAATGGGTTAAGTGACCTAAAGGATAAAAGTATAAATAAGATAGCAATGGTCTTTTGTGGATCAATGGAGAGCTTCTTATGGGAATATATTTTGGAGTATTGATGGAGAGCTTCTTGTGAGAGATTCTTGAGCATTGTTGGTGTGGAACACTTGAGGATATTGAATATATATAGGTGATTGAGGTAACCAAGGATATATAAGCCGAAATGCTGAGGAAAGTGAAGAAAAGAAGGCCGAAATGCAAGGAAGGATAAATTCTTTTGATGGTGCTTTCTAAGGAATGTTATTTACAGGTCATCTCACCATTTTCGCTATAAATTTTTTTCTATAATGATTCATATCTATAAATTGATATTCAAGTTGGAAACCATATCCAAGTATCTGTGGTTAAAAATTTAGCTTGTGGGTCGTTGTATTTTGGGAGTTACACTCCGTGGAAAATAGGGTTTGTGGCTAGTCCTGAAACTAGTCAAAATCAAGTGTTTCTGGTAAAAACGTCATAACTTCTTCATAATAGATCCAAATTCAGTGAGAAAAATTGTGTTTGTTAGATTAAAGTCTGTAGTATGATCTATAATAGTTTCTGATCTATTCATCAAATATTTTTTGCGGGGCACTCTCTACAAGGTTGCTCTCTAGAATAAGCCATAATTCAACAAGGTATGCCATTTTTTCTATAACACCTTTTATGAGAGGTTCCAAGTAGTTCCACTTGGAGGAATTGCATAAAACACACTGAAGAACATTGTATATCAGTTTCATATCTTTATTCAGTACAGGTACAAAGTTATGATTATTTCAAGTTAGGGTTGTTGACTAATCCAAAACTAGTCATGGTTGAGACAAGCAGTTGATGACTTGGCACATACATGAGGTGTATAGTTGATGATGTTGGTACATATTGATGAGTAATTGTTGATGAGTGGTTGAAACATGATTTGTATATACTTGGTACATGGTTGGATTCACTTGTTTATGGTACAAGTTGATTACACTTTGTTTGGCACAGGTTGGTGCATGGTTGATGCTCTTGTTTATGGCATAGATTGATATATGTTGAGGATTGTTGCCTCATCTCAGTTGGTGCTGAGAATGCAAGATGAGTCTTGCATATAGAGATGGTACTCTTGTAGAGTTGTACTCTTTTCAGTTGTTGCTAATAAACCCCAAGGATTGTAGTTCATAATAAAAAGAAAATTGTACATACATCTTATGTTCTTTGTGTTCATTGTGGTGATGACTTGTTGATGATATATTGCTGATATATGTTGCTGATATGTGCTCACATATAACTGGTTATAAATGACAAGAATGGGTAATGAATAAATGTTGAATGCTAATTGATGAGTTTTTTTGCAAGAGGGAAGTTTTGGAAAAAGAGCCCCACACTCATTCACCCCCCCTCTAAGTGTGGTAGGTGTGTCCAACAATATCTAACATATGTTGTTTTTATTAGTGCTTGATTATATTGGATTTGTGTGAATATTGCATTGATCTATTGTTAGGGTTTAGCCACGCTGTAAACTAAGGCTGAATATTAATGAGATGTAACTGCTAAGTGCTTTGTTAAGGTGTTGTAATCATACATCTGTGTCCTAGCTAAGGTTGCAGACACTGGAGTCTTGCAACCACCCCTGCCTCTACCTCGAGTGAGACTTCATCTTCTTTGTAGGTATTGCTGAAAGGGCCATTAGTTAGGGTTTTCTTGCTGTGCTATTGTAGCATTGAACCCTGGGTCTGCCCCTGTGCCAACAAATGGTTATGTTCCTGGGACCTGAAAATATGGTTGCTAGGAACTAAAGGAAAGAGAGAAAGCTTTGTGCATGGATTTGTTTCCTTAGTGCACAGTATTCTACTTGACCTGTAAAGCTCTCTGCTAAGAAGAGAAGTCCAATCTGGAGAAAACAGGTAAGATCTCGAAGCTTTGTGCTCTGATAAAGATAAGAATAGTGAAAAGTTTTAGATCTGAAATCTTTGTGCTCTACTAAAAGTAAGATTAGTGGAAATTTGTGTTTCAATAGTATGAATCTAGGAATGTTTGATAAATGTTATCCTAGTCTAAAAAATAGGGCACAGTTAGATGAAATAAGGTTTGATATGAGTAGATCTGATAGAAATAATGAAAGATATGTTATTCCTATGCATAGAAAGAATGTTTGGACTAACAAATGGATGCAGGATACTAGAAAGAATTGTTTGCAGGTTAGCTACTATGATCCTAGTGCGCAGAACTGGAAAGGTTGGGGATCATTTAAGAAAAAAAGAGGATTAACCCTTTGTTACAGTTGTAGAAGACTGGGACATCTTGCTAAGGAATTCCCTGGAAGAAGACCTAGTTGTCTTTGTTGTAAAGATATGGACCATGAAGTTTTAGATTGCCCTAGAATGATTTCTAAGATTGAAAGAATGAATATGAGACAAGAAAACCTTGAGGAAGGTCACGAAATTGAGACCATGGAAGAACCCTAGATAGAATCAGAGATTGTACTACTGCAAATGAAAGAAACCCTAAATGATCACAAAGATATCAAGTTATCATAGATCTTCAAAGAAAAAGAAAGCATAAAAGAAAGAATATGAGACTTTTACATAGACTGTGTTATGGATGAGGAAACATAGGTAAATATCACGACAAAAAGAACTTGGGAAGCTTTAGGAAATCTTGATACGACTCCTTCATTGGGAGGAATAGGATTATTCAAAGGAAACATGATAACCCTATGTGGAAGACTCACCCAGGTATCTATGAGTGATCATGGAGCTTCGACAGAGGAAGATTATGAGGTTGTTATATTCATTGAGAACAACACTCCATTTACTATTTTATTAGGAAAAACTTGGATTGAGAAAGATCAGATGAGAAGAAAAAAAAAGGAGTCCCTAGAACATAAAAAGCATGAACTAAATGATTTCATGACTAGGAAGATAACACACTTGATTGTAGAATAGGAGAACATATCGAAACTACTGAGAACCAAAAAATTGGATCAAGAAGTTGAAATAACACAAGAAGATTCACAGATGAGTAGAGCACCTACCACAGATAGAGAAACAATATCACTCTCTGATCCTATGAAAGGATCTCAATAGCGCGAAGCTGCTAGGACAAAAGAAGACAAGAATTAGAATGTAAAGAGGAATATCGAGATGAAGATAACCGAGAAGAAGGCTAGAAAACTCAGTAAGAAGAGAGAAAAGTTCGAAAAGTTACATAAGGGCCTAGAGGAAATTTTGCAGAAGGAAGATTTGCAAAATTGGAACTTCGCCAGGATATCAGAACAACGCCCCATGGCACTTCACCATGATGAAGGTATATGACCATTGGAAGAATTATAACTATTGAATCAATGTTCCAGAGTGGTTAGAATAGAACTTATGACCAGAAATCTCTCCATCAGACCATTGGGACCGTGTTGCGAAAGACAAAATTACATTAATGGAAAAATTCTTATCTGTTGGAGAGATATGTTACATCATGTCTACTTAGTTCATCGATTGTGTCACCGAGAATAGTTTTTTGAATTATATCATAGCTAACAATAGAACCCATTGCTACTTCTCTATGCTTAGTAAGATCGACACCGATTCTATTTCTTTGAGCAGTCATCCATCCACCCGAGTTTTCTGATGAAGAGAGTGCATGTCGGACGAGCTCAGCGCTGTGGAGAAGTTAGTCAAGGAAGTTTTAATTTATATGATGGCCGAGAGAGTGACATATATAAGAATTAAATATTCATTGATGCGAGGAGTGCAAGCCTCTTCGTTGACTACTCGTGGATTAGGACCATCCCAACCAACAACAGAGAGGAGAACCAAGCAAAGAGATGATCTATAAAACATAAAGTTAATCCCTACCATCTTACCCAACTACATCCCACCTTTGGTTGGCACGATGAGTCATGATAGTGTCCTGATGGACTTTGATTACACCATGGATATTGCGTACCTCCCAAAGGGGATACGTGCAGTCAGAACGTAGCAAGATAAGATCATGACATTGAAGTTTAGCGACTTCAACCTAAGTGACCGCAAGAATTGCAACATGCTTTCTCTTTACAAGTACCTGACAAGGATGAAGGGGAAGAACTCGAAAATAATCCCCCAGCCATGGACTATGAACCTCGCATACTCCACCCTTTTGAACGTGATAAAGCTCCCACACTCTGGAAGGCACTAGGAGGTTAACGCCTATGTTAAGCTCCTTCTCTCATGTTACCATGGCGGTAACCTATGGCTAGATAGATGCATCACAGTTGATCTGACATTGATCCATATGATCACCGGATTGAGCATGGAAGGACCTTATCCACAAGACTTCTACTCAAGAAAGGCTTCTGACCGCACCATGGAATAGAGAATTAAGGACACTTATGGTGATGTAGAAAAGGGAATGTGAGGCTACAAGGTAACTTCCATCTAGAATGATGCAGTGCGCTTGGCCTACCAGTTGATTGCAGGGAAGATATTGAGGAAGAACTTACCTACTGAAGTCACAGGAATCATTGTTGACCTAGCCGAGAAATATGTAGAAGGAATCCAGATGAACTGAGTGAAGTACTTGGTCAACCAGCTGGAATTAGACTACCATGAAGCTCAGGATTAGGGCTATGAGTTTCACTTTAGCTGGATTCTGATCCTCATCACATTTACCACTTGGGAAATGCCGGAAGGTGCGACATTCTAGAACATTGAGCCGTTCGAGCGGCTCGCTACGAAGTTCACCACGCTTTGGTACTAGAGCGATATGGGAAAATAATGGTAGTTGAACATAGTCTTTCATACATATTATCTCCAACTGAAGAGGGCTATCAAAGCTATCCATCGCATGATGCCAAACACCCTGCATTGGTTTTGATCCCTCATGAAGTTCCGCATATATTGACACTTCATTTATATCACCACGCGTGCAGATGAGCACAAAGAATAGCTTCAATCATACTACAAGCTCACAGAGGAGGTACCTTGAAGAGATCAGCAAGGACTGGTCAGAAAAACTCCTCATCCCCATAGACCTCATAGAAATTTCATACCCTGAACTAATTGGCATCCCTAAGACCACTCATGAAGCAAAGGATCATCCTGGACCCAGCAGAAGGAAGAACACGGAAGAGGTCTAGAACTTGAGTAGCGCATCGAAAGGAACTTCTTTAGTATCACTTGGACGAGGGGGTGATGATGAAGTAGAAGGCACAAATGGCAAACAGGACCAACAGAAGTAAGGTGAAGTAACACAACCTAGGGACGCTACTGATGAGGATGATCCATTGAAGAAAAGGAAGATTTCTCCCATGAAACCGACTTCCCGAAACAAATATAGAGCCACCTTGAATAATATGTAGACTGTGCTCACTGTGGATGACTTTGAATTTATCATCGCAGTTGTAGTAGATGCCTCACAGGACATCTTGCAGAAACACAAAGCCAATTAGGAGGATATGTACAATAGAATCGAGGTTGAACTCAGAGGGGTACAACAGGCCCTTAAATCTAGTCGCGCAGTATCCAATGTGCCCCCACCAACAGAAGCACTTGGGTTGAGAGATGAGCCTGCCCAAATCTATAGACTAGATGATGGAACTAAATCTTGCCTTCGTTGTGCTCAAGAAGAAACTAAAAAGGCCACAGAGTCCCTGAAGCAAGTACAAAAAGGTATTTATAGAGAAACATCGACTTGCACAGTAAGAGAAGGCTTCCATCCAAGATAACTTTGTGGGAATAAAAGAAGCAGTTAGAAGAGCACTTTTCTCTATGACAGGCTTAGAGAAAAAGGAGGAAGACCTAGTGGAACACCAAGTAGAGTAGCTTGAGTAAGATATCCAACAAATTCAATAGAGAATCGTAGACCTCAAGCTATGAACAGTGCCAAGTACCCCTCAGGACGTGCGAGATCAAAGAGAATCCAGTGCTCGGAGCACAATCGATAGGATTATATCATTTTCTCTAGAATGCAAATAACTAAGTGCTTGCAGTGCACATAATTGTGAGCGAATCACTGAATATACTAAGCTAAAGGTACTTGAGTCACAAATCCATGAGGAAAAGCAGTAAGAAGCAATAGTACAAGCGCAGTTGAAGCTCCTATCAGTAGTTGAAAGGATGAAGTGATCCCAAGAATGGCGCACTTCTCAACAACAGGTCCACACCCTTCAGACTCAAGTCATGGAAGTGACTCAAAGGCTCCAACCAGTCTAGAATGAAGCTTGCCAATTGTTTGAGGATATTTAAGGCCAAGGCATAGAGTTGGAATAGGTAGTTGATGCAGTCGAACAACATTTAGAGGGACTTGTCAATGAAGCAGTCATCCAAGAGTTCATTGAGTAGGAGGCCTTGGATCAACAATAGGTTGAAGCAGCTCAAGCCAAGCTCGAGGATTTTGAAGCACAACTACCCAGACTAGAGTGACTCGGGATGAGTCACAGGTGAGTGTTGGAGGCATGTTATCCCTTGACCAAGTTTTGAGGATCCTTGGTCATGTTTGACCTACATTGGAACTTCGACAAGCTGTCAAAGACAGAGCACAAGTTGAAGAAGAGATCAATCGATCTCAACCCCTTTTTAGGGATTTTTGGGTTTTGGGATTATGTAACGGGTATGGGATGTTGGCCCATGGGTTTACCCATGTTTAGGCCCATTTTCTAATATATAAATAGAAAGATAAGTGATATAGAAAGTAGTTTGATCTATGTGATCAAAGGAGGAAAGTGTGAGAGTGTGATACGTGCTAAGTGTTAATTGTTAAGTGCAAGTGGTAATTGTAATTGCTTTGGGCATACTATGTGAGACTTGCAGAGCTAAGTGTAAGTGATTGTAAGAGACCATGGAAGAGTTTGTATTATAATATAGGGAAGGAGGATCTAGTGAGGTGTGTAGATATCCTATCCTCTACAGAGAAATATATCATGGTTATGTGCATGTAGAAGATTGACAGAAATAAATAAAGAAGAAGAGTTGGTGGGCGTAGCCCCAGGGAGGGGTTGAACCACATATATCCTGTGTTGTGGTTGCTATGTGATTTATGGTTGTTCTCTTGTTTATGTGGTTAAATTCTTAGTGTGTTGATGCATGTTAGGTGAATCTGATATGATAGATTAGTGTTGAATAACATGAATGAATGTTAGATATGACTTATGTTGTTGTGCTTGGTGCTTGATTATGTTGGATTTGTGTGAATATTGGGTTGATCTGTTGTTAGGTTTAGCTGTGTTGTAAACTAAGGTTGAATATTAATGAGATGTAACTTCTAAGTTCTTTGTTAAGGTGTTGTAATCATAGATCTGTGTCCCAGCTAAGGTTACAAACATTGGAGTCTTGAAACCACCCCTGCCTCTACCTCGGGTGAGACTTCATCTTCTTCGCAGGTGTTGCAAAAAGGGTCGGTAGTTAGGGTTTTATTGGTGCACTATTGCAGTGTTGAACCCTAGTTTTTCCCCTATGCCAACATCCATCAAATCCAAGAAGTTTCGAATGTCGATCTAGATGGGACATTTCATGGTATCAAGCATCGAAACTTTTGAAATCAAGGGGAGTGAAGACTCCCAAAATGTGAAAGCCCAAAATTTCATATGGGATAAGTGTGGGGTCATGGCTCGAGGTCGCGTGGGGTGATGAAAAGGAGATGTGAAAAATATCAAAGTGCTTGAGTTGGTCACAAAGAAACATCTGTGTGACCTCGAGTCACCAGAACTGACTCAAAGGAGCCGTGAGCTCACCTGGAACATTCATGGGTGTCAGGCCTCACCCTGATCATGATGAAGGTAGTTAATGAAAATGGGAAGGTGGTTGAAACCTCGTTTCACCACTTAAATGGAAAGCATTGAAAACTGACCATGGAGGGAAGACAGTCAACCGAAAGTTCCCCTACCATGGATTTTCTTGTGAAGCCCATACTAATATGATCTTGCATCTGAAAAGAGAATGAAAGTGCAATATGACAGAGGAAAATGTAGACACAAAGCTTTGAATGTAATAGCCAGGTCACATCTCTCATGGTGGCGAATTTTTCTGAGTATAAATACTTAGTTTTGATATTTTGTTATGGTTGATGGTAGAGAAAATATCCATATTTTTAAAGTTTTAATGAACACTCTGGTTCTTTGGTCATGCTTTGTAGTCTGAGATTTCTTGTTTAATGACAGTCAGGTTTCTTTCTCCCTCTTTTTTTCCTCCGATACTGAAAGAGTTCATGATTGACCAATTCACTTGAATTATTGTGACTGCATTATGATGAAATTTTGATTATAGTGTTGTTATAATTCCTTTCAGTTCCTTTGAGATTTGAATTCAAGTATATCTTGTGTTTAAGTTTTCCTCCTAGGATGCTTAAAGACCTAATGTCTTCGACAGAACTCTACATTTTATCGCCAAAGTTTTCCTCCTACTCACCCTTACTACAACCTACTGATTCAAATTAAACCAAGACCTCACCTGCTTGTTCATACCATTCCAGTTTTTCCAAGTTAAGATGAAATTATCTTGATATTGCACCCATTTCACCCTCTTATAACCAACCCATGACATAAAACTGATGGGTACTGGGCTTACCTCTGCCGCAATCCAGAGGTGACTTCTGGTGCTAACATATAGCATAATCCATTAATATACAAAACAAAAATTCCCATGGATCATAACACATATATTTGGAAAATATGAATCAGATGGGAAAGGAGTATTTATATTAATAAATGATCAACAAAAGTGAAACATTATAGACTTCTGTGTTGGCACAGTTCAGAACCAAGAAACTGAGTTCCTTCCAACTCCGCCTTCACCACTTCAATCCTCCACCAAAGGCAAGCTCATATAAGGGAGACGAAGAGGTTCTCCATCAATAAGGGAAGATATTGGGGGTTGAACACTATGTTTAGACTTAAAGGAAAAAGGGATGTAGACCTATTAATTAAGTAATAATTTCTCCAGAGTAACCTTGCTCTCAAAGTTGAATTCTCTCTCCTTTTCCATAGCTCAGAATTGGATTCTTTATAGCCTTAAAAATGAAACTGAAGGGCTAAGTCAGAATGTTTCCAGTATAAGTAAGGCCAAGGATTATAGATCTCCTGTCGTGACATGGAAACTTGACATTTAATTTTGTTTTTCTGGCACAAATCCTGATGTATGCGGGCTATAGTGGAGTAGCCAACATATAGACTTGATGTATATCTTTCAAGGTGCGTACAAGTGGAAAAATATTTATTTTCGTCTCTGGATTAATCAATCAGGGGAAGTAAGTATGCATAGGGAAATGGAATAAGGCCTTCTCTGCAAGATTTCATAAGGCAAGGAAAATATTTCTCTAATAGAATCCAATGGGATAGGTGTTATAACCCTGATTTGCACCATACATGCTTACCTGGAATCAGGCCATCTAAGATCCCTTCTTTGCCAAAGCACTGCTGAACAACTCTTTAAAAAACCTCTTTTATAAGGGCCCACATGCCCTACTCCATTACTGCACGCGTGTACATGCTAGCTGACCTAAAACAACCTGCGTGAACCTACAAAAGAACAAAAAAAGGAAAGCTTCTGATGGAACACACAACTTTGGGTGAGTTAACTGAAACTCTCGGTCATGCATGGTCGAGGGTTCGTCCAAATACCTAGCTTCTTATAGCCTATAAAAGAAGGGTTAGGGGTCCCTTTTGGAAGAGGAGAAATAGAGTAAAGAAACTTTGCCCAATTGCATATTCCCATTGTCCCAACCCTTTAGCCATCCTTGTGCAAGAAGAGATTCAAAGCAAAGAAGTTGGATGACACTTGAATAGGAGTCCAGGATCAGAATTCATGGAGAAGTGGCCGATATCGACATTGTAAGTTGATTCACTAAAGTTAATAATAAAGAAATACTTTTCCCATCCCACTATATGAGTTCTTCATAGTTCAGTAAATATTTGTTTGAATCTCCAACCCATTAGTCTATAGGTAAAATGCATGTGTAGTTTGTTGCTTGTTTTGTACACATGTCAATCTTGAGTGGATAGTTGCCAACAAGCGATCAATCATGAAGGATCGACATCGAACATATGGAACAAGGTATGTTGGTCTAACCATGTATTTGCTGAAAAGGAATGGGGTTTGAGTCTAGGGACGAAGGTAGAAAGTAGATTTCTTTTGGTCATATCTGCATGCATAAGATAACCCTATTTGCTAGTCCGTAAGGGGATTTCCCTCACAATAGAATTGGCAACCATACTGGGGAAGTCTCTAGGGTTCCTGGGAGTATTTTTGGGTAGTTTTAAAAGACTAATTTTCTTGCTTGTTTTTTGAAGTTTCTGCAAAGTCTGAGCTAGCAGAGAGTTTGGTTTTCCATACCAGCTGTCTCTATTATTTTCTTGACTATGTGTTTTCAAGACCCACAGAGGTACACGCGGCCTACATAAGGTATGCACGTGTGTACCCATTCCCTACTCTCTTACAGCCCGTGTGTGAACGCTAACTGAAGAAGTAGTAGTAGCATGTAGATTCCAGAAAGTTTTGGAGGCAGTCATCCTCTTCCCTGTCAGAATCAGACATTCTCAGGGGTTTTCTGGAATTTTTTCTAAGTCTTGGTTGTTTGCAGTCTTGTCTCAAATTGGTTTGTTTTACGAAATTTTTCCCTATATTGTTTGTTTTTTCTGTTAAAGAGAGTGGCCAAGCCTTCAAGAGATCTTGGTTTTCAATATTAGTGGCCTCTTCCTGGTTCAGATTATCTATTGTTAATTTTTTTCAGAGTTTTAGAGATACATGCAGCCTATAGAAGGTCAACACGTGTGTACACACACTATGGCTCTATACAGCTCGCGTTCACACGCTTGTTGTTGGATTATCAATAGCATGTTTGTGCAGGATAGTTTTTGTTGAGGGTAAGGCAGTCATCCTTTCCCTTGACAAGATTTATACCTCTCAGGTTTTTGAATCTCTATCCTAGCAGTCAGTAGCTTAGGGTTGATCTTAGCCCTAACTTTCTTTTTTCATTTAAAAGTTGTTATTAATTTTTTTTTTCTTAAAGGTTTTTAGACAAGTGTGAGAGTCATATTTTAAGTTGCTAGTGTGTGATTTCTTGAGGTGATTCTTTGCAATCTGTGATTAGGCCAGAATGTTTTTTCTTGGTTTTCTTCTTGTTGGTATTTTTCCTATTTGCTTTATCAACATTTAAATAAATAAAAAAATCTCTTTCATTTTCTTGTTTGGTTGAAAAGTGTGGTTTTGCATTAGTAGCCAGGGAAAAATCTTTGTTTTCTTAAGTTCTTGATAGTTTACTTAGATCGTAAGTAGCTTGTAGTCAAGTGAAATCCTTCTTTAAGTTTGTTGATTCAAAAGATCTTAGAAATAATAAATTTTGTTTTTTTTGAAAAGTTGTTGAAAATTTGCATTATGTGAAATTTTTGTTTCCAAATTTCTGTTCATTTTTTACTTTCATATTTCAAAACATCATCAGTTTCACTTTCATACCCCTTGACATAATACAATCCATAAAATTAACGCTAAATCTAAAATTTATTAGACTTTTATGTTTGTAGGGTTAACCAACTAGTTCAGGATTAGGGCCTTGGATTAGGTTGGAGAGGAAACTCTTCAAGACCATTAAAATCAAACATTGGAGCCTGAGTTAGGGAGTGTCTAAGTCCAGTATCATGAAATTTATCTGGGACCCCCCTCTAACATAGGGGATAAACATGAGGTCTCATGCGGAAAGGTAGCGGAGATAACCCCTCCAAAGATGGACCAATTGTAGTGGAGAACACATATAGAGGGCTTGTTTTGGGTTTCCGTCGATTGCATTTACCATGGGGTTTCATGTGCCTTGAATCCATTCGAGGTCCTCAGTTTCCTTCTGGACCACTTTCTTTCGATACCCTTGACAAGTTTCAGGCTCGATACCCTGCTCATTGTGGTCTACCCGATGTTCGACTATACCTGCTTGGTGACTATTTACACGCTGGAAACCTAGTTGCCTATCTTTTCTAGGGACATACACAGGTGACTACGGGGGTATACCATAGTAGCTAGGATAGAAATCAGGCCACGATTTGCAGAGTATACCTGAAGGGTGCTTCCGTGTTCGAGTTTCACTTGCACCAATAAGTTGCTCTAGTGTTGGTTGTTGTAACTATTCTTCCAATTAATTTAGTGTTTGCCTGTCTTATCTTCTAAGGAATTTTTTAGTGTGTGTTGTTTTTGAATGGTTAGACTACCCTAGTGTGTCTTTGATATTCTCACATAGTGGAGGATCATGAGCTCCACCTGTCACGAAGGCTTCTTGGCCTGCCGTTGGTTACACTGGAGCCACCCTCGCCACCACTAAGGTGAAAGCTAAACCAACAAGGGTTTTTTGAAGCGACTGGGTCATAAGAAATTGTGCTCGACCAACATCCAGAGGAATCAAATGTTGTAGACCTTGGAGTGCAATATTTTGGTCTGGTTGAAACCTTCACCACTGATCTTTAGGCACCCACCATCGTATTGATTCATCCTTACGAGTGCCAGACAGTGTCGCACACAACAATGGAAACAAATGTTGTTACTCCTTATGGGAATTCTTCAATTCCCACTATGGTTGTCACCACAGGAGAGTTTCCACCTCCTAACCCACCGTCACCAGTTTGAGCCACCATGGTATCAACCACAACTACATCACACAGTGGTCTGATCCTATCTCTGGCGGTGGCCACAACCCCTTTCACACCAAGTGAGACAGGCCCTTCATTCTCATACGTGATGCCTAGTTCAGGTACAAGTCTTGTACTTTCCTACTCCACTTCACAGACTCCAGGTCTAGGGACAGGGAGCTCTACCTCTCCTCTACAAGGACACATGGGGAGAACTCCTACTCCTTTTAACACTTTCCCTTACGGGGGAGGTCATATACCTCCTTCGTCCCCTTCACTCAGTGGCGTGCATCAGTAATCTGCTAGGCAACATGTACACCATAGTTTACTTGGAGTGGGGAGTCAAGGACCACCTTCGCATAATATGCCGGTAGGTTCGACACTGTTTTCTTTGTTTGGTGTGTTTGGAAAATATGATTTCTCGTTAGCTACTTTCCCGACTGGGGGAAACCCCAGTTTTGGATAATCTATTCATATGAAGGGTACTATTCCTGCACAGGGGGCACACCCAGAAACTTCTTCCATAACAGGGCCTTGAAATTATTGGCAGGGATCAGTTCCCTCATCAGGAATGCTGATCTAGGGTAATTCTTTTCATAATCAATGGAACCCCAGACAAAGCACTATGTCTATCCCCATGGTACCGACATGGAGAAATCCTTCCCAAAGTCCTTCGAATGTAATGCATGCCCAACCATCTATGTCATATTTCAGAAATTCATCGATGATGTATCCTCACATGAAAAATCCACATGCTGGCCATGGCCATGGTTTCTACCAGAATCTGGGCCAACAACTGAACTTTTCCTCGCAACGTGGTGCCAGTCAAACTACAGGCCGTTTTTTCCCAGGTTACCACCAACAACCCAAACTACCTTTCCTGGCAACATTGCATTTTCCAGACTTGACAAGGTTGTTGAATGACCCTATCTGTCATGATCCGTGTTGGCCTTCTATGCCGATGAAGTTTCCTTCGGACATCCCAAAGTTCGAAGCCAAGCCTAATGAAGATCCAAGAGATCATGTGACTACCTTCCATCTTTGGTGCTCATCCAACTCGTTGAAAGATAACTCCGTACAATTGTGATTGTTTCAACGTACTCTCATTGGGAGTGTCGCGAAATGGTACATTGAGCTCGACCACTCAAGATACTCTTCCTTCGATGAACTAGCAATGGATTTCCTAAACCATTTCCAGTTGCCTGTGAGATACGATGCTGGCCAATTTCTCACAAAATAAAGATGTTAAGCCCTAATATTGGCTCATTACCCCTTAATTGGGGCATATTAGATTAGTAATTTTATTT
>ML782385.1:796865-807199 GCA_009831015.1 Picea engelmannii | reverse complement strand
CATCTTTCTAGAAGATTCCTTCTAGAAGGATCGAGAACTTATCCGTTTTCTCTCTTAAGAATCATTTCCGCACCCTGACCTTTAACACAGTGCGGAAGGTCCGCAGTTTGACTGAATGCAGCCTGCGGAAACAAGGCATTTCCACATGACGATATATATGCAGCCTGCGTACTGTCTTCAAAAGAGTGATTTTGAGAAACTGACAAGTGTAACTTTCTTCATGAAAATGATCTTAATGAAGAGTCAGATCTTCCATCACCATGTCATTATCGTGTCATCATCTTGATAACCAAAAATGAGGATAACACACCTACTATCCTCACCTCTTTCGACGGTCATTCGTTCTGACCACATGGTATCCTTCCTTATTTTCTCGTGCAGTTAGGAGGGTAGACCATGTGTGTTGAAGTAGAGGTAGTCGATGCTCCCCTCAACTATAAACTTTTGTTAGGAAGGAGTTGGACTTATGCCATGCAAGCTATGATTGCTACAGTTTTCTGGGTCTTGTTGTTTCCACATGAGGGCCAGATAGTGACCATCGATCAATTGTCTTTCTCCAGACCTGACCCTACTTTGGGCGCATCCATAGTCTCGATGATTGATAATCCTCAACCAGGTGTCATTAACGTAGGGGTTGGTTTGTGCCCATATTTGATGGGTGCCTTCGATTACCCACCCACACAAGGTGATATCAAGTTTATATCCAATCACCATAAGGTTGAGATTTTTCAAGTTTCGTCATTCCACACAACTTACTTCGACGATCTATGGATACTTCCTTCTCCATCAGCCACGATGGATGGGACAAGGCACCCAGGCATGTCCATGCCCCTATCCACAATTGAAGTAGTGTACTATTTAGTCTAGCAAGCTTCAGCCAACCACAATCCAACTCCTGCACAAGAGTTCAATCCACTTCTAGAGCCTATTTGGGCTCAAATTTCTCTTACTGGCACCGATTCATTCGACTTAGTCTTGCCCTTTGACGAAGAAATAATTGAAGCAATGACTAGTCTGGACAAACCATGGGAAGATATTCATCACAGATCATACTTCCTCCTAGAGTTAAGACGAATTGAGGTAGGATAATTCACCATGACGGGAGATTGGTCTTGTCCTATTAATCTCTTAGCTACCCACGAAGTTTATGTTGAGGGAAATATGGAAACTATCGCTGAAATCATACCGATCAATTTCTCCCGAAACCCTGGCATCATGGAAAATGTCTTCGTTGGAGCTGACTACTTCCCTAGAGAGATTCAACTCTATACATATATTTTCAAAGAATTCCTTGACATTTTTTCCTAGTCTTATGAGGAAATGCCAGGCATCGATCCAAAAATAGTTGAACATGAAATCACAATGTATCTTGATGCCAAGCCTATTCGGTAGAAGCTTCATCTAGTTAATACTAAGAAAGAAACAACCATTAAGGTTGAGGTTGAGAAATTGCTAAAATCTGGATTTATCTATCCTATCCATTTGACCCAATGGGTGTCAAACCCCATGCCGATCAATAAAAAACAAGGCATGATTCGTGTATGTACCGACTTCCGTGATTTGAACAAGGCCTGTCCCAAAGATAATTTTCCCACACCTTTCATCGAACATATCATTGATGATGTGTGGGTTGAAAATCCTTTTCTTTCATGGATGATTTTTCAGGATATAATCAAATACAAATCAAACCTAAGGACCAACACAAAATGACACTTATCTGTCCATGGCGTACATTCGTGTATCGTAAAATGCCTTTTGGTCTTAAAAATGCTGGAGTAACCTTTCAGTGGGCCATGTATTTTTCTTTTCATGACCTCAAGCATATATTCAAGGCTTATTTAGATGATTTAGCATCTCGATCTTGCAAGAGAACAGATCATCCCACACACCTCCAACTTATCTTCAAACGTTGTCGCTACTTTCAGATTCGCTTGAATCCAAACAAATGTAGCTTCTGCGTAACGCCAGGATGATTGTTAGGTTTCATAGTGTCAACAACATGGATCATGGTCGATTCTCTCAAGTTTGAGGCAATAATTCAGTTTCCACCCCCACGCACAATACTTCAACTTCAAAGTCTACAGGGCAAGGCAAATTTTCTAAGATGCTTTATCGCTAACTACGCCGAGATCACCAAGGGCTTTATGTGCTTACTTAAAAAAGATATTCCCTTTTATTGGGATGAGGCCACTCAATTCTCCTTCACCACATTGAAAAATGCACTCACAACTACCCCTCTGCTCCGACCACCTAACTATAACAAGGATTTTTTATTATACCTGGCTGCGGCAGAGTCAACCATTGACATGGTCTTAGTTCAAGAAGATGACTTGTTCTCAGAATATGTCATTTATTACCTGATCTGAGGCCTTGTAGGACCGGAACTTAATTATTCTCATACTAAAAAACTTGCATTGGAAACAATCCATGTTGTTTAGCGGTTCCGTCGTTATGTTCTATTTCACAAGACCACCGTCATTGCTATCGTGAATCCATTTCAGTACATGTTGACACGACGGGTAATATGTGGAAATATTAGTAGATGGATAGTCATCCTCTAGGAGTTTGAATTAGATTTCATTTCAGCAAAGTCCAAAAAGTCACTGGTCTTCACAGAATTTATTTCGGAGCTTCCGGTTGAGTCAGGTGATCTTGTGCCCGAAGAGTCGCCTATCAGAGGAGATATATTTTTTTATCACCTCTTCGAATCCCTGGTACAAAGATATAATTATCTATATCTAGACTTTGAATTTCCCCACCATCTTCTCGTGATGAGTGTCGACACATATTCCATCAGGCTAAGAATTATCTCATACTCAATGATACATTATATCAGAGAGGTGTAGACTGCATCCTACGTCGATGTCTCACTCACGAAGAAGAAGTTATAGTGCTTAACGATTTCCGTACTAGAGATTGTGGCGGTCATTTGTCTGGGTTGGAAACAACCCAAAATATTCTACACGCAGGTTCCTTCTGGCCAACACTTATCAAATATTTTTTCGAATCAGTCAAGAAGTGCCACCCATGCCAAATATTCTCTCGGAAGATGAGGGAACATCCCGCTCCCATGTTTCCTGTCATCATAGTTGGTCCCTTCACTAAGTGGGGGATTGATTACACTACATGAAACCCTCCTTCAGCAAGGGGGTTCTACTATATCATCATAGTTGTAGACTACTTAACAAAGTGGGTCGAAGCTATGCCAATGCTCAAAGATGATGGAGAGATTGCAACTCTCTTTTTATTCAATCAGATAATAGCAAGGTTTGGCATCCCGAGGGAGATTGTCACTGACCATGGCAGTCACTTTCAAAACCAAATGATGATCGAGTTACATCAAATCTTGGGTTATGGCAGGAAGATTCATCACCTTACTACCCCCAAGCAAATGGGCAGGTGGAAGCTGTAAACAAAACTCTTAAGACCATTCTACAGTGCACTATCAACTCAGCCAAGTCAAATTGTCATTTGATGTTATACTCGGCATTATGGGATTACCAAACATCTGTTAAGACTGCAACCAGTTTCTCACCTTTTCAACTCATCTACGGGATGGAGGCAGTCTTTCCCATCAAATGTCATATCCTGTCTCTAAAATTGGCAGTACAATTACTACCAGACACTTCTCCACTTGAAGAACTGTTATTATACCTTGATCATTCAATGAGAAATGTCGTGATGCAGCCTTGGCCAATGAAACTCACAAACATAAGGTCAAGTGTCTATGACCAAGATAAGGACCCCCTGGGGGCAGGAAAATTCAATCCCATGTGGTTCAGACCTTTCATCATAAAAGAGGTTTTAAAAAAGGGTGCTTATCGTCTGGTTGACTTTGAAGGGAATGCTTTGGAGGAGCCTAGAAATGGGCTCTACCTCAAGAAGTATTACTCATAGGTAGGTCACTGTGGGTAACTTTTTGTAACATATGTATAGTCTTTATACTATTACCTTTTAATTTCTTTTAGGGTTATGGACGTGTCATTGATGTTATATTTCATCACTGTGGCATATGTCAAGTGATTCCGAGGTGTTCGTTGGGTATGCAGACGGTGCTAGTCAGCACACTCGGAGGCTCACCTTTGCAGCTTGGGTAATCTTTACACTTCAAGGCTAGTTATTATCTTTTGGAGGTATATGCTTAGGTGACACCACAAATAATGTCGGCGAGTATAGTGTAGTTATTGAGTTTCTTCGTGACACTTTGTCATTGGGTATCTCTCATCTCCGGGTCTATCTCGACACTGAATTGGTTGTGTCTCAGTTAAATAGGATATACCGGGTTCATGATCCAACTTTACACCAACGATTCCTTAGGGTACATCTCTTATAATGAAACTTTGATTATATTACATATTTTCATGTTTCTAGAAGATTAAACCAAGTTACAGATACTCTAGATAATCAAATTTTAGATTGGCATCTTGCACACATATGAAAGAACATTCACATAAACACGTAAATACATTTTTTGCACACATGATCCATAAGACACACACAAAACAAAAACCATATATAAATATCATAAAGTAACCAGAGCACATAGATGGATGCATGCACCTCAAAAATATGACCAATAAAGAGTCGCAAGGCTTATGCCCTCAAAAAATACATACAATTAGTGCTCGCGGCACGTAAAAATGTCTAGCTAAGGTCAGGGCCTGTGGGCCCTATTATACTGGTCCACAACATTGGCCAAACACTGAAATAACCGGACCCAGGTCCGTGGTGCCCCCACTACATGAGGCTGCGTAGATGGTGGTAGGTCTTGAATCTCTGCCATCAGGATCGTGTGAGTGAGCGCTGTAAATTTTCGCTCGACTTGTCTCAATACCCTCTCAGCCTCCCCAGCTGGAAGATATCCTGCTACTGCTAGTCACCCTACGGCGGAAGGTGCATCCCCTGGCCGAGGACGACGCCTGTTCCTCTCATAGTCACTGGGTCGTACTGGTCCCACATATTCACACAATGAACACATATCCATCAAATACTATGATATAACAAAAAAATGATATATATATATAACGAAAACAACACAAAAATTACATATGTTAACAANAAAAAAAAAAAAAAAAAGGTGGAGACTTACCCATCTCCCCTCGCTCCTCACCAGGAGGTACCGGTATCTCAGGGTCTCTCGAGAAATCAATCTCGGCATAGGGGTAATATTCTATAACCAAAATCTATCAGGAGAGCCACACGAAGAAGTCATTATCGAAGGACTCATTGGCTCTTTCGTCACACTGTCGCGATAGTTATACTGCCCATCTACACACAGTAGGAAGAGAGGCCTGATGTCCTCGTACCACTACTTGAGGAATAAAACTCAAAACTCTCTCAAAAAAGAATGGACACAGAATGGTCCCAAACCCAAAGTTCCTATGTGTCCGCAAACGACAATCTGTCAGCTGCCTTTTCATACACTCAAGAAATGTGGTACTCCAATCAAAAACTTGTGCATTTAAGCACTGGAATGCATAGTTCATCTGTGCACAGGACGCCTGATGTAGAGCATCAGAACCAGTAATTCACTCAATAATAAATACTATCGCATGTAGTGATAGGTCAGTGATATTTCTTATGGGCACCTGCGTGCTTGAGTGGTCTGTATCATCTACACAGTATAGACCTATCAATTTCGCTATGTTATGTGGCCCCAGAGGACAAGTCTGGAAGTTGACTGGTTCCCCTCTCCTGGAGAGGCTAGTCAAAAATTAAATGTCCTTGACCCTGGGCACCAGTGACTACCCCTCTAACATGAATGCCTATGCATCTGGATGCCAGTAGTCAACCAAGGCATTCAATAGCCTAGGTTTTGCCCACATGAAAGGACATAGGAAAAACTTAAGTAACCCACATTGCATCAAATTAGCCAAATCATTGGGGTCTTCCCCGACCAACTCACTAACCTCTTCATGCTCTCTTTCTCTCCCATGGACATACATCCTACAAACCACCAAAGTTTAGGAGGGTTAACTCTTGCTTTTTATGCCTTTTTCATTCCATAAGGGGGTCCACGCGTGCTTTGATGGTGATAGTCGCGTGTACACATGGGAAGAGTTTACTCTGCTCGAATGTACACGTGGCTTGTCCTAAGACAACCTGCTTGGACCTCGGGCCGACCTTTTAAAGGTATACGCCCCCCTAAAAAATGAAACCCAATGCAAAAATAAAGACTTGAAATGAAAGATAAGGGAGTTTGTACTTGCTTGGTCCAAACAGAAGTTTGTTTCGTCCACTGTAGCTCCCAAAATCATCGCTTTTGACAAAGGGGGTCTTTTGGCTCCAGAGTCAATTTCCAAATCAACAATGGTGATAATGAGCTGCCAGCTTCTATTTATAGACTTAGTGGCCTCCTTTTATCACTTTTTTGGCCTCCCTTATCATTTTTCTTTATACGAAAAATCATTTAGAGTGATTCAGGAGTTGCATAGGAGGGATATGATCAGGTATTGAGACAATTTTTTGGAGTTTTGAGTAATTTTCGACGGTCCGTGATTTTTTTTTTTGAGGATCAACTTGAGAATATAGGTTAGATTTCTACCCTGACTTTTGTACCTTGTTGTCTTTTTCCTTTTCCATAGGATCGATCCCATAAGGCTGTGACACAGAACCATCATAGCTGCTTTACAAGTGTTGCAACTTGGTAGTAGAGATTATAAGAACATGGATTCCCTAGGTAGATCCTGGTTGCATTATGGTATCTATGCTATCTCTAAAACACTGTAGGCTCGAGAGTCCCTATAGTTTTTCCTGAATACGAGTTTGATCCTCATTTGCATGATTCTTCTTCACTCTTGACCTCACCCTTAGGACTCCCAAAAAATAATGGGTCTTCTTTTAAGCCCTTTTCAGATCCTATGAACATGAAAAGATTGTCGAGCGATCTTGTGGCCTTTCACGTTCGTTAAACTAAAATTTGAAGTCACGTCTGTCCGACGATAGTTTACCCCTTTTTTGGTCTAGACTTTCAACTGTATGAACAAAGGTATACTCTATGGAACTTTAGTTCTCTAGAAGATTACTCTCAGGTATAATTTTATCCCCTTTTTAGGCCTGAGGGACTAAAATTACGAAGAAGGAAAGCCCACAGAGTCCATAGTTAAGCTCTTTTCAGACTCCCTAAAATGAAAATATCGTCGAGTGACCTTATTCTTTCACACTCATTAAACTGGTCCAGAAGAACATTCCTGATGGAGTCCATAGTTAAGCTTTTTTTAGACACCTTAAAAATGAAAAAATGGTCGAGTGATCTTGTCCTTATCACACTCGTTAAAATGGTTTTTAATAGATGTCTTGTCAGTGCTAGTTTACCCCTTTTTTGAACTGACTATACTATCTTTGAAAAAGGTACCCCAATGGAGTCTCATTTTATGATTTTCCAGACTCTCTAAATATGAAAAACCACCGAGCTTACCTTCTCTGGGCTCGTTAAACTTACATCGAAGGACATTACCATTGTGTGTTTTGTTAAAAACATTTGCATACCTTATACGCCAGCCTTGTAGCACTTTTCTTTTGCGTCTTAACACCCTTGCCCCCCGTAGGATTTTTCCTGAGTATCATTATTATGAACATCAGTCTTGTCCTTGCACCTTGAGCTTGTATGTTTGTCACACTTGTTCCTCCATTGTAATGTAACATTCCTTTATTCTTTTTTCCAAAATTATTAAAAAAGACAAAAAAATAAAATATACCCCAAAAAGAGGAAGGGAAAAGTATTTTCTTTATTGGCAGCATAATGAGTCTCCCTTGGATAAAGCACATCTGTCCATTTGTTCGTCAAGATTTGGGATGTAGTACGACCTTAGGAAGCTGTTATTTCTACATAGAGTTGTGTCCTCCTCCATTTGGTTATTCTTCCAAACATATGAAGAGTTTGTGTTTCCATGCTGCCTAAGTCTTATCATTTGTCGTGATGTTGTCCAAGGGAAGTTTCTACCAAGCTGTTATTGGATAAATCCGTAAGTGCAGACACAAACCGATCTCCCTAGATCCACCTGGATCTAGAACAAAGCAAGACAGAACATGACTCTTTCCCTATATTTTAACTATTGAATTAAATAGGAGGCAAGAACAAAGAACATACCTTATTATTGCTTCCTTTGGTATTTGGTGCTCCCTCTTCACTCCAGTTCTCTCGTATAGTCAAGACCAAAATAATACAAACCAACCGAAGTGAATAAATCACAATCTATTCAACAGTTAATCTATGTATATGATCAAGGAGTTATACAATAAAGTGGAATTAGATTTATGGGAAAGGGACATATTACTATATCATATTAATGGAAAGTAAAGATTACAACCTGAGCCTTGATGTTGCAAACTTCCTTTCGATGGCCCTTGGCTTTGACACACACACTTGCTCACTTGCATGAAGAATATCAACTCTTTTGGATGAACTTGTTGAAGTCTCCTAGTTGTTGTAGCATCAGTCCTTCACACAATTCTTTCACCAATTGTTCACGTTTGAATCATCACCGGGTGAGCAAAAATAGGAACGCTAGCATGCCCTGTTGGGCTTGGCAAGGCAAAACAGGATGCTGTGGAGAAAAAGGGTTAATATAAACAAAAACAAACTATAATCTAACTATGAACTGAAAGCAAATAATACTACGAAAATGGACAAAGAACATTAAACATTAGACACAAGTGTCATCAAAGGTTTCAGGCAGGTGCTTTATTGAAACCAGAGCGCACGCAGAAGAGAGGGACCAGGGGTTCCTTCTCCCTCCAGCGAAAGGCTCTTCGGGGCCATCAACACAATGCTTTCCTTACAACTGAATAGAACTGAATAGAGTGATGAAAGAACTCTGGGTTACACTGCTGATGAGTTGTTTGTCAAAGGATGAGCTCTGAGTCATCTGGACAGTGTAACGATGCTTCGAATTCCCTATTGAAACAATGAGTCCTCACAGCCTTTTATAGCAGTTCCAAGGGCAGTTCTGTAACCTTCTCCAGGTGTGAATAGGGGCGCATTAGGGTTCACTTAGGTCATTTAATCCGCCTTTTTTGCAGAGCCGACTCTGATTTGAGGGTAAAATCACCTTGGGGGCCGGTCTGTAGGCGGTCGAGAGGCCGACCTATGAAATTAATGTACCATATTAGCAGATGCGCGGATTTTTGTGTGGACAGTCGCGCGTCGGGCGCGCATGCACGCAAAACACCTTTTTGTCCCGCGCATGTGCGCGCATCAAGCTGATGTAAAGCACCTTTAAATTTTTGGTTACTTTGTATAGTTTTTTTCCCTTCTGGAGTGCTGTGAGATTAATTCAGTGCCATGAGTGACTTCATTGTTGTTTTGATGATGTGGAGTTCTTATCGCCATGTGCAGACAAAATTTCAGTGATAACAGATGCCCCCTGATGGATGAGGTTAGGAGCATACGTATAGCCGAAATCCATCAATGTTTCTTCTACTGAGAATGTTGTTGTAAGGGAAAGTAAGAGTGGGACCTTTCGGAGCGATCTGTTGGAGAAAAAATGGAACCGGTATCTCGATCTTCTAAGAGATGTGCGGAGAAAAAATATACAATTGTGTACAAACGAGGCGGGCATGCCCCATGCTCGTGTGATGTAACTCTGAAAAAAGATGACGGAAGTGTTGGTGTAGACAACTGCAGTGCCCTAAGGGGTGGTAATGATAAAGGCCGAAGACAATTCTGCAAAGGGACATACTCTGAATAATAGGCAATGATCGCTGTAATAAGCAGCAATGATGATGTGGGCATTGATGGCCCTACCACGTTCAGAGGTCTTCGGCAAAGGACCAAAATGACTGCAACAGTCGCAAAGTAAGACCCACCATAACATGAGAAAGTGTTGGCGTCGAATGTTATGGGGGCCAACGACAGCAGGGAGCAATGGTGTTTCCCCCTGTGCCGTCCGAGATCTCTCATTAAAATAGAGAATGAGAATCAAGATATTGTCGCCCTTCTGGAAAAGTGTGTTGATGTCGACAAAAAGGGGGACGTGACTCCCGGAAGCAAAAATGTGTTCTGTGGAATCTACTGAAGTGAGGAAGTGGCAGAGGTACATGGACAAAGTGAAGAAGTGGGATGACTCAAGAATTCCCTTGGCTGGAGGATGTATTGGCTGGAGGATGTATGAGGAAAATAGTGGCCACAACCATGTAACAAGGTCGAGTGTCAGGGGGACGACAGGACTGGTGCTAAGTTGTGCCAGAGGTGGGACAAGGTGAACAAATTCAGAGGGTAGAGGTAACTGACCTGTGGGGTACTCTGAAGATATGGATGATGCCGACAAGGGTAAATGAGAAGTAATGCTCCAACCAAGGGTGACATGGGTTGCGTGTGGCCAAAAGAGAGCAGG
>ML782385.1:738232-762724 GCA_009831015.1 Picea engelmannii | reverse complement strand
GCTTATACATTGGTGATATTGGTCCATGTTCATTTGTTTTTATTTTTGTTCTATGCTCATAGTTTTATTTAGTTTTTGTTTAATGCTTGTTAATAGCTTTGTTGTTTTCTTTCTAACCTTTTACCATGCAGCTGTCATGACTATCAGAGCCCAACTAGGCATGTAAGCACTCACTTTTTGCTCATCAAACGATGAAAAGAGTGCAAACAACCGGGTCCTAGAGATCCGAGGATGCTGAGATGGTGTTGGCTCATGGCCCGGCATGTAGCAGGACCAATCGTCAAGTATGACGATATTTTCTTTGACTGGCTTCAAACCTAGATGTTGATGGTTGATGACTACGCTTATGTTGGGTTGGATTTTTTAGGAGATCCAGATTTAGCACTTCCAGAGGATACTCAGTGGGGTGACCTTGGTAATAAGTACACGCATTTTTTCTTTTAAAATGTTTTTGTGAATTTTTATCATATTCAAATGTTTTTGTTTTATATGTCCATTCAAAGACTAATACAAAATCGTTTGTTGATAACACAGATGTTGGACCATACAGACCTCCTGACACTTCTCCCATCCAGTGGTGAGGAGAAGTAGTGGCAACACCACAGTATGTTGAGGATTATCAAGTAGTAGAACAGAATCTAGAGGGCCTTACTGTAGACATTCCAGATATGAATCTGGAAGAGGTTCCACGACACGATCAACGTCATACTGTAGGGGTATCAACAACTATGAATTGACTGCTCTGTAGGGTTGCTAGGGCAGTCATGTGTTACTGTGAATGTCATCCATGATGTCACTTTGTAGAAGCTATAAGATTTAATTTTTGATATTTCTGTCTTCGGACAAACTTTTTGTAAAAAAATCTTTGATCGTTATATATACAGATGGATTCTACCGGTTTACTTTATATTGTGTGAATTTCGATGTGTTTGATTTATAAATGATTCAAATGTCTGTCCAATACATAATTAGCCAATGCATCTGTTAATGTATTTATACATCTAGGAATATGTTGATATTCAATGTGATCAAAATAACGTTCCAAGAGGCGAATTCACAAATACACCCGTAACAAAGTAGGACTTCGAATAGAGTAGATATTACTTAACTGTAATACTACAATCTGTGAGTCAAGTCGCACAACCAAATGAAAAATTTTGAGCGAGATAACATCAACCAATAATTCAATAACGACACTATACTCTGCAATGTTGTTGGTCGCACAGTCGAGGCATACCCCTCGTAAAGATACAAGTTCGTTTGTTGGGGCATAGATTGTCCACGCAGTGGAAGCAATATTCTGAGTACTACGGCTGACACCATTAGCGAAGCCAATATAGGGTAGCGAAGACTCTGACATATAGAAATCAAACACAACGTCACATAAGGGCAGATACCAAATAACGACCAAAACAAACTATAGTAACACACCAAAAGTATGATACATTAAAAATACAAGTACTTGTGCACATATGGTTTATGCATAGTACTTCTTCAAGTACAACCCATTCCTGGGTTCACTCAAAGGGATACCATCGCAATCTACCAACTCATATGCTCCTTTTTCCAAAACTCGACGAACAATATAAGGACCTCGCCACATGGGTTCGAATTTCCCAGCTCCTAACATATCTCGATCTTGTTCATAGAGAAGAACAAGATCTCCTTCAGAGAAAATGTGAGGCTTGACATGCTTGTCATATTGGGCCTTGACACGTTTCTTATGGGATTCTATTACTAGAGTGGTGTCATGTCGAGTTTTGTCTAATCACATTAGATACAATAGACATTCTTCTTCAGCAGAAGTGTTGGGTAAAATTTCGACAGCTAGCTTCAAAGAGTGTATCTCGCATTCTATAGGAAGAATGGCTTCTACACCATAGAATAAATGAAAAGGCATAAACCTAGTAGCGGATTTGACAGATGTTCGGTATGCCCACAATGCTGAAAACAACATTGTGTGCCAACTTGATTTATGAATTCTTATCATCCGTCTAAGCATAGTTATAAGAAATTTGTTGATCACTTTGACTTGACCATTAGCAAGTGGATAATAGGGCATTGAGTTATCATGATGAAGACCCAACTTTTTCGTAAGTTCAGACATCATAAAATTCCTAAAGTGACTATTGTGATCAGTGACGATAGCTTGGGGAACACCAAAATGAGCTATGACATGATTAAAAAGAAACAACGATGCAGTATTTCCAGTATTATCGAATGTTGGCATCGCCTCGGCCCATTTCGTTAAATAATCAATGGCTACAATGATGTAACCATGCCCCCCGGCCGAGTGAGGGTGACATGTCATGAAATCAATGCCCCATTTCGCAAAAGGAGAAACTGAGACCATAGGGTGAAGAGGAGCAGGATGTGACCCAATTTTCTGATTGTAGGTCTGGCAGGCATGGCATTTCTGAACGACAGTAATGCAGTCGTTAAACAAAGAAGGCCAAAAAAACCCTGCACGTAAGATCTTCTGGGCAGTAGCATACCCAGACATATGACCACCACATGCTCCATAATGTTAGTCATTCAAAGCTTTCTCAGCTTCGTCAAAAGTTAAACAACGTCGAAAAACAGAGTCAATTCCCCAAGGGTAAAGAGTATCCCCGAGGATAATGTATTGACGAGCTTGATAGCATATGCGACATCGTTCAGTACTAGACAAAGTAGGCTAGAAAGTATGGGTTTGGAGATATATAATGATATCCCCATACCAAAGATCATCAGTGCTAATAAGGAAAAGAGATTCATCGGGTAATGAATCTACTGCTACATTTTCCGTTGCAGAATGAGGAAAATCTCTAGGGTGTGTCTTTATCTCATGTACAACAATTGCAGGGTCGATACCTGGCATCTCTTCGTAGCTCCAGGCGAAGATGTCATGAAATTATTTGAATAGAGATGTATAGGTGACAAGTGGAGTTGCCAATTTTGTTATTGCATAAATCCATAAGTGCAGACACAAATTGATCTCCCTAGATCCACCTGGATCTAGAACAAAGTAAGACAGAACATGACTCTTTCCCTAGATTTTAACTATTGAATTAAATAGGAGGCAAGAACAAAGAACATACCTTATTATCACTTCCTTTGGTCTTTATTGCTCCCTCTTCGCTCCAGTTCTCTCGTATAGTCAATACCAAAACAATACAAACCAATCGAAGTGAAGAAAGCACAATCTATTCAACAGTTAATCTATGTATATGATCAAGGAGTTATACAATAAAGTGCAATTAGCTTTATGGGAAAGAGACATATTACTGTATCATATTAATGGAAAGTAAAGATTACAACCTGATCCTTGATGTTGCAAACTTCCTTTCGATGGCCCTTGGCTTTGACACACACACTTTCTCACTTGCATGAAGAAGATCAACTCTTTTGGATGAACTTGCTGAAGTCTCCTAGTTGTTGTAGAATCAGTCCTTCACACAATTTTTTCACCAATCCTCCAATGAATCTTGCTTCTCTTTGCTTGATTCACCTTTTCCATGAGAATTCCCTCAATATATAGGAGAGAATGAATTAGTTACTTAGATAAGAATGATCCCAAAATATTAGGGAATCCAGTACTAGGATAACCATTCGAATGCCATCTCATCCTTCTAGAAGATTCCCTTCTAGAAGCATCGAGAATTTATCTTTTTCCTTGCTTTAGAAAGAGTTCGCACCCTAGAAGTTCAAAACAGTGTGAACTTCTCACACCCTGGCTTAAGGCAGCATGCGAGAATCATGCATTCTCACAGGAAAATATACTAGCAGCCTGCGAACCTCCTTCAAAAATGATATTTCTGGAAAAAGAAGAAAGTAAATTTTCTCAGGAGAAAGTTCTTATGAAGAGCCTGAGTACACCATCATCCATACATCATCATGATGACCAAAATCATGGGTAACACAAGCCTGAGTCAGCCCTTCTACAATTTTTCTCTTGCCCTCATACCCGACCATCCTGAATGTCCAATCAAGTCCTTGTTCAAAATCAAGGAAGCCTTCAGTCTAATCATCAAGATTATCTAGTCCATGATCGACGAGCCATCGAAGACCTCTGGATAGTGAAGTCGTACACTCGTATTACACTCCTACCTTGAGTTTTGAAGATTTTGAAGTTGTTTCTCAAGCTCTGAAGATCTCATCTCCAATCATTAGGCCGTATCAACTTCTAGAAGATGGATACTCTATATGTATATCTTTTTTATTTCTAGATGTAGCTCCGTTGTGTATTGTTTGCAGATACACTTTATATAGTTATTTGACATGGATCTACAGTGTATTTGATTGGTAGCCATGATCCCAAGCATGGGTATGCCTTCCTTGGTGAGACATTTGTTATTTTGCAGATGGCGCCTTCCGGTTCCTAGTCCCTGCGCTCACTTGTTCGGCACATCCGTAAAGATTGGTAATGTATTTCAGCCATTAGATTCTCTTCTGACCTCACACATTAGGAAGCATCTGTTATAAACCTAATTTTCACCATACATGATTACCTAGAATTAGTCCATCTCAGATCCCTTCTTTTCCAAAGCACCGCTGAACAACTCTTTAAAAAACCTCTTTTATAAGGGCCCACGTGCCCTACTCCATTACTGCACGCATGTACACACTAGTTGACCTAAAACAGCCCTCGTGGACTGAAAAAAGCATGAAAAAAATAAAGTTGTTGATGGAAAACACAACTTTGGGTGAGTTAACTGAAACTAAGACTTGGAACTCTCTCAAAAAAGAATGAATACAAAATGGTCCCAAACCCAAAGTTCCTATGTGTCCGCAAATGAAAATTTGTTAGCTATCTTTTCATAAACTCAAGCAATGTGGTACTCCAATCAAAAACTTGTGCATTTAAGAACTGGACTGCATAGTTCATTTGTGCACAGGACGCCTGATGTAGAGCAGCAGAACCAATAATTTTCCCAATAAGAAATACTATCGCATGTAGTGATAGGTCAGTGATCTTTCTTATGGTCACCTGCGTGCTCGAGCGATATGTATCATCTACACAATATAGACCTATCAATTCCTCTATGTTATGCGGTCCTGGAGGAAAATTCCGGAAGTTGACTGGTTCCCCTCTCCTGGAGAGGCCAGTCAAAAAGTAAATGTCCTCGACCATGGGCACCAATGACTGTCCCTCTAACATGAATGCCTCTGCATCTGGATGCTAGTAGTCAACCAAGGCATTTAGTAGCCTAGGTTGTGCCCACATGAAAGGACATAGGAAAAACTTGAGTAACCCACATTGCATCAAATTAGCCACAACATTGGGGTTTTCCCCGACCAACTCACTAACCTCTTCATGCTCTCTTTCTCTCCAGTGGACATACATCATATAAACCACCAAAGTTCAGGAGGGTTAACTCTTGATTTTTATGCCTTTTTCATTCCATAAGGGGTTCCACATGTGTTGTGATGGTGATAGTCACGTGGACCTAGGGTCGACCTTTTAAAGGTCGACGCCCCCCTAAAAAATGAAACCCAATGAAAAAATAAAGACTTAAAATGCAAGATAAGGGAGTTTGTACTTACTTGGTCTAGACATAAGTTTGTTTTGTTCACTGTAGCTCATGGAATCACTACTTTTGACAAAGGGGGTCTTTTGGCTCCAGAGTCAATTTCCAAATCAACAATGGTGATAATGAGCTGCCAACTTCTATTTATAGACTTTTTGGCCTCTTTTTGTCACTTTTTTGGCCTCCCTTATCATTTTTCTTTATACCAAAAATCATTTAGAGTGATTCAGGAGTTTCATAGGAGGGATATGATCAGGTATCGGGACAGTTTTTTGGAGCTTTGAGTAATTTTCGATGGTCCATGATTTTTTTTGTTTTTTGTTTTTTCCGAGGATCAACTTGAGCATATAGGTTAGGTTTCTACTCTGACTTTTGTATCTTGTTGTCTTTTTCCTTTGCCATAGGATAGATCCCATCAAGTTGTCACACAAAACCTTCATAACTTCTTTAGAAGTGTCGCAACTTGGTGGTAGATCTTACCGGAACATGGATACCCTAGGTAGATCTTGGTTGCATTACAGTATCCATGCTATCTCTAAAACATTGTAGGCTCAGGAGTCCTTGTAGCTTTTCCTGATTATGATTTTGAGCCTCATTTACACGATTCCTTTTTTCTCTTGACCTCACCCTTAGGACTCCCAAAATACATAACAGGTCTTCTTTTGAACCCTTTTTCAGACCCTTTAAACATGAAAAGATTACCGAGTGATCTTGTGGCCTTTAATGCTCGTTAAACTGAAATTTGAAGTCACGTCTGTTCGATGGTAGTTTACCCCTTTTCGGTCTGGAAGGTCAACTATACGAACAAAGGTATACTCTATGGAACTTCAGTTCTATAGAAGAGTATTCTCAGGTATAATGTTATCCCTTTTTCGGGCATGAGGGACTAAACTTACGAAGAAGGAACCCCCACGAAGTCCATAGTTAAGCTCTTTTCAGATTCCCTAAAATTGAAAATATCGTCGAGTGACCTTATTCTTTCACACTCGTTAAACTGGTCCAGAAGAACATTCCTGATGGAGTCCATAGTTCATCTTTTTTCAGACTCCTTAAAAGTGAAAAAATGGTCGAGTGAGCTTGTCCTTATCACACTCGTTAAAATGGTTTTGAATAGATGTCTTGTCAGTGCTAGTTTACCCCTTTTTCGAACCGACTAGACTATCTTCGAAGAAGGTACCCCGATGGAGTCTCCTTTTATGTTTTTTAAAACTCTCTAAATATGAAAAACCATCAAGCTTATCTTCTTTTGGCTCGTTAAACTTACATTGAAGGACGTTACGATTGTGTGTTTTGTTAACTGCATTTTCATACGTTATACGCCAGCCTTGTAGCACTTTTCTTTTGCGTCTTAACACCCTTGGCCCCTGGAGGTTTTTTCCTGAGTATCATTATTCTGAACATCAGTCTTGTCCTTGTGCCTTGAACTTGTATGTTTGTAGCACTCGTTCCTTCATTGTAACGTAACATTCCTTTATTCTTTTTCCAAAAATATTGAAAAAGACAAAAAAATCAAATATACCCAAAAAGAGGAAGGGGAAAGTATTTTCTCTATTGGAAGCATAATGAATCACCCTTGGATAAAGCACATCTATCTGTTTGTTTGTCAAGATTTTGGATGTAGTATGACCTTAGGAAGTTGTTCTCGTTACATAGAGTTGTGTCCTCCTCCATTTGGTTATTCTTCCAAACATATGGAGAGTTTGTGTTGCCTCCTGCTTCGTAAACTTATGATCAATTCCATGTTGCCTATGTCTCATCATTAGTTGTGTTGTTGTCCAAGGGAAGTTTCTACCAAGCCTAAGTCAACCCCTCTACAATTTGTATCTTGCCCTCATACCCAGCCATCCTGAATGTCCAATCAAGTCCTTGTTCGAAATCAAGGAAGCCTTCAGTCTGATCATCAAGATTATCTAGTCCATGATCGACGAGCCATCAAAGACCTCTGGGTAGTGAAGTTGTACACTCATATTACACTCCTACCTTGAGGTTTGAAGATTTTGAAGTTGTTGTTTGAGCTCTGAAGATATCATCTCCAGCCATCAGGCTGTATTAGCTTCTAGAAGATGGATACTCTATATGTATATCTTTTTGATTTCGAGATGTAGCTCCGCTGTGTATTGTTCACGGATACACTTTATATAGTTATTTGACATGGATCTATAGTGTATTTGATTGGTAGCCATGATTTTATTTTATCTCGAGCATGGGTATGCCCGTCTCGGTGAGACATTTGTTATTTTGCAGACGGTTATTCCTGGTTCCTGGTCCATGGGCTCACTTGTTCGACACATTAGTAAAGATTGGTAATGTATTTCGGCCATCAGATACTCTTCTAACCTCACACATTAGGGGGCATCTGTTATAACCCTAATTTTCACCATACATGGTTACCTGGCATCAGTCCATCTCATATCCCTTCTTTGCCAAAGAACTACTGAACAACTCTTTAAAAAACCTCTTTTATAAGGGCCCATGTGCCCTACTTTATTATTGCACGTGTGTACACACTAGCTGACCTAAAACATCCCGCGTGGACCTACAAAAGCACGAAAAAAGGAAATTTGCTGACGGAACACACAATAGAGTTTCTAGCCTATAAAAGAAGGGTTAGGGGTCCCATTTGGAAAAGGAGAAATAGAGTAAAGAAACTTTGCCCAATTGCATATTCCCATTGTCCCAACCCTTTAGCCATCCTTGTGCAAGAAGAGATACAAAGAAAAGAAGTTGGAGGACATTTGAAGAGGAGCCCAAGATCAGGATTCATGGAGCAGTGGACAGTCTCGACATTGTAAGTTGGTTCATTAAAGTTAATAATAAAGAAATGATTTTCCCGTCCCACTATATGAGTTCTTCATAGTTCAATAAATATATGTTTGAATATCTAACCCATTAGTCTATAGGTAAAATGCATGTGTAGTTTGTTGCTTGTTTTGTACGCAGGTCAATCTTGAGAGGATAGCTGCCAACAAGCGATCAAGTGTGAAGGGGGATCGACATTGAACATCCGGAACAAGGTATGTTGGTCTAACCATGTAATTGCTGAAAAGGAATGGGGTTTAAGTCTGGGGATGAAGGTAGAAAGTAGATTTCTTTTGGTCATATCTTCATGCATAAAATAACCCTATTTTCTAGTCCATAAGGGGATTTCCCTCACAACAATAGGTCTCGAATAATAGTGCCAAAAAGATTCAAACCTTTTTTTTTTACTCCTACGGAGTTATACTCCGATCTGAAGAATATTTTAGTGATGAAATGCCTAAATTCTTAATAGGAATAAATTTGTAGTAATTTCGCAACCCCAATGAATGAGACACAATTGCATGACAATAGATCTTATCTGTTCTATTTTTTTTTCCATCCCAAGGGTTAGGGTATTCAAGGATTATACAGGAAAGGGTTTTCCCTATGCTATATCTCTCTGATATACGTGTGAGGTCCAACAATAGTACTCAACCCAATATCTCAAGGCACCAACTAAGGAGTCTAGACCGTTCCCTTAGACATACTACCCGACTACCCAGGTACTAGACAATATCTTCCAGAGTGTTGTTCTAGGTGGCACTATAATAGTCAAGCGATCGATCAATTTATATATGGAGGGCTTCAGGAGATCTAGGTCGATTCACATATAGGTGTTGTTTGATGTGCTACCACTTGAAGCGGTACCAACAAAGGTTACAAGGGTGGCCAACATATGTGCACTTAAGTACCACTTGTATTTCATGCATGTATGAATCCTCGACTACAAGATTATGCCTGTAACAAAAACTATTTGTAGATTAAAGTCATCGGAATATGTCTCTACCCTGAAATAAATTTAACCCACAATTTTCTATTGAGGAAGGTTCTCTGACACCACTTGTAATATTCTAGATATAAAATAGTATGAAAAACAAAAAAGGTAACCCCTTGAGGAAGCTACATGAAAGCATAAATAAGAGGAAAGGCTCTCTCATTTTAATCACACTTGAGCATATTGAATATCTACAAGTCACTGAGGTAACCAAAGGATATATAAGATGGTTTTTAGAGGGAAGGTGAAGTAAATAAGGCTGAAATTCAAGGGAGGATAAATTCTTTTGATGATGCTTTCTAAGGTATGTTATTTATAGGTCATCTCACCATTTTTGCAATAATTATTTTTCTAGAATTATTCAGACCATAAAATTGGGAGACCGTTGAGGAAACATATCTAAGTAACTATGATAAAATTTTCATCTTGTGGGTAGTTGTATTTTTGGAGTTACACTCCATGGGAAATAGGGTTTGTGGCTAGTCCTGAAACTAGTCTAAAATAGGTGTTTCAGGTAAAAACGTCATAACTTCTTCATAACAGATCCAAATTCAGTAATACCAAATGTATTGGTTATATTAAATTCTATAGTATTCTTTTCAATATTTTCATATCCATACAAAAAATATTTCGTGCGGGGCACACTCTAAAATTTCCCTCTCTAGAATAAGCCATAATTCAATAAGGTATGCCATTTTTTCTATAACTCCTTTTCAGAGAGGTTCCAAGAAGTGAAACCTGGAGGAATTGCATAAAAGACACTGAAGACCATTGTGTACTATTTTCAGATATTTATTCATTACATGTACATAGTTATGGTTATTTCAAGTTAGGTTTGTTGACTAATCCATAATTAGTCATGTGACACTAAAGTAAAGTTTGATGAAAATGCTAGTCTCTTGTTGTTAAAGTTAAGGAAGGTTTGCAATTATGTGATCATATACACTAGGTATATTACAAAGTTACAAATCATATTTGGATGATGAAATTGATGAGGGATTTTGGTTTAGGTATGTTACAGATAGAGGTTGTATAAAAATGAGGTTGTGGCACATGGTTTGATGTAATGGTTTATGGTATTTGGTTATGGATAGTGGGATGTATTTCTATATAATTTTTAATAGTTATATTGGTATATGTATTTGGTATATGGTTGGGGTACATGTTGGGTACATGGTTGAGACAAGTAGTTGATGAGTTGGAAAATACATGAGGTGCATAGTTGATGATGTTGGTACATCTTAATGATTCATAGTTTATGTGTATTTGATGCATGATTGATACATATTTGGTGCATGGTTTATGCACTCATTTATGGTACAGGTTGAGGTACAGGTTGGTGCATGGTTGATGCACTTGTTTATGGTATATGTTGATTATAGGTTGTTTGGTATAGGTTGGTGTTTGGTTGATGCACTTGTTTACGTTACATGTTGATTACAGGTTGATTGGTACATGTTTACAACAATATATATCATAGTGATAGTGTGACAATGGTTCCATGATTCAAATTGTATTTCAGAGCGGTTGGATGGGGAAAGGACATGTGGTTGTAGCCGAAGAACATAGGGGGTTGCAGCCTCCTTTTGGTTGTATCCAGAGGATTGAGGAGTTGAAGCTTCCCTCAGGTTGTATCCTGATAAACTAGGGGTTTGGATCCTCCTTCCAGTTGAATATAGAAAACAAAGGAAGTTGGTGCTTCCAATGAATGTAATTTTTAAAGACGTATAAGAAAAAGTATTATGTGGTTTTCTCTCTCTTTAGGTTTCCACATAAAAACACTGGTGTACTGTGTATGCATATGATTTCTGATTTTTTCATTGTTTATTTACTTTGCAATTATTGGATGATAATGTTACATTGATATAAAACTTGCATTATATGGTTAAAAAGGATTAAATTTCTCTATTACTGATTCACCCCCCCTCTTAGTAATCCAACAATTGGTATCAGAGCAGGTTCCTTCAAGAAACAGTTTAACCACTGGAAGGAGATCATGGGTTATTATGAGGATGGAGTACCACTATTCAATGGTCAAAATGGTTTAAAGTTTGAGATGTGGAGTGGAAGGATGGAAGTGTTTTTACAGGAACAAGGGTATTATATTTGGCTATTAGTCGTTACAGGATATGATAGTTCAAAAAGGGCAAAGATTGCATCCAAGAAGGAATTGAAGAAGAATTAAAAAATAGAAATGGATTTCATCTGGGAAGGATTACCTAATCTGGTAAGAGAAAAGGTTGGTAAATGTTCATTAGCCAAAGAACTTTGGGATAAGTTACATGATATATATTCTTCACCCATCACAGATTTAGAAAATGCCAAAGAAGATGTAGGTATAGATTAGGAATAATATGTTCACCATGTCAAATAGATTCAAAAGATGAAGAGTACATAATCACCATATGTATGTTGTTTTTATTTAATTGTGAAAAATGAGGACATCCTGAAATAGAATGCCATGAAGGAAATGAGACAGAAAAACTAATTGAAAATGAAGACAATTATGAAGAAAAATTGATTAGTGCTTTAGATGAAATAAGAGAAGAAAACAAGTCACTCAAGAAAGAATTGATGAAACAAAAGGAAAGTGTTCACATTTTTGAAGAATCCCAACAGGTCATCGAGAACTTATGAACTTAGCTAGAAGAAGTCAGAAATATCGAATAAAATATTGAATATCAAAAGTAGTATTTGGAAGCCAACATAGAAGCATAGAAGGAAGAACCAGAAATGAGAGAGAAGATATTGAAATATCATCTTAAGGAAAGAACTAACGATCGAAACTAGATTGAGGCAGAGTTTGTTCAAGAAGAGAAAACACTTGAAGAAGAAATAATCACATTAAAAATTCATCTTGAAGAAGCGAAAAGAAAAGAAGAAGTCATGAAGTCTCAGATAATGAAGAAAGAAAAAGAGGTTGAGAATCTTGAAGAAGAGTTTGTCACATTGATAAGTAAAATTGTCAAGATCAATAAGAACGTTGAAGAGATAGAAACATCCACATCAGTTATAGAGAATGAAGAAAAGAACTCTAGGTTGCTAGAATATAAGAATGAAGAAAATAAAAAGAGTTACGCGGAATTACTCAAGGGAACAAATCATGGTCAACCATAATCTAAGAAAACTATTGAATATACATATTGAAGAAGACCATCCATGTTCAATTCAAAAATAAGATTCAATCATGATCATGATTAGTCAATGTAGAAATTCAGAAGGACTACACCACAAAGAAGATCATTCACTCCCAAGTATGCAAATTTCTTTTATGGTCATTGTTTTTGTTGTGCTACTTATATGTTTAGTATAATGCACTCATTAATTATCAATCCAGGATTCATAATAAACAAAGTTACAAGACACCAGTAAGAAAGGTAATTTCTAATGTCACGAGTATAGAATTAAACTAGATTATGCATGCTGGAAACAAATCAAAATAGCAAACTGTAATGCACTTCGATTGTCTTTCACAGAGAGGCTATCTATTCCATTATGGAACATGCAAGTATGATATGGAATTGGTTTGATAGATCAACTCTGATATCTGACCCATAAAATTAACTATGAAATCCACACTTTTGAAAAGAAATCACACATCAATCAACAAAGCATAGCATGGGTAGTTCAATAGTCAATAGGTTGGTTCTGCTGTGGTTCACAATGTACTTCATTAGTTCTTATCCAAGTAGTTTTGACTGCTGTTTCCAACATCTATGATCACTCGAGGAAATCAAATTCATGAGAACAAAAAAAGGGCATATGTAAAACAGAGCAATTAAATATCTCTAAGTAATTATAGAATGGAAATCTTAATCTAATTCTGTACTGCTATCATCTAACAGAGTTAAAGCTTTAGCTAATTCAATGTTTATACTACTGAAAACAAATACTAATGCTAATCTACAAAGAGGATGACCTTTGTTGGGCAGTGGGCCCTTGCCGCTTCAACAGGTCAGTTATTGAAGTCTACAGGAAGCTTGCTTTCGACACACACATTACTCTCACTCACATTTCAAAGCATAAAATCAAAACTCTTGTTAACAAATCAACTCATACTCAATCATAGATAATCATAACATGGGGATAAATGACATTCTATTAATCTTTACTCAGAAAATGTTCTGTACCATCACATGAAGCTTCACATATTGGAAATATGCTAATTCTCCTCCTCCCTCTACCATCCTTTCCACAACTATTTAATAGTCTGAATCGTGAAACACAAGGAGACGAAGTGATTTGCAAATCAATCATTTGGTTACATCATTAGCTTCATCCTCATGACATGAAGTGCATGAGGATGAGGCAATTAACAAACTGTTCTTATCATAGCCTTGCTAAAAAAAATAGATGTCCACCAATTGAATTAGGTGAGATATGGCACTTAACTTAGTGCATTAGGCTCTTCCATATTAGTACTGGATCGTAACAGGTAGATGGTACCAGATCATGACAGGGTGCAAAAGGTGGTACCGAATCATAACAGAGTGTGGCCGTTGGTACCAGATCATAACAGTGGGTGTTGTTGGTACCGGATCACAACAGTTAAGATTTAGTACCATATGCATTTGTTATTGGATAAATCCGTAACTACAGACACAAACTAATCTCCCTAGATCCTCCTGGATCTAGAACAAAGCATGACAAAACATGACTCTTTCCCTAGATTCTAACTATTGAATTAAATAGGAGGCGAGAACAAAGAACATACCTTATTATCGCTTCCTATGGTATTTGTTGCTCCCGCTTCGCTCCATTGCTCTCGTGCAGTCAAGACCAAGACAACACAAACCAACCAAAGTGAAGAAAACATAATCTATTCAACAGTCAATCTATGTATATGATCAAGGAATTATATAATAAAGTGGAATTAGCTTTATGGGAAAGGGACATATTACTGTATCATATTAATGGAAAGTAAAGATTACAACATGAGCCTTGATGTTGCAATATTCCTTTTGATGGCCCTTGGTTCTGACACACACACTTGCTCACTTGCATGAAGAAGATCAAAACCTTTGGATAAACATGTTGGAGTCTCCAAGCTGCTGTAGCTTTAGTCCTTCACACAATTCTTTCACCAATTCTCCAATGAATCTTGCTTAACCTTGCTTAACCTTTTCCATGAGAATTCCCTCAATATATAGGAGAGAATGAATTAGTTACTTGGATAAGAATGATCCCAAAATATTAGGGAATCCAGTACTAGGATAACCATTCGAATTCCATCTCATCCTTCTAGAAGATTCTCTTCTAGAAGAATTGAGAATTCATCTTTTTCCTTGCTTTAGAAAGAGTTCGCACCCTAGCAGTTCAACACAGTGTGAAATTCATGCACCCTGGCTTAAGGTAGCCTGCGAGAATGATGCATTCTCGCAGGCAAATGTATTAGCAGCCTGCGAACCTCCTTCAAAAATGATATTTCTGGAAAGAGAAAAAAGTAACTTTCCTTAGGAGAAAGTTCTTATGAAGAGACTAAGTACACCATCATTAATACATCATCATGATGACCAAAATCATGGGTAACAGAATGACCCCTAAAGTATGAGGGTGGAACCAGTGACAGCCAATAGACTTTGTAAGCTGCATGTGTGTGTCGAGAACCAAGAGCACATCTAATCAGAAACCTACGAACAACCAAGCATCTCCAGAATATCATATATATCAATTATGAGGTAGGCATTCCCATACTCAGATCACAGACTGATGAAATTATAGACATGGGTCATGGCCACCAATCATACACTGTGGATCCATGCCATCAAAATATAGCATAGCCACTAGAATACACTGTGGATCTATGTGAGAAATTTCAAATCAAGACGACATAGCCACGAGACATACACAGTGGATCTATGTGTCGCAAATTATACATACTCCATCGCAACCTGGATCACAAAGATGATATCCAGAGTCTTCAATCTCATCGCCCAAAGTACGAAACTAACCATGTGATTACATGTGTTGAAGTCGAACATGGTAGAAACCACTTGATTAATGGTCATTGATGAAACCGTTAACAAGTGCGAGGGAAATCACCATTGATGTCAATGACTCTCAAGGTACCATAGTACAATCTATCGAGTGTGAATAAATGAGTTGAAGTCAAACATCCGATAGATTATTTTGATCAGGGTTCAATGATGTAAACCCACTGTCGAAAGCAAGGAAACCTGCCATTCAGGCATGCAAGCTCCAAGGTACCAAATAATTTCTAAGTCTTGATTCTGGATAATGAGCTGAAGTCGACGGAATAAAACTCGTCACAGGAGGGACTTGATTTATCCCTCATCAATGACACGAAATGGGTAACAGATTTTGAAGGTGAAACAATGTGAATTGGACTGGACACAGGGAAGGCCAACACTAAGAGAATGGATAACTGCAGATGGTCGACTCAATATAGGTTTCAGATGGACTTCTCTTGAACATATGAACAACACGACCAATGATTTGGCAGCATTGACTCAAAGATGACACAGGGAATTTCCTTGTAGCAAATCGAATGAGAGACAAATGGATTTCCCAAACTGACTTCAAATAATGAATAGGGGGTGTCATGTTCAAGAGCGACACTTACTGCCAATCAATACGAAGATGAACCATATCCCTTTCCTAAATTTCCCCCCATCATTTCTGGCGAGTACCTCTTTATTTTTACGCAAGCTTGAGGAGGATAACATATGCTTGTTGATGTAAGATCATCCTTCGGACGAGTCCCTTGGAGTATTTTTAACAAACCCTAAGAAGGAGTGGTTCGGTCCCATCACGGGTCTGTCAATGTTTGTTTAACGAGTCTAGAGATAGAAAACTCGAAGATTTTTCAAGATTATAGAGTTTGGAAAAACACTTAAAAGAGAACTCTCTCAGTTTCTTTTTCGTAAAATAGTCTAGACGAGGATGAAAAAGAGATAAATTATCGCTCACCAGACGCTTACTTCAAATACTTTATCGAGCGTGAAAATAGCAAGGTCGCTCGGTGATATTTTCATGTTTAGAGAGTCTAAAAAGAGCTTAAAGAGGACTCCAGGGGGTTCCTTTTTTGTATAACCTTATTGAGCCCAAAAAAGTGATAAAAGTATGCCTGATCACATTCTCATGTATCTACGAGCGCAAGAACGGACAAAAATGATGCTCGAGGTTTTATGTAAAAACCATAAAAACCAATCAAAAACACACGATAACAAAGAAAAACATATCCATATTCATGGATTTGATCATCAAAATCATCATGCCTGCCAGAGTTACACTCAACATGACATTAGGGATTAGGGTTTAATCAATAAATAATCATAAAAAACCAAAATGATATAGTAAAAGTAAATAAAAGGAGTAAATACTCTTTTTACCACACCATTTTTACATTTCCACTATTGAGCTCAAAAAACCCCTATTTTACCTTCCAAGTTCGACGACAGATTGCGGGAGCTACGAGAGACCATTTAGTGAGTTGTCTGCGACAGTTAGGTATGCTCTTCGTCCTTAACACTTTCATGGTTTAATTTGATAATTTCACTGGTTAAATTTGCATTTTTAAGTTGATTTTCAAAGCCCTAGATGCTCGCTGCCATTCTCGTAGGTAGGCCATACGAGTCCTGCGAGAATGAGGCGTTCTCGCAGGTGAGCTTAAATCCACCTGCAAGGTTTTCGCACTATGCACACAGGGCACCTGCGAGAACCGCAAAGCCCAATTTTTTTTAAAATTTTTACCCAATGAAAAAGATCCAAAGCATGAAAAAAGTTATTAATCCTCTTATTGTGTTCCTTATGTAGATAATTGGCCATCAACATGGTGCTTGAGTGGTGCGAAATGGAACATGAAGAGGATAATGCAATGACCGAAAATCATCCACCTACCATAGCTGCTTTGAGAGACTGTGGGCTCTTGAAATACTTTCGCATCCCGGGCATGAGGGCCCAAGTCAGACTATTAGAGTACTTGGTGCGTATGTGGGACCCTGATCAGTAGGTGTTTCATGTGGGGGCCCACACACTGTCCTTAGACATTGAGGACATTTACTTTTTGACTGGATTGTCCCGGCATAGGTACTATGTTAGCCTGACCGGTAGCAGAGGTGGTGGACTACAGATGAGTGAGTATTGCCGTATACACTGCGTTCCTGAGGCTGAGAGAAAGAAAGGAAAAGTTGTTATTTGGGGGGTACGAGATTTGACCCTCCACGCTATCCTATTCACCATAGCTCGGATGGCCAAGAGTTCTTCTCCTCACATGGCATTGCAGAGTTACTTCTAGTATGCCATCGAGTGTACTGATCCTCGGGTGTTCAACTGGGCAGATGTTGTGCTTCGCAGTATCAAAAAGCAATTGACTAAATGCAGACGTGGTAACCTAAAGCAATTAGGGTATGGATATTTGTTGGTATCCTTCTTCCTTGAGAAGGTTCCCATACTGAGACTGCAGATTGAGTGGAATATACCGGGTCCCAGAGATCCAAGGATGTTGAGATGGTGTCGGCTCATGGCCCGGCATGTAGCAGGATCGATCATCAAGTACGATGATACTTTCTTTGACTGGCTTCAAACCTAGATGTTGATGGTTGATGACTACTCTTATACTGGGATGGATTTTCGAGGAGATCCAGATTTGGTATTACCAGAGGAGGCTCAGTGGGGTGACCTTGGTAAGAAGTACACACATTTTCTCTTTTTAAAATGTTTTGTGAATTTTTTATCATATTCAAATGTTTTTGTTTTATATGTTCATCCAAATACTAATACAAAATCGTTTGTTGATAACACATATGTTGGACCTTACATACCTCCCGACACTTCTCCCATCCAGCGGTGAGGAGAGGTAGTGGCAACACCACAGTATGCTGAGGATTATCAAATAGTGGAACAAAATCTAGAGGGCCTGACTGCAGACATTCCAGACATGACTCTGGAAGAGGTTCCATGATGCGATAAGCATCATACCGTAGGGGTATCAGAATCTATGAGTCGACTGCTCCGTAGGGTTGCTAGGCCAGTCGTATGTTACCGTGAACGTCATCCATGATGTCACTTTGTAGAAGCTATAAGATTCAATTTTTGACATTTTGGTCTTCGGACAAACGTTTTGTAAAAAACTCTTTTGATCGTTATATATACAGACGGATTCTACCAGTTTAATTTATATTGTGTGAATTCCGATGTGTTTGATTTATAAATGATTCAAATGTCTGTCCAATACATAATTAGCCAATGCATCTATTAATGTATTTAGACATCTAGGAATATGTTGATATTCAATATGATCAAAATAACATTCCAAGAGGAGAATTCGCAAATACACCCGTAACAAAGTAGGACTTTGAATAGAGTAGATATTACTTAACTGTAGTACTACAAGTTGCAATTCAAGTCGCACAACCAAATGATGAATTCCGAGCGAGATAGTATTAACCAATAATTCAATAATGGTGCTATACTCTGCAATTTTGTTGGTCGCACGACCGAGGCATACACCTCGTAAAGATACAAGTTCGTTTGTTTGGGTATAGATTTCCCACGCACTGGAAGCAAGGTTCCAAGTACTACGGCTAGCACCATCAGTGAATCCAATATAGGGTAGCAAAGACTCCGACATCTGGAAATCAAACACAATGTCACATAAGGGCAGAGACAAGATAACGACAAAAGAAAGCTATAGTAACACACACAAAGTATGATACATTAAAATAGAAGTACTTGTGCACATATGATTTATGCATAGTACTTCTTCAAGTACAACCCATTACTGGGTTCACTCAAAGGGATACCATCGTAATCTACCAACTCATATGCTCCTTTTTCCAAAACTCGGTGAACAATATAAGGACCTCACCACATGGGTTCAAATTTCCCAGCTCCTAACATATCTCGATCCTGTTCATAAAGAAGAACAAGATCACCTTCGGAGAAAACGCGAGGCTTGATATTCTTGTCATATTGGGCCTTGACACGTTTTTTCTGGGCTTCTATTACGAGAGTGGCGTTACGTCGAGTTTCATCTAATCGCATGAGATATAATAGAGGTTCTTCTTCAGCAGAATTGTTGGGTAGGAGTTCAACAACTAGCTTCAGAGAGGGTATCTCGCATTCTATAGGAAGAATGGCTTCCACACCATAGACTAACCGAAAAGGAGTAAACCCAATAGCGGACTTGACGGATGTCCAGTATGCCCACAATGCTGAAAACAACATTGTGTGCCAACTTGTTTTATGAATTCCTATCATCCGTCGAAGCATAGTTATGAGAACTTTGTTGATAGCTTCGACCTGTCCATTAGCTTGTGGATAATAGGGCGTTGAGTTATCATGGCGAAGACCCAACTTTTTCGTAAGTTCAGACATCATAAAATTCCTAAAGTGGCTACCGTGATCAGTGACGATAGCTTGGGGAACACCAAAACGAGCTATGACATGATTAAAAAGAAACAATGTTGTGGTCTTTCCAGTATTATCGAATGTTGGCATCGCATCGGCCCATTTTGTAAAGTAATCAATGGCTACAATGATGTAACCATGCCCCCCCGGCCGAGTGAGGGTGACATGTCATGAAATCGATGCCCCATTTCACAAAAGGACCAATTGATACCATAGGGTGAAGAGGAGTAGGATGTGACCGAATGTTTTGATTGTAGGTCTGGCAGGCATGGCATTTCTGAACGACAGTAATGCAGTCGTTAAACAAAGAAGGCAAAAAATACCTTGCATGTAGGATCTTATGGGCAGTAGCATACCCAGACATATGACCACCACATGCTCCGGAATGGCAGTCATTCAGAGCTTTCTCGGCTTCGTCGAATGTTAGACAATGTCAAAAAACAAAGTCAATTCCTCGACGGTAAAGAGTATCCCCAAGGATAATGTATTGACGAGCTTGATAGCATATGCGACGTCGTTCAGTACTAGACAAAGCAGGCCAAAAATTCTGGGTTTGGAGATATATAATGATATCCCCATACCAAAGATCATCAGTACTGATAAGGAAAAGAGATTCATCAGGTAATGAATCAACTGCTACATTTTCCGTTGTAGAGTGAGGAAAATCGCAAATCAACTCAACAAAAACTAAGTATTTCTTAGACTTGGCACGGTCGAATTCCAAGTCAAACTCCTAGAGTATCACAATCCATTTGGAGTATTTTCCCCCTAGCAATTGACGTGTCAAAATATGTTGCATAGGGTTACAATGAGAAATCACCGTAGTCTTTCATGAGAGGATATAATGACGGAAGTGTTGGACGGCTTGAAGGACAGCCATGGCCAGTTTTTCGACATGTTGATACTTGATTTCAGTCGGTGTGAGACTTCGACTCAAGTAGTAAATAACATGTTCATTGTGCACATCATCCTCTTGGATGAGAACCATGCCAATAGTGTACTCCGAGGCAGCAAGATAAAGGAAATAATCACGACTGTAATCAAGAGGAAAGAGAAGAGGAGCTCACGTTAGGGACAACTTTAAAGCTTCAAAATCATTGTTGGCAATGGTATCCCAGACGAACTCTGAATCTTTCTTTAGTAGCTGCGTAAAACCACAAGTGATCTCGGTGTAATTAAGTATAACACGACGAAGAAAGTTTGCTTTCCCCTGCAAACTTTGTAACTGGCGCAGTGTAGAAGGAGGAGGGAGATTAAGGATCACCTCAAACCTTAATAGGATCCACCCGGTTCCCTTGACGCGAAACAATAAAACCGAGAAGACGGCCAGATTCTACGAAAAAAATGCATTTATGAGGATTTAAACATATACGATAGAACCGACAGCGAACAAAAATAGCCCGTAGGTGGGTAGGGTGATCAACTCTGTGCATGGAATGAGCGGGTGAATCGTCCAAATAGGGTTGAACAATGTTCTTGATATCATGAAAAGCATAATACATAGCACGTTGAAACATTGTTCTCGCATTCTTAAGTCCGAAAGGGAGTTTTCGATAGGCAAAAGTACCCCAAGGACAAATAAAGGCAGTCTTATGTTGATCCTCGGGAGAAATGTTAATTTGATTATAGCCGGAGAAACCATCCATGAGAGAGAATATTTCACTTCCAGCGCAGTCATCGACAATCTGATTGACGAAGGGGGTAGGAAAGTTGTCTTTGGGACAAGCTTTGTTAATATCCCTATAATCAACACATACACGAATACTGTCGCCTTTCTTGTTAATCAGGACAGGATTGGAAACCCATTCTGTAAGAGCCACTGGATAAATAAAGATGGATTTTAGAAGTTTTTCAACTTTGAGTTTGATAGCAGCCACTTTATGCAAGTGAACTGGATGAAGGCATTGCCGGATAGGTTTAGCTCTGGGGTATGTCTTTATCTCATGTACAACAATTGCAAGGTCGATACCTGGCATTTATTTGTAGCTCCAGGCAAAGATGTCATGAAATTCTTTGAATAGAGACATATAGGTGACTATTTCGTCAGCGGAACACGAAGAACCAATATGGACATTTTCAACAATCCCAGGTTTAATAGATATGTCAATGGGAATCGTGGGCGAGATATTGCTTAAGTTCCCTTCAGAAAACACATCGTGTGTAGTCATGGGAACCATCAAGATGAAAACAACGGTCGACGTAGTTGAAATCCATTAGTAGTTCTCAAGAGTGTGTTGTTCCAAAAAGAGTATAGAATGATGATGCCCATCATCCCAAGGGGTGTCCTCCATGACGGACATGATCATCTCGTCAGTGGGAAAAATAACACGAAAAGGATCAGGAGACAACTCATCAAGAGAGACGGTAGAAGGTGTTTCCAATTGAATGGCCTGATAGGAAGATTCAATCGGACTTAACGACATTGCATCGCTGAAACGAAGATGATCTCCAGGGTCAGGGACAATCCAAGGGTCGTGAGATGCAGGGAGTTCATGAGGCACAGTGGAGATCATGTTGATAGAAGCAACTGACAAGCGTGGAACATCAGGCGGTGGAATGGGAAAAGTGCCCATTAACGAAGAGTCCTTTAAAAGGCCTACACCGATGTTCTCATAACCCGGTGGGGTTTTAGCAATAAACAACACGTTGCCAGTACGGGTATTAGAATTGAAGAAGGCAAGTTGGTCAACAGTAACAACCTTTCCTTGATGAGGGAAATGTACTACATGGAAAAGTGTTGACACAACGACGCGCATGGAATCGATCCAGCTACGACCAAGTAAAATATTATAATCAAGGGGAGCGTCAAAGACTTCCACTTCGACTTGGACCGTCTTACCTTAAAACCAAAACCATTGAAGGATTTAAGAGTGTTTTTGGATTCATTCAAAGGAGGAGAGCCAATGCCTTTCCAACAAGCATGAGACATAACACAAGTCGAGGCACCCTCGTCGATAACAGTTCGACAAATGTTTTTGTCGGAGACAACCACTTGTATTTGAAACGCGAGTTGAGAGGGTAACCTTGGAATGTGATCTTCCAAGTCAAAGACTATTAAATTCATATCTGTCGGGTCAATTCCACCTATATATTTCAATAGTGCCTTCTGTTGTGCAGGACAAGACTGAAGGACTTCAAGGGCTGACATCGTTGAAGGTGCCTGGGCCAGATCTTCAACAATACTGTAGTTCTGGGCCGCACGTGCATGAGGATTGAAAGTCGATTTCCATACGACACCCTTAGGGGGGGGGTCGCAGAACTATGTTGAGGCTCAATCGTTCGAGATGAAGAGGTCTGTTAGTAGGTGGAGTCACAGGAGGGGGTTGGACCAACAAAGGAGGTAAATCATCAACCTTCTCCTTAGATGGAGAATAATCTTTGGCTCGAGTAGTGAGTGCAACGTTGTTCTACTTAGAATCACCAATACACATCAAAACATATGATGTCATAGAAGGGGAGGGTTGGTCGTGAATGACCAATTGATCCTGTTGCTGAGACGGGAAGGGTTGGGACAAGACTTCCGGTGTAGGTGGTTTTGGAGCTCCTTGAAGGAACTTATTGACATCGACACGTCGTGGAAAATCCTTCGTGTAGTGATCGTCACCATAGATAAGGCAAGGGTATCATGGTTTGCGCTTATCTCGATCTTCAACAGGAGTGGTTTTAGTTTTCTCTGCTTGATTATTATTTTTTCCCTCCTTATTCTTGCCTCTCCCCTTTTTTGATTTGTTTTTACCAGCTGGGGTAGATTGAACAGCATTTACCTCAGAAGTTTTTCCGGTGGGAGTGGTAGGAGACAGAGCATTTTGAACATTAGAAGAAGCAGATTTAGGGGTTGTACTTGAAAACAAATGTGATTGGGCTTGTGCAGTACCAATCAAACCGTCAACCGCATGTGAGGCAGCTAGAGTAGTTGAAGTGCTGGAAGTATTTGGATGAGGTAATTCAGGTAATAAATCATAAAGTGTTCCCATTTGCGAATAAACAAGATCAAGATATTGAGCACGACTTATATCCTTCTCCTCTGTGACAACGCCACCCATGGCAATGTCCTTACCAATTTTGTTCACAAATGATTTTGTAAACCATTCTTCCAGTAACTGATCAGGAAGCTCAAGTTTAATGAGACGTCGTCTCCTTCGCCACTCATGGATATGATCCGATATATGAGTGCCTTTAGTCTGTTTGAAGGAAGTCAAAATCTCACTCCTGGTATCGTAACGGATTGGTAACTGGTAACGTGTAAGAAAATCCATAGCTAGGGTGTTGAAATAAGAGAAGAAACCTCATGGCAATTCGATATACCACTTTGCAGCAGAATCGGTAAGGGTTCTTTGAAAAAGACGTAAACGAATAGAGTCATCCATCAACGAGTTGGATGAACACCATAGGTGAAAAGTCATAACGTGATTGTTCGGGTCCTCTCCCACTTTGCCGTCAAATTTAGGAATGTTCGATGGAAGCTTGGCTGGAATAACAGGCCATTGGGGAGAGTGACGAATAGGATCATTTAAAATCCTATACAAATCCAACAAATCCAAAGTAGCAAGAAAAAGTAATTGTCGATTCACCTGCGGGTACTGGTTGTTAAGGTCCTAACCCGCACATGGGTAGATTAATGTATTCGGATGTAATAAAGGTCAATATTAATAAGACCTTTCAATAAAAGAGAATTAGGCGGATGTAAGAAGACCTAATAGAAGCTTATGCTTCTAGAAGGATCTTCCTCTAGATGCTTCTTTTTAGTATAAATAGGAGTCGAGGGTATGAGAACCCTAGCTTGGATATTATTGTAACAGAGCGCTGCTCGATTGGAGG
>ML782385.1:715201-733272 GCA_009831015.1 Picea engelmannii | reverse complement strand
TTTCTGTTCAAGTGCTATTTCTGTTGCTATTTCGTATATCATTTCTGTGTATTGTGAAGATTATGCTAGATATTTTACTGTTATTCTGTCATTTCTAGCATTTCGTTTCTGTTCTGCATATTTTATATATCTGGTATCTTGCACTGGTGGATTTGGGGTGGAAGCCCTGTCGGAAAACCAGTAGGACCGTAAGTAGTCTGCGCATAATGGGAAGACCCATGCAGATTCGGTGGTGGTTGGAGAGGATAGTATCTCCAAGGATTATATCCTTGAGCGGGGACATGAGTTTGAGCATTCGTACCCCAAATAGGATTGGGTATACTTGGATATGGTTGGCCTATAGTAGGGACAGGAAACTGCTGCCCCCCAGTCATTTGAGGAGGATTTTGTATCATCTGATTTCAATACTGGGCCAAAGAGGGAGGTATATTTTGTCCAAAAGGTGGGGTTGGTCCCCCTATCATAGGTGGTGTTCCAACCGGAAATTGTGTCCCAATCAAAGGTTGTGTAGTAATTGGAATGTGTCCGGTAAGAGGAAGTGGAATCGTACCACCTTGTCCACCAACGAGAATCTGCAAGTTTGGTGTAATAGACGGGATGGTGCCACTAGGATTAGGATTTCTAGTAGGAAATTGAGGGAGGGTCAGAATGAAACTGGGAATAGGGTGCCCAGGAAAAGAAGGACCACCTGGAGAACCAGATGGGGTTTGTGGAGGTGTTGGAATAGAAGCATTCAACGCATGGTATCCAGGTGGTAGTGTCAGAGTGACATTGGGCATTCACTGCGTGTTAATAGGAGCAAGGCCAGTCGCAGTGAACCCAGTTGGGACACTCGTAGTATTCGTGAGATGGGCCATTTCGGCAGGGACAGTAAAGTGATAAGTGGTAGTCAATGGTACTGTCTCAAAATTAGAGATCTCGGAAATCACAGGAGGATTAATTTCAGAAATCACAGGTGACCCAGGACCAAAAAGGTCTCTTCGGAAAACACATGTTTACCAAAAATGATATTGGCCTTCTATGCCGGGAAAATTCCCAACGGGTGATCCAGAAGATGTAACAACTAGTTCTTCGAAAGAATTCAGTCGCATAAATGGTTGCTTAGAACCACGGTGAAGTCGAAAGTCCTCTCGAGTGTTGGTAATGCGGAAAGGTTCTAGAGAGTCAGTTCATTCCACTTTTGGTGTGGTGACGACTATGACTTCACTTTGCCGAGGAGAGCCCTCAAGTGTACCTGTAGCCAAGGGTTGAGAACCGTACAGATCCTCTGGAGATAAACCTTGCATTCTACGTGAACAACATGGAGGAGCTATTGTAAAAGAGTGACAAAATTTGCAAAGAAAATCCTATGGTCAACTTAGAGAAACAAACAACACGCGCTAGTAACAAAATCTAGGAAGAAATCACCAGGAAAATAAGACCTTCTAATTTTGAAGCCACTAGTTGGTGATGAAATCCAACGTCACAACAACGAGACGAGAAGGGGCAGGGATAGGGTGGAAAAGTTACACTGACGACCTACTTAATGGACTTACACCCTGGTGCAAGCTCCCACACATAATCGTGGGTATACCCTCTGAGGAGCCCAAGTGAGTTTGGTCAATGTCAATTCCAGGTACCGTGAAGACTTTCCCCTCCACAATCACCTCGGGTAAGAACCTAGAGAGATAGGCCACTAAGGTCACCACTAACAACAATAAATCCTGGGGGAATAGTCGACAGTCCAATCCACACGCAAGGGCAGGGTATCGAGCCAGAAATCAACTCAAAAGGCTTCCACTCATCATTGTGGGTATACCTCCGAGTGATCCCCATAATATGTGCAATCTCTACACTGATATCAACAAAGCAGGGTGAGTAACTCTGCCAATATCAATGTGACCTAGTGTTTGACCCTTGTGTGAGAAGGGCTTCCCAGGACAAGATGTTGCAAATGGAATTTAACACTCCCTAACACAAGATGCTATTGTGTGTTTTGTGCTTTTGGAGAGTGTATCTCTCTTCCTACTCCAAAGCACTAGCCTAGCTAAACGTTGGTGTAAAAGAGCCCTAGAAAAGAGTTACTAGATAAATTTTATGTGTACGCAGTGTTATTAAGAGCTGTTGTTTACTCAAAGGTAACGAAAATGAAACTTATGTTGTATGACTCTGACCCAACAATGCAAGGATGATAATGAAAAAGACAACTTTTCATTCAATGAATCCTATGTATGGGAGAGAGAGAAAGTTTTCAGATCAACCTTGAACTAAAATGCAAAATTTCCTTTAAAATTCAAATGCAAACAATCATGTATCAAATGACAATTCGCTATTGTGTCTTTTTCAAATACTTCAACAATCTCAATAATTTGATTTTCAATGTTTTCTAAAATGAAAAGAATTTTTTTGAAAGAAAAACGTTTTGTTCACATTTCAAAAAGGACCTACACTATGACAGCGAGAGTACAGAGAATCAAAAACCAAATGAACAAGCAATAATAAACACCCAATCCACTCTTTCAATGAAAGAAAAAATAAAGAGAAAACCAATGTAGTCTTTTCAAATGCAAAAGAAAATGATCCTTCAAATCAAAAGAAAATGATAAAAACCAAGAAAAATTAACTTTCAACCAATCACTAGATCTTAACTAATCAAACACACTCAGATTCTGAAGTCAGAGAGAATGGTTTTGCCAAGAAAAGCCAAGAAACGAAAGTCAAGCCAAAAATGACAAGAAAAGTCTTGAAACCCTAAGACTATTCAAGCATGCAAATGAAGACAAGAAATTCATCAATCAATGGTCCAAGAAACTCATAAGAGGCAATCAAACTGATCTGGGCAGTTGGAAAGACCAAAACTCAAATCCCAATTTTTGAAAAATTGAGTTCGCAGGCAGACAATATTACACAGTGAGAGAATCACTGATTCTCACAGGTGACCCTTGAGCAGGGTGCGAGAACCTCACACTGAAACCTAAAGGCAGAGTGCGAACTCTACCAGTTCTCGCAGGCTGCAATGCAGTGCAGTGCGAGAATTCCTGAACATAATAAAAAATGTGAAAAATGAAGCAAATTTTAAAAAGGCTTCTAGACCCAGAGGGTCTCTCAGGATATCCTGAAGACTCAAAGATTGATAGGATAGGAGAAAAGTGAAACCAGAGAAAATGGCCATAGAAAAACACCAAAAGCCACAAAGAAAATGGGATTGTTCCCCAGTGGAGTCACCAATTTTGTTATTGGATAAATCCGTAAGTGCGGACACAAACCGATCTCCCTAGATCCACCTGGATCTAGAACAAAGCACGACAGAACATGCTCTTTCACTAGATTCTAACTATTGAATTAAATAGGAGGCGAGAACAAAGAACATACCTTATTATCGCTTCCTATGGTGTTTGTTTCTCTTGCTTCGCTCTAGTGCTCTCCTGCAGTCAATACCAAGACAACACAAACCAACCAAAGTGAAGAAAACACAATCTATTCAACAATCAATCTATGTATATGATCAAGGAATTATACAATAAAGTGGAATTATCTTTATGCGAAAGGGACATATTACTGTATCATATTAATGGAAAGTAAAGATTACAACCTGAGCCTTGATGTCGCAAGATTCCTTTCGATGGCCCTTGGTTCCGACACACACACACTTGCTCACTTGCATGAAGAAGATCAAAACCTTTGGATAAACTTGCTGGAGTCTCCAAGTTGTTGTAGCTTCAGTCCTTCACACAATTCTTTCACCAATTCTCCAATGAATCTTACTTAACCTTGCTTAACCTTTTCCATGATAATTCCCTCAATATATAGGAGAGAGTGAATTGGTTACTTGGATAAGAATGATCCCAAAATATCAGGGAATCCAGTACTAGGATAACCATTCGAATGCCATCTCATCCTTCTAGAAGATTATCTTCTAGAAGAATTGAGAATTCATCTTTTTCCTTGCTTTAGAAAGAGTTCGCACCCTAGCAGTTCAACACAGTGAAAAATTCTCGCACCCTAACTTAAGGCAGTCTGCGAGAATCATGCATTCTCGCAGGCAAATGTGTTAGCAGCCTACAAACCTCCTTCAAAAATGATATTTCTGGAAAGAGAAGAAAGTAACTTTCCTCAGGAGAAAGTTCTTATGAAGAGCCTGAGTACACCATCATTAATACATCATCATGATGACCAAAATCATGGGTAACAACGTTTGGTACCAGATTCAGATAGCAGCAGTCTTGGCACGCGAGTACCGGATGGCTGAGATGGTACAGGAACACTAGACATATAGAGTTCAATGATTCACATATGAAAAATCAAGCATTAGTACATGAAATATTTAATTCCTTAACTCAATAAACCACACATTGCATGAATTAACCATACTTTACCTTATGACCTTATTACTGGAAATTGGTAGCATTCCTGTCATTCACTCAAGCTTTAGGTAGGCAAAAAAGGTATAGGTGAATAATATGATAGGGTAATGGGAATGTCAATTTCGGGTCTCAATATTCCTCCATGCCAAAATCATTGCATGTCCTCATGAAACTGAAAACAAAACCCAAAATTTTGCAAAACTTGAGACTATGTTCTTTACTTTGGTGGATCAATGATATTGATGGCTGAAGCCTCTTCTCTCAGCTCCCTTTTGATGACCCTAACGTATTGTAGGAGTTGTAATACCTTCTTGAGCTTGTTAGAAGTCTCTTCATGGTCGTCTTGAATTTGTTGGCTGGTTGCTTTCAATTGCTCATTTTCTTTCTTGATATATCTGTCCAAGAGTTGATATTCCTTCACTTCCTGTTGGAGTTCCTGATTTTGATTTTGCAATTCCCCAATCCTTTTCCTCATTTGTTCTTTTGTCAAGTTCTTTGTTGATTCTACCATTGTTGGCTGGGCGCACTCCCTTTCCTCGAATTCCTCCCTCATCCCACATAAAGTAATAGTGGCTTGCTCCTCATTCAAACTAGGGATGTCAGCTTGGATTGGTAAATCCTCAGAAGGGGAAGTAAGGTCGATTGGATCTTCTGGTGTATGAGGAATGACTATTGTTTTTCCCTTCCTTTCCATGCTCCTCGTAGTTCTTTTACAAGGAGGTACCGGATCAGGGATGCTCACAGGATTCCTTTTCTTCTTCTCTAATTGTAAAATGGTGACAGGGGGTTGTGCCACAGACTGTTTACTTTTAGTTTCTGAGATATGATTCCCTTTCTTCATCATTTTTGTTTGATGGCCCTCTTTCTCAACTTCCACCATTGAAGTCTCCTCAACTAATTTTTTTTTACCTTTTGATTCAAAGCTTTTAGAAGTCTTGTTGAATGTGGAAGAGGACCTTGCTTTTTCATGTTGGCTCAATACCCTAGATGATGGTGGAGTTGTCTTATCCTTCTTGTTCTTTTTCTCTTGGGGTTCCTTACTTTTCTTTGGAGCATGCTGAGTTTCTTCCACATATTTGTTTTCTGTGGGAAGGTGTTGTGTGATAAGGGTTTTCCAACTAATCCTTTGTTTTCTAAGCTCATGTAAAACTAGAATTTTAATGAGACCCTGATGGTAAATGCTAGTCTTCTCTACTTTGGAGATGGATTTAACAACTCTTACCATTTTATTCAAAATCATCCATAGAAAATATGGAAAATCGATTTCAGGGCCTCCTTCAAAATGCAATAGGATCCTAAGATGATAGATGAAGGTCACGTCATACCTTCCTTCACAGGTGACAAATCGTTGAAGATTGGTAATCATTGGATGGTATTCTTCTTTGATGTAGTTCCTAGGGATCCCCTTCTTCCAGTCAGGGTGTTGATGATCGGCCTTCAAGAATTGTTGGAACATTTATTTGTTAATTCCTACACCTTTGAAGTATTTATCTCCCCTTCTTGGTAGTCCCGTGACCTCCCTCAAGGTTGATTCGTTAATTATCAGTTGTAGATTTCCTATTCGTGCAGTCTCTCCATCATAGCTCTATATAAATTCTTGAGAAATCTTCTCATGCCATCCTGTAAATTTTTCCAGAAATGGTATCCACCCTAATCTAGCATATTTTTCTTGACATAATTGGTACTGCTTGGTTTCCCTATAAATTTGGAAAACCATTTTGTGTCTAGTAACAACCATCATTATAAGTTGAGAAAAGAATCTGGTTGTAGCACAAGGGTTTAGTTAATTGATGAAGGGTTTGGTACCAGAAAGGAGTAGGCTTGGGACTGGAGAAAATCTCACGACAGGGGGAAGTATGGTGATGGTATTGCAAATGGTAAGTTTAAGTGAGGGTGTTGTAAGGAAAAATTATGACCAAATGAGTCTTATCTGGATGGCTTCGCCACTAGATAAGCCATTTAATTTCTACCCTTTACTGTAACGATGAGGATAAGATGTCCGGTGTTCAAGGCATCATTTTGGGATAGGTGATTGGACGTTTGGGTGGTGAAAGTAATGTTGGATCATGGTTCATGGTATAAGATAGGTTCATGAATTTGCTTGAGGATGAAATATATTTGTGGCTTATCATTGCTATGCATGTTTCATATTTTGATATGATTTTTTCCTTTAACCATGTTCAAGAGCTATGAGAGGATTAATTAGGTTTAGGCATATGGGTATGAGGGATAGGCGCATGGGTTTAATACTAAGGTCATAATATCTAGTATATTTTTTCATATTTATTGTAGTTTTATGAGAATAGGAAAATAAATACCATGTTACCTTTTCTTTCACCTTTGTATGATTGATTCCCATAGCATGTGTGACTGCTTGTAAATTGTCAAAATTCATCTTTTTAGACTGAAGCTTCTTGAAAACTTGGTATGGGAATGTCCTGTACTTCTGATGTGCCTATCTTCTTTTGTATTTGGTTCTATAGGGTGATCATGTAAGTTTGGAAAAGAGTTCTGAAGGGGCTCTTTGAACTTCCCCCATGCCGAAGATGTTGTATATTTGTAGGCAAGAAGATTCAACATTTGATATCATCATGGAGAAAAGATGACAAGAGTAAAAGAAATCAATCAAATTTTAGAAGTACAGCTTATCACTTATCATGTAATCGCATGCCAAAAATGAAATTGCCCCTTTTGTAATGGATTATTGATAGAAGTAGCATTCATCAGTGAAACAGGGGAATGCATATATGTTTTCATCTCATGCCAAAAATGAAATTGCCCTTTTTGTAATGGATTATTGGCAGAAGTAGCATTCAACAATGAAATAAGGGAATACATATATGTTTGCATCTCATGCCAAAAATGAAATTGCCCTTCTTTTAATGGAGTATTGACAGAGGTAGCATTTAGCAGTAAACCAGGGGAAGACATATATTTTCCAAAAGAACAGATCCCACCTAACTTGCTTCAAAGATTTACTATCATTGGTTTAAAGATAAATTTCACAATATAAGTAGATTAGACTCCCTAGTTAGGGCTCCACTCTTAAGAAGTTTCCTTCTTAGATAGTGTAGGCTTTAGATGTCAGATCGGTAGGTTGACTTAGGGTGATTCTCAAATGAAAATTTTCTTGGAGAAATTATGTTGTTGATTCATCTAGAGTTTGGTATCTCATGAAATCCAATAATGACCTTTACTCTTTTTGTTTTAGATGGAAAAAAGTGGATTTTTCAATCAGACAAGTATAGATGAGACATTTTTCAACTAGAACCCACTGCCAGCAAGCCTGTTTAGTAATTTGGTGGGGTAGTTGTGATAATTAGTGAGAGGTGCCTTCCCCAGGAAGAATGCCCCATTGCCAACGCGCATGTTCAGTACCCTGTTGGGTTTGCCTAGTCATACCACAGATCGGTACCCGCTGCCAGCAGACCTGTTCAGTATCCTGGCGGGTTAGTCTCTTAAACCCTTTTTTCATTAGAGGCTTCTTGTCCATAGTCACCTATTTTGGTTTGTATTAAAGAGTGATTTACATGGTGATAGGGGAGGCTCGTTTGAAAACCTTTTTATAGGGTGGGATGGTATTGGGTTGGAAGGTGTATACTCTTCTTTTGTATGTTTGTTAAAGATTTGTCTGAAGGAAAAATAAGCTTATATGCACATTATTTCTTTAGAGTGATCCAGATGTATAATTTTGTCTGAAGTTGTCCATAAGAGAATGACCTAAAGTTTCCTTAGGGTACTGGTACATCCTCTGCCATTAAAGTTTTGGTAGTGTGCCCATGGTAGAGAGTGTTCATATACTCATATGTTACTCTTTAATAAAATAATCCAATGAATACTATTGAAGTTAGGTTAGGGTGAGATAGTTTTTTATAGGCTAATATATATATTTTTAAATCATACTGAAATACTGGGTAAAGGCAACTTCTAGTCTTTGAAGCGGATTATGGTTCTTTGAGAAATCATAGGTAAACATTGTGTTCCTCTTTTTAAGCAACAGAACCAAAATAAATTAAATTTCTTCTCAGCAATAGAACCAAAAGAAATTAAAATAATTCTCAACAACAGAACCAAAAGAAATTAAAATACTTCTCAGCAACAGAACCAAAAGAAATTAAAATACTTTCCTTTAGTTTTCAACAGGAGGGCTACCATTTGGTATTGTATTTGGATTTTTGGTTCCATCTTAAGTGGTTGTTGCATGGCTTCATATAAGATTTTGAAATATGCCTTGTCAATTAGGTAATATGTCTTGATAGTACTGTAGAAGGATAGACTCTGGTACCAGACTGGTACTAGACTAGAACAGGATTTATGGTACCGAAACATAACATAATATTGTTGACGCCTACAACTGATGTTTAGAAAGTTCATGAAGGATCAAATAGATTATAAAAATTTTATTACAAAAGAAAAGAAAATTTGCGAAAGTAAAACAAAAGGAGGTAAGAGTCTTTTGTTACCTTAAGCTTATTAACAAAATTCTATCCACACCTATGTACCAAAAAAAAAGTTTCAAATAAACCAATCAATCATTGTGGGTCAGTAGGAGGATATCCTTCCTTACTGATCATCTGCATATTTGAATTCTATAATATACGAGTCAAGAATTCTTCTTTTGACAGAGGTTTGTTGTAAACTCACAATCAGTGACCATTCACAAGTAGTGGTGTCTATTGTTCATCAATTGTCTTTATCCTGATTGAACCATTATCGTAGATAGTGTCAATTTCATATGGTCCCATCCAATGGGTGGTTAACTTACCTTTAAAGTTCTTGAATCTGCTGTCATACAATAGGGCCCAATCTCCTTGTTGAAATTTTTTCTTTTTGAGATACTTGTCATGCCCTTTTGTTCTCTGTTCTTGAATGAGGGTAGTCCTTTGAAGAGCTTCCTGCCTAGTTTCATCCAACTCATTAAGCTGCACGAGTCTTTGCTATATCCAATTTCATGCCAACTTGTACTGCAGTCCTGAAGGTTTTGATCTGAAATTCTATAGGGAGAAGCACTTGCTTCCCATACACTAACTCATAGCGTGTATGTCTTGTTGTATTCCTCCAGGTGATTCTATAAGCCCATAAGGCTTCTAATAATCTGTCAGCCCAATTCTTATGGTGTAGCTGTACTGTTTTGGTAAGAATGGACTCAATAAATTTATTGGTGGATTCTACTTGTCCATTTGCTTGTGGATGATAGGGTGTATATTTCCAGTGTTTGATTTGGTACTGTTCTGTAACAGATTTGACTAGATGAGAGGTAAATTGAGTTCCCTGATCAATCACAATTTCTCGTGGTACACCAAATCTAGTAAAAATATCATTAAAAAGGAATCTACCATTGATTGTTCACTTGCATCCGGTAAAGCCTTTTCTTCAAGCCATCTGGTCACATAGTCAATGCATACAAATATATACTTTTTCTTTTTAGATGCAAGGTTAATGGGCCCTACAATATCTAATGCCCATTTCTCAAATGGTTCAATGACTACTTGGGCTTGAAGTGGCATTTGATCTCATTCAGTAGGCTTACCCATTCATTGACATTCATCACAATTGGATACATAGGTTTTAGCATCTCTGAAAATATGGGGCAAGTAGTAACCTGATTGTAGAACTTTGTAAGTAGTCCTTTTGTCTACGAAGTGCCCTCCACAAGGGCCATCATGGTAGGCTTGTAAAATATCATGAATTTCATCTTCCCTTACACATCTCCTGATCACCAAATCTGGTCCTGTTTTGTAGAGGCAATCATCATGCCACATGTAATTTTCACTTAGTTGAATTACTTTTTATTTTTCTCTAGGAGACAATTTCTGAGGCATCTTCCCTATCACAAGATAGTTAGCGACATCTGCATACCACAGAGTGAATTTAGAAATAGAAAATAAATTTTCATCATGAAAGGTATCTTCTACTGGTGCATTATCTCCCAGATGAATCATTCTAGATAATAAATCATCCACAAGATTATCTTTACCAGGTCTATCAACAATGTTGATATTAAACTTTTGTAATAGTAAAATCCATCTTGTAACTCTAGGATTTGTTACAGGTTTGTTCATTAAGAATCGGATGGTTGAATGATCAGTGTGTACAAAAGATTGATATCCTGTAATATGGTGTCTAAATTTATTGATAGCATGGACTACAACTAGAAACTCTTTTCTCTGACCATATAATTAACTTCAGCTAGAGATAGATTTTTACTGACAAAGTAAATAGCATAGGGCACTTGATTTTCTCTTTGTCCAAGGAATTCCCCAAGGGTTGTATCTGAGGCATCGGTACAGATATGAAAAGGAAGGGACCAATTTGGTCCTCTTAATACAAAGGTAGTTGACAATTTCTGTTTTAGAATTTCAAAAGATATTTGGCATTCATCATCCCAATTAAATTCAGCTTCTTTAGATAATAATTTAAATCAAGGGGTAGCCAGGCTTGTAAAATTCAGAATGGATCTTCTATAGTAGCCATCATGTCCTAAAATGATGCGGACTTCTTTTTGTGAGGAAGGTATTCTGATTTGCGTGATGATATAAATTTTTGTCGGATCAACTCTCATGCCAGAATGGGAAATGTGATGTCCCAAAACAATACCTTAAATGAGAATCATTTTTTATTTTTCATTACTTAAGGATAGGTTAGTTTCCTTACACCTAATCAAGACTTTTTCTAAAATGGACAATGCTTCCTGGAAGTCTTGTCCATGGACTGTAAATTCATCCATGTAGACTTCCACACAATCATCGGTCAAGTCAGAGAAAATGGCTAGGACAGCTCTTGGAAAAGTGGTTGGGGCATTGCAAAGTCTGAAAGGGAGAACCCTATAAGAATATGTGACTCAAGAGCAGGTGAAGGTGGTCTTTTCCTGGTCTTCGGGTTCTATTTGTATTTGGTTGTAACCACTAAACCCATCCAAGAACGAAAAATACTTCTTTCCGGATAGGGTATCCAACACTTGATCAATAAATGGTAAGGGAAAGTAATCGCTATGGGTGGCTTTGTTTAAGTCCCGGAAGTCTACACATATCCTCCACTTACCATTTTCCTTGGTAGCTATGACAAGTGGAGATACCCATTGACTATCTGAAATGGGGTATATGAGATTGGCTTGGAGGAGTTTTTGCAATTCCTCTTTTACAATATCTTTAAGGATTGGATTCTTCCTTCGCTGAGGCTATCTGACTAGTATGATTTGGTCATTACTGTAGATATGATGTGTGCATGTGTTAGGGTGAATGCCTTTCATGTCTGCATAATCCCATGCAAAGGCATCAAATTGTCTTTGGATCATTTCAATCACTTGTGTCTTTTGTTCTGATTCCAAACTATAGTTGATATACAAAGGTTTTCCTGAGCTAATCTCAAAAATTTCAATAGTTTCTTCCTTATCTGAGGGGACTGGTGATAAAGTGTATAATTCAGTGATATCAGGGTGCCAATTTTGTTGAAATTCAGAACTAAAAATATGTGACAATTATGCAAAAGACCTTGGGTATTCAATGCAATTTGTGTCAGCCAAAAATAAGCTTAAGACTTGTTCATCTGATTGTTCTTGTATTCCTCTTACTTTTTCAAGTGTTAACAGAGGTCTAATGCAATCTTCCTCTCCATAAGGGTTTTCAAGCCAAATAGGTATTTCCTGTGCCAGTTGGGCAGGAGGGAAGAGGACAAGTTTTTGGCTATGTGTGCCATTGGATATAGTCATCTCACCAGACCGATAGTTGATAAAGGCATCTACTGTGGCCAGCCAAAGGTGGCCAAGAACCACAGGGTGTCTTGGTTTGGAGGATGATTTAGAATAGATGACTAAAAAGTCTACTGGATATTCCCAAGAAGCTAGAGTGACTGTGACATCATCTAGACTTCCTGTAGGGCTAATGACTGACTTATCTGCCAACTCGATCATGGTTTGGGTTGGTATTAACTAGTTGATTTGGAGATTTTGCATAGTGTCAAAAGGAATTACATTAATAGCTGCACCCAAATCAATGAGTGCGTTTGGTAGAGAAATACCATTAATTTCAATAGTAACAACTGGGTTTCCAGGGTCATTATATTTGTATGGCATTTCAGAAATAAATTCAGATAATTGTCCCACTACCTGAACAAGAGGAGGTTCCTTCTTCTTCATTCTTGGTTTCTTAATGCAAAGATCCCTTATAATTTTGGCGTATATAGGGATATCCTTAATAGCTTGTAGGAGAGGTATTTTTATGCACACATTTTGTAATTCATCTTCTATATCTTTGTGCATGGGTGGGTCGGGTTTCTTCACTAATAGTCTTTCGGGGTAAGGTGGAAGATTAATTTGTTGGGGTACTCGTACATAATGAGAAGTGATTGGGATAGGAGGAGAGGCCTCTTCTTTTGCAGGGGTGGTTTGAGTGTTTTCTTCCTCAGAATGATTATCATTTTATTCCTGAATTATTACTGCAGGATCTGTTTCGTTTACCACTTTCCCTGATCGTAGTTGAATTTCATAGGTGGGAAAGGTTTGAACTTATATATTCTGCACAGGGTGGGTGGGTCGATTATTGGGGTTAGGGACTGGCTGGGTAGGGATTGTTGTTGTTCTAGGTGGGTTGTGGGTAGCATGGTTTTGTGGTTGTTGATTGGGATTTATAGATACTTGCTGCTACTGATTAGGACTCAAGGGGTTTGTAAATTGTTGTTGTATAGGAGGTGGGAGTAAAGCTTGCATCTGTGGTGGGTTGAATCCAGGTAGTAATTGGGAAATGTTTGCAGGGTACTGTGGATATGTAGGGTAAGAGGGATTTTCGTACATAGGTCCCCTCCAACTTTGTTGCCAAGGCTGAGTTTGTTGAGGTGTCCATTGTGGATAATTCATTGGGGAAGGACCCCATTGTTGTTGTTGATATTATGTATTAGGATCATAAAATGTATTAGGATTTTTGGCTCTCCAAGGTCTTCTAGAAGGGTATGGCTATTCTTGTGAGACTCATCCCCTATACATGGCTTGTAGTTCAAGCAAGGTTGGACACTTAGATGTGGGGTGTTCTAGTGTACACAGACCACAGATTTCTATGACATTTAATGGGCATTCTTTCTCGCTGTTGTGCTTCTTTCGCTGTCTATGAAAAAATATTGCTAAATCATGTTCTTATTGTTTCTTTTTCAGTTTCAAAGTATCTAATTGTTTAGTTATTGTGCTCAAGATGTCTATTTTAAAGTTTTCCAATAAGTTTCCTAACTCAGTTCTGGTGACAGTCCCTGAACTTTGTTTTGTATTTCTACTAAAAGGATCTCTTGGTCCTTTGCCTATTTTAGCTTGTCCTCTTGAGTATCTCCTACAATAATCTGCAATTTCTAAAAAAGGTGTTTGGTGTACATCTCCTGAACTCAACAAGTTTAAAACTTCTATGCAATCATCCCTAAGACCTTTCAAGAATACAGTTCTTACTACAACTGGGTCTGAGGTGAATAGTTTTGACTTTTGATAGTTGTATAAGAACCTTTCTAAGTAGTCCTCAAGACTTTCATCTTCTGTTTGATGCATTTTAAAAATGTCATTTTTAACATTATCCTTACAATAGTCTTGGTATTTTTGTAAAAATGTGTCTTTCATTTGATCCCAAGAAAGGATTGTATTTTCTCCTAAGCTCATGAACTATCTTAAGGCTGAATCTTTCATTGTAGCAAGAAAAATCTTAAGTTTTTGGGCATCATCTGAGTAGTTATAGCTTCTACATAATATGTCAAATTCGAATAAAAATAAATCTGGATCTTCAGTTGACATACCTCTGAAAGTGGGTAATGATGATAATGGGATATTCTTCATGTTGATGTTTCTGGAAATATCCAAGATTGGAAACCCAAAGGTTTCAGTCTCTGTGGATACATTTCCTTCTTCTTCTGCCATTCTACTGATGGATGGTTCAGAAACTGGATTTTTTATGTCTCCTAAATGTTCAGCAGACTCATGTTCTGCCTGTTGTTACCCATGATTTTGGTCATCATGATGATGTATGGATGATGGTGTACTCAAGCTCTTCATAAGAACTTTCTCCTGAGAAAAGTTACTTTCTTCTCTTTCCAGAAATATCATTTTTGAAGGAGGTTCGCAGGCTGCTACTATATTTGCCTACAAGAATGCATGATTCTCGCAGGCTGCCTTAAGCCAGGGTGCGAGAAGTTCACACCGTGTTAAACTACTAGGGTGCAAACTCTTTCTAAAGAAGGGAAAAAGATGAATTCTCGAAGCTTCTAGAAGGGAATCTTCTAGAAGGATGAGATGGCATTCGAATGGTTATCCTAGTACTGGATTCCCTGATATTTTGGGATCATTCTTATCCAAGTAACTAATTCATTCCCTCGATGGCTGCCCTTGAATTTTATGTTGGTGGATTTTTTCCTGCACTAGTGTCAGTTAGATTAGTGGGGGGGTTTGTTTTTGAATCTTTGGAGCTTAGAAATCTACCCTTGTTATCTCTATATCTATGCATAAAATGGAAATTTGATTCTTTAGCTGAATTGAAATCCTAATCCTATCTAGAAGGTAAGAAGGCAACTTGGCTTCAGAGAACCCCACTCTAATGGCTACGTGGCTCTTCACTCACGTCTTAAACGTTTTATCCTCCTCCCTGAAGAAGCCTTTTAAAAACATTAAAATTTATGCAAACAATCTAAGCTAAAAATTACTTCCTACCATTTGCAACTCCCCGACAATGGTGCCAAAATGTTGTGCTACTTATATGTTTAGTATAATGCACTCATTAATTATGAATCTAGGATTCGTAATCAATAGAGTTACAAGACAACAGTAAGAAAGGTAATTTCTAATGTCATGAGTATAGAATTAAACTAGATTATGCATGCTGGAAACAAATCAAAATAGCAAACTGCAATGCACTTTGGTTGTCTTTCACAGAGAGGCTATCTATTCCATTATGACTGATCAAGGGATCAAATTTTGCTCAAAAATTCAAAGTGTTCGGAATTGCTTCAAATCGGACGAGGGCGTAGGCCTCGTCATTGCGAACCCAACACAATGCATTTGGGTTCAAACGAACATCAGGAGCGAGAGATATCGCGTTCTGTTCAAAATGGAAAACAAGAAAAAAGGGATGTTGACTGTATAGTCTGTACGGACGATGACATGGCAGACCGTATGGATGACATGGAAAACCGTACGCTGACATGGTAGACAGTTATTGGACAGTTGGAATATGACGTGTTTTGTTGGCAGCGAATGGGAAGGTTTCATGTGGCCCAATCAAAGGCCACCACGTGTCACTTGTTTGTTGGTTTAAAAGCTTTGCAACTGGCAGGACTCGACCCCGCGATCTCCGGGCAGGGGAAGCGACTTGGGAAGGGCCGTCAACCGGCGCACCACCATATGAACCTTGTTATATATATGATTTAAAATATATTTGAGTTTGAATTGTGTTATGTTGGCACGGGGGTCCGAGTTGGGGCTTAGACCTAGCCCGTGGTTTTGGCATTATATATATGTGACCGATGGTTTAACAAAATGTGCATGAATATGTTTTTCAAAACAGAGCCCAGCCCCGGTCATATGTGCCATAGCATATGACCTTTGGTTATGCTATGCGGGTGCACGCATGGTTGTGTATTGGTTCAAACAGTTGTATAACCAATGTCTGCCACTTGTCCATTATCTATTCACCTTGGGATGAAGCCCCGTTTGCATTTGTGCATGGACACATGGGTCACACGACCATGGCCTAGGCGGTTAGGGGCTAGGCACGCCCGTAATCATCCTACAGTTCGCACCATTTGTGCGGTTGCATCCGATGCTAGGTTTTGACGCTTAAATAAGCGTGTGTGCTAGGTTGAGCCATGAGAGGTGTGTTTTGTAGATGCAGAGACAACAAGCTTGAAGGGGGGACTTCCAGGAAGCCTATCTTCTTCAATGTTTTGTCAAACGATGTGCCGAAAAAGCCCAAATAGGGGTTTTTGGACGTTCTGAAGCCATTGGAGCAGTCTATTTGGCAGTTTGAGCATTGTAAAGAACATTTTTTTAGCACTTTGAGCAAATAATACAAATGATCCATTGGAAGCTAGACCAGGAGATGTAGCCCAAGAGAGGGGTGAACTCCTTTTTCATTTTCTCTGTTATGTGTTTTCTATTCATTGATTATGTTGTTGTTTATATGCATCTTGAATGAGTAAATCCTATTATAAGTTGTGTTTCAAAGATGATCCATTTGCATTTTTAACACATAAATTTTACTTGCAAATATTTTCAAGAATACAAGTCTTCCTCATTTTTAGATCAAGTTGGTATCAGAGCATAGGTTTTTGAAGACTTGATTATTTGCAAGTGTTTTGTTTTCTGGTGCTCACAAGGCTGAAACTCACAAGAGGAGAAGGTCAACTTGTGGAGCCAAGTTCTCATCCTTCAAGGAGGAAGCATATACCATCACCGCAAGTTTCAAGGAGGCATTCACCAAGTATGCCTCATAAAGAAAGTCATGAACATGTTCCTGCAGAAGATGAAGATCTTAGAAAGGCTGTCATGGGAATGGGAGAGATGATGAAGATATTGATGGAAAGGAATGCAGGGTGGCAAGGTGAAGGCTCCAACCCTACAAAGCAAAAGGGAGATAGTGGTGATAAAACTCCAAATGGAAATGGAGGGAATGGTGCTTCTCCACCACCCTCTCCTCCATATTCTTCTTCTTCTTCTTCTTCTTCTTCTACCAATTCAAGACTTCTTCTGAATTCTCCAAGAAGACATGGTAAAACTCCTTCGCAAATTCTTTCATTAAATCTTGATATTCAATTCGAATTGCCAATATACAATGGAGAAGTTAATGCTGAGAAATTAGATAACTGGATTCGTCAGATTGAGGTATATTGTAGGATACAAAAAATTCAAGATGATGAAACTAAGATTCAGCTTGCTTCTTTAAGATTGGATAGTGCAACACTCATTTGGTGGGAATCCAAAACTCAGGAATATGAAAAAGCATGGTAAAATTTTAACCTCTTGGAATGATTTTATTGTTGCAATTAAAAGACAATTTTATCCATTGGCATATAAGCAAAAGGCTACTATGGATTGGCAAAAATTTAGACAAGCTAAAGGACAGAATGTGCAAAGATTTACTCAAGAATTTAGGAGAAGAGATTTTGTTTTGGGAGTAGATTTGTCTTCTCAAGAAACGTTACTCAAATACATTGGAGCTTTACATAGTTATTTGAGACATACTATACTCATGTTTAATCCTTCAAATCTAGATGAAGTTTGTGTTCAGGCCATTCATTTGGAATCAAGAGAAAGGAACGAAACTCATGAGGGTAAAAAGAAGCCTTTCAACCATGGAGACAAAGGAAAGAAGAAGTTCAAAGGTAATGGAAAAAAGAATGTTGTTGTTAAGAAAGAGGGAGAAAAATTCACATGCAAACATTGTTCAAAAGATGTCCATGATGAAGACCATTGTTGGAAACTTCATCCTGAAAGAAGACCCAAAAAGTTTGGCAACAAAGGGAAGTCAAAGACTGTTGCAACCGTACAACATGATTTAGGTTCTGATTCGAGTGATGAAACAAAGATCACAACTATGGGTTATCAAGGTAATGGTTCTTTTGCAAGTAATAGTTCTTCAAGTAACAATAATCTCAATGTAACTCAACAAGAAAAAGAGATAATTGAACTTTTTCACATAAGGGTTGTTTCAAAGCATACTAAGATAGATACTCTATTTGATACTGGATCTCAAGCAAACCTTATATCTGAAG
>ML782385.1:623624-642905 GCA_009831015.1 Picea engelmannii | reverse complement strand
AGTAGTTTATAGTTAGATTAGTATAGTTAAGTTAAGTTTGTTTTTATTAGTTTCTAGTTTCCTCTATTTTAGATTGATTTCTTTTATTTAGTTAGATTAGTTTATTTTAGTTTGTTTTATTAGTTTCTAGTTTCCTTAGTTTACATTATTTAGTTCAGATCACTTTCTCTTTGGTTTCCTTACGAGACCTCAGAGCGGCCAACGGAGCCGTTAAACTCGTCAGGGTGGTCCATACCAAATGGCTTGGGTTATTTAGACAACCCCGGACCGGTTCCACTCTCCCAGTTGACGGATGGACTGTTTCGCCCGTCAACACAGAGGTATGCCCATATCTATGCTAAAACCTCGATAGAACGACTTATTGATGCTAGTCAAGCAGTTCATGACCTTTGAAGGTCGATACAGACTCGTTTTTCTCTACCACCTGCGGTTGCTAATGAATTTTATAGGGTATCCTTTAAACATGCCTTTCTATTATCAGCGCAGCTTATATAAGATGTCGAAAATATTTAAAAGGGAGAAGGCTGACAATAGCCTATTCCATCATGGGATTATTAAACTTATCGTTGTTTATCACTTGAGTTTACATGGTGATAGTTGGAGAGATTTCATCCCTCGAAATGGTTTCGATGACATAAACCCTATACAGGTTGACAAGCCTGTGGTGAGTGAAATCAAGACTGGACCCCCCGTGCCGTTCCATATCCTATTGCCCGCTCCTAAGCCTTCACTTGAGCCTCCTATTGACTTATCAGACATTGAAACTGAGAAAGCCGAGACGATTAAAAATCCTGTAAGCAAAGATCCCAAGGCAAACCCTACCACTAATACCAAGGGTAAAAAGAACGCTAGGCTTATTTCAAGGATGGCTAGAAACAAACTTAAACCCCCTGCTGAGACAAAGCCTATTGTCCTTAGTGAGGATTCAGACTCTAACATAGAACATTTTTTAGATGATGAGTATCCTTACTCACAGGGTTTATGCCCCGAGCCACCTCATGATTTCGTGACGAATCTTCCTCCCTACCTAAGGAATAACCCTAGCTACCCTGGTATCAAATTGCATAGTGAAATCCTCGACGATGTGTCCAAAACCTTGCCTGCTCTTTCGAAAACCACACAACCATCATGTGACCAATGTGAGTTATGGTTGGAACGATACTACATTGATGTTCCTCTACTTCAATCGATAATTAAATCGCTGGAAAGTCAACTTGTAGTATTGACCAGCCAAAGAGACTAGCTCCAAGCAACTGATAAAAAGCAGAAGAATACTAGCTCCATCCTTTTCAAGAATGTTGAATCGGCCACAGCCGTTATCAACTCCAAATTGTCGTGATCCAGCCATATAGGTATGAATTTTGGTATCGTTTTAGTTTTGTGAATGATCAAGGTTAATATAATGATTTGAATTCTGTGTTCAAATAGCTTTGTTTCTCATTCAAATGCCTCTATCATTCAGTGTTCATTCTGTACATTGTTTCACTTTGCTAAAAATAAGTGGAGTTTCATTTTGATACATGATTTGATCATTCCTAGTTTAGTCACTGGTAGATTTGTAGCAGATTTGATTGGTTTTCGATTGGATTTGAGTTGATTAAGTTGGCGAAATTCATGGTTTGTTTTTAATTGGATTTGTTTCGTATCTACTTAGGGCAAGCAATTTTCATGCTAGATTTGGAATACAATCACGTTTTGATTTGATGAGTTTGGTTGTTACATTGGCTGTCATATGATTTTCAATGCTGGAATACAATTCTAACAATTTCCAATTTGAGAAGAACGACTCTGTTTTTACGCAAACAATGCTCTCACTTAAGCCTGTGCAAATAATATTCATGCCCGAATCTTGGGATAGTTTTGATTCATGATGATTATGTTAAATCCCTCACTGTTTGATTCTCTTAAATGGATTGATGTCTATTTTCAATTGGTTCGATCAATTCAGGAGTTAGATTCACATCGTGAAAGATGCTCTGTTTGTTTTTAGTTTGCAAACGAATTGATCAATAATTGTTATCTTTATCAAATCCGGTTATAATGTGTTTGAAACAAATAATTTTTAAATCAAAGCAAATCTATCTTGATTGCCCAGTTTGCTAAAAACAAACGATCAGATAATTCTTATGAACCTTGTTACCAGCTGATTGATTTCATTACGATTTCGTTTATAGACAGTTACGCGCTAGTGTTGGTTTAGTTCGCTCATTGCATGAATTGTTTGTTATATCAATACAATTAAAGCAATTTGAACATGATTCTGTTTAGATTCGATTGTGTTACCTTTTGATGAGACGACATAACATCTGCATAAAACTTGTTTTAATTGTATTGATTGCATTGGATATGAAATGATTTCCTTGTTGTTTGATCTGGATTCTGTTTACCCGACTTTGTGGTAACAAAAGAAACACATCACGCGTATCTCTATGATCAGTTGAGTAATTTTGATCCTGTTGATTTCGAATGGTATAACCATTTCAATTTCAATCATTCATTTTCAAATAGTTATTGGATGTCAATTCAATTTAATTCTTTTAAAATATTTTTAATCGATTTTGATGTTGATTCTGTGTCTTATTTAGACGAACTACAGAATCGTAAGATTCTGTAGCTAGTCTATAGCATCATATTTTTATCATTTTGTTAAAAAATAATCCTTCTAACTTGCTCATTTTTTGCCCTTTTAAGGTAAATTCAAATTGAATGGGACATGATGGACAGTCTAGGGGAATATTTGTGTATTTTAGTTTTACTTTAGATTCCTAATTTAGTTAAACTTGGGATATCTCCCAGATTTTATGTAAACAATTTGATAACTTCCACAGGGAGGTTTTACCCTGTGGAAAAACTTATAAATACTTATTATTTTTATAATAAGGATCATCCTTGCTTGTGGGAGAACCGAGATTATGGATTTTTAATACAAACTGAGGCAGGAGTTGATGTTCTGCTACAACTTTTGCTTTCATAATATCAATCTTTTGTTTCATGTTTATGCATATCAATTTGCATTTGATTAGTGACTACTTTAGCTATCATGGTCTTTTGCAGAATGATATGATCGAATTAATGTGATCCATTCCTTCTTTCTTTCACTAATTTAAAGAATACAACAATTACTTAGTTCATCTAATGAATGACAAATTTCTCTTCTTCATAAATTGAACTTTTATGTATAGATCTTTGCACACAGGTTTATCTAACTGTGAAGATTTATAAATCATAAGATTGTTGTGATTTTTATGTCTTGTTTGTCCTGTAAATATATTAAAAATCATAGCAGCTATCGTTTATGAGAAGCTTCTGGATAATTCAGAGTGGTTTTATTCCTTCTGATCAGCTAAGGAGATTATCATACATAGGACAAATCTGAAATGTTTCCCCAGGTCAGTTTGCGATTATTTTTGTTAGTATATTGTTAGTATTTTAGTTAGTCATATTTGTAGTTTAGATTAGTGTTTTAGTTTAGTTAGTTTCCTATTTTATTTCTTGTTCATAAAATCATAAAATTAACAAAAAATATCTTTCTCTGTCTTAGGGCAGAATATAAATGAATTTTTCAGGTTTTATTTAAATCTGTAAATTGTGGATATTGTACATTTTATTAATAAGTTATATTTCAGTTAGTAGTTAGATAGTTAATTAATTAGAGTTATTATAGTAGTAGTTAGTAGATTGTATATATATAGTTAGTCAGATTAGTTTAATTTGTTTTAATAATTAGTTTTAGTTTAGTTTGTTCAATAGTTAGTTTTAGTTAGATTAGTTTATTAGTTTGTTTAATTGTTTTTAGTTAGATTAGTTAGGTTAGTTAGTTTAGAATAGTTTTTTTTTTGTTTTATTTAGGATCTTAGATCGGCTAACGGAGACGCTAAACCCATTTGGGTGGTTCATCCCAAACGGCTTGGGTTATTAGACAACCCCAGACCAGTTCCACTCTTCCAATTGACGGACGGTCGATTTCGCCCATCAACAAATGGCGCTAGAAGGAGGGCCTGGACTTAATTAATGGCATGAGGTGGTCGCAAGACTCCTCCACCCCCTAATCGCTCACCAATGGTGACTAGAATCCATTCACATGATAATATTCCCCTTCAAACAACAACTACTTCAACTGACGATCCACAGATCACAGTTGAACTAGCAACCCCTAATCCTACAGGTGGTGACATACAAGAGATTGTCCGCCAATCTCTTATTAAAACACATAGTGCCTTAGCCCGTTTGAGGCAACCAAACCGTCCATGGGGTCAACCTTTGGATTTCTCTGATATCAGAGAACAATTAGGTGGCACTAATCCTACTTTGAATCCTTTAGATCCAATCTTAAATCCTGTTGCAGGAGGATCTGGGATACCTCCTTCACCACCTCCATCATATCCTTCCTCTTCTGGAGGAGATTCCTCTGACGAAGGCGATTCCCCTTCTCAGCCTTCCACACCCACTACCCCAATGGAAAATCAGAACAACCCTGCTAGACCCTGGCTTGATCAGGATGTCGTAGCTATACCTGGAGCTCAACATCCTCTACCTAAGCACCCAGAGAAATGGCTTCCCAAGTTTGATCCCGACTCAAAACAAATAGCTGAGGATCACATTAAAAATTTCATGTTAGCCATAAGACTCCGTAATATCGAACATGAAGACGTTGTCTGTAGGTTGTTCCCTTATACTTTTGAGGGTAATGCATCCACATGGTACTTTTCTCAACAAACTCATACCATCGTGTCTTGGGAAAAGTTTGAGTCATGCGTTTTGGAAAAGTTCGGAGATGGTAAACCTCCGGAAGTCCTAGTCATGGATCTTTCTAGCTTAAAAATGAACCCCAAAAGAAAAAGTTAAAGACTTTAATCAAATATTCTTGACACTCAAAAACCGAATCCATATGGATTCTATGCCTGCTGAAAGTCTTATAATAGCTTACTACACTAAATCTTTGCATCAAAGCATAGCTATTTGGGTTAAACGATCTAAGAAAGCCATGTTTTTAGAGGCCTTCGAGGAGGCCACCCAGATTGAAAAAGACATACTTAGTATTAAAGACTCTTCTAGCAACGAAACTGAGACTAGTTCTTCTTCCAAAAAGAAGATCGAAATTCTCCCCAGACCCACTCAAAGTAAAACACAACCTGAAAACTCTGATTTGGAAAACTTAACTAAAGTTGTTCAAAAACTGTCAAATCAAGTTATAGACTTAAAAAGGTCAACCGAAGAAGCTTCCTCGAGTAAAGGACCCTACAAACCTCCTTTCCGAAAACCTTTTCCTACCAACTGACCTAATCCAACCACCGAAGGCCTTAATCTAGAAAGTTTGCAATGTTCTCTTCAAACAATTCTAGAAGCCCGAGATAACTTGATGCCTCCTGAAATTCCCGAGGAGGTAGTTGAACATGAGATAGTTCAAGAAGAAGCGTCTTCCACGAACATTTTTGGACACTTCTCGGATAGCATCTTCCAAGATAAATTTGAGACAGTTCATCCTTATAATACCAAGAGTAAAGAAAACAAACCTTCTTCCGAAAACAATACAACTTCGCCTCCAAAGAAATCTAAATCAGTTGAAACTAAACATAATAATGTGAGCCCCAACTTAGATTATGATGTAGTAGAAGATCTTAAAAAGTTACGGGCTAACATTTCTATTTATGAGTTATTGAAGTTTTCGTTTTTGTTATAAAAAATGTTGCAAAATATCTCAGACAATGGAAAAAATGGTAATTCTAATGGTAAAAAGGTTGTGCAAAACAAAGTTCCCCAGAAGACTTCCACTAAAAATAATCATGATCCTCAAGATAAAGGAAGACTTCCTGAAAGTAATGTAAATAATGTAAATAATGTAGATAAAGTAGTCGTAGAAACTGCGAGTAAAAAGCCACAAGCTACCACTCTTAGCACTCACAAAAATGTACCTCCTTTCCTTTTAACTTTCGAGATTTTTAATAGAAACGTGCACAATTGTATGGTAGACTCAGGGGCGTCATCTAATGTGATGCCTTGGTCTGTTTGCCAAAAGATTAATGCTGAAGTTGAACCATCGACTTTAAAAATAATACAACTTGATCAGACAAATGTCAAAGTTTAGGAAAATGCATCCTAAACTTGAACCGACTGTTCAAAAAGAATTGAATAAACTCCTAAATGCTAAGATAATTTTTCCTGTTAGACACACTTAGTGGGTTTCTAACCTTGTCCCAGTCTGGAAGAAGAATGGGTAAATATGACTTTGTGTTGATTTCTGAAACCTCAATAGAGCGTCTGATAAAGATAACTATCCTGTCCTACCCATGAAACATATCCTTCAACAGGTATCTGGTTCCGAGAGGCTATCCCTCTTAGATGGTTTCTATGGATATAACCAAGTCCTGATGTCTCCACGAGACCAACTAAAAACTGCCTTCCATACCCAGTGGGGCACTTATGCTTATCGTAAAATGCCCTTTGGATTGATTAATGCCGGAGCCACTTTTCAGAGAGCAATGAACATTTCTTTCTGAGGCTTAATCAATCAATCCGTCGTATTTTACCTAGATGATGTGTCTGTATTTTCTAAAAACAAAAACGATCACCTAGCTCACTTACGAGCCGTTCTACTGCGATGTCGTAAATACGACATCTCTTTAAATCCAAAAAAGTCCATCTTTGCAGTAGAACAGGGTAATCTCCTAGGATTCATTGTGTCTAGTGAAGGGATGATTATTGACCCTGAGAGGACTCAAGTCATCGCAAAAATTCCCCCCCCTACATCTAAAAAATCCATGCAGTCTTTCTTAGGCCAGATCAATTTCGTGAGAAGATTCATCCCTAGTTTCTCCGAAATAGTCAGGCCTTTACAAAATTTGATTAAGAAACACACCCAATATCACTGGGGACCCCTAGAAAACCAATCTTTTAATGCAATAAAGAAGGCCATAATATACGCTCCGTCTCTCATGAGCCCAGATTTTTCTCAAGACTTTACACTCTATATTTTTTCCTCTGACCATTCCTATGCCACCGTCCTAACTCAGAAGAATGCTAAGAACCATGAAGTACCCATAGCCTTTATGAGCTCTGCTTTCAAAGGCGCTGAACTTAATTACCCAGCAGTAGATCGGCAAGCCTATGTTGTTTTCAAAGAAGTTAAGCACTTCCGGTCATATCTTTTAAAGTCAAGGACGAAAGTCATTGTCCCCTACCTAGCCGTGAGGAACTTGTTAGTGCAGAAGGAACTAGGAGAAAAGAGAGCCAACTGGGTTACCTCCTTGCAGGAGTATGACTTGGAAATTATCCCAGCTCAGATAGTGAGAGGCCAAGGGTTATGCAAGTTAGTTTTTGATTCAGCAGCAGGACAACAAGAAGAGAGCCATACGTCAAACCTAGGACAAAACGATCCAAGTTTAGTCTATTGTGCACAAAACCCTATTAATCCTTGGTACACCAATATAAGACTCTGTCTTGAACATGGGTCAGCCCCCCTTCACTTGGACCCTGCTAAAAGAAGATCATTGAGACTAAAGTCCACCTCCTTTCATCTGGTTAATGGTATCCTGTTTCGTCAAAGTTTTGATGGTGTACTGATTCATTGTCTCGAAAAAGATGAAGCAGAGAAAGTCTTGCTAGAGTTGCATGCAGGAGAAGTTGGTGGTCACTTTGGTGGCGAAACCACTTCTCATAAGGTGATAAGAGCCGGTTATTACTGGCCCACTCTTTTTAGAGACGCCCATGCCTTGTGTTGTAAATGTATCATCTGTCAGAAAGCATTAGAGTGGTTACAAAAACTAGCCTTTCCTCTCCAGCCCGTTTCAGTAGATTCTCCTTTTCAGCAGTGGGGCCTTGATATCATAGGTCCAATTAACCCTCCATCCTCCCAACAACACAAGTTTATTGTGATAGCCACAGATTACTTTACTCGAAGGTCTGAAGCTACTGTGCTAAGAACTATCAACACCAGTGAGGTAATTTCCTTTCTAAATTCAAATATTATCACTCGTTTTGGTATCCCTGACTGTTTAGTTTTCGATAATGCTTCTTACTTTTCCTCTCTTGAGATGAGAGAGTTCACTTTGGAAAAAGGAATTAAGCTGAAGTTTTCTACTAGCTATTACCCCCAGGGCAATGGATTGGTAGAATCAACAAACAAGAACTTGATTAAAATCATCAAGAGAACAGTGGTTGAAAATCACAAGAATTGGCACAATGCACTGCTAAACACTTTGAAGGGATGATAGGGTAACGCCAAAAGATGCTATAGGAAAATCCCCCTTTTTTCTCGTTTATGGTAGAGAAGCAATTCTGCCACCTCACATTCTTCTTCCTTCACTTCAGTTGTCGCAGAAATTCCAAGAAGAAGATTGTCCCTCTTTGGAAAACCAGATTAATGCTTTGATGAAGCTAGAAGAGATAAGAGCCCAAGATAAACGAAAGTTAGATCAACATCAACAATTGGTTAAAAGCTGGTTCGATTCTAATTCTGGTTCTGATGGGAATTTTGAAGTGGGTGATCTCATTTTGAAGTGGGACAAACCACACGAGGGAAAGGGTGAACACACAAAATTTAAAAACTTATGGCTTGGACCGTTTTTAATTGCTGAAAAGTTGGGTCCCAGTTCTTTTCAATTGCAGAATCTTGAAGGGAAGCTTGACACCTACCCGGTGAATGGCCAGGCCCTGAAAAGATACTTTGCTTGATAACCACCCTTGTATATTATGTAAATACTTTATTTTTGTTTGTGTTTTTCTTTGCTTTCTGTTTTTTATTTTGATTTGAATTTATCAGTTTTTGTTTTCTTTGAAATACACACACCTGTATACTGAGATATTCAGACAAAGACAAAAGAAATTTTCTTCGTTGAAATAACTTCTGAAAAATTTGTACAAACATCGATGATATATTGCTGAAGTTTATATCTGTGTTGGAAAAGTCTGTTGTTTGAAAGAATTTTACTGATTTTGATCTCTGAGTAAAGTTAGTCATGATCATCTATTATCTTTTTACACTGTCCCTTTTCCATAAAGGAATGACTCAGAAGATGTCTCCCTGTCTTAGGAAGTTGTTTTTGTCAATAAAACATCTCTGGATCTAAATAAAGGGCAGTTCTAAAAATTTTTGATGAGGTCTAAATATATATATATATATATGTGTGTGTGTGTGTGTGTGTGTGTGTTAAAATTTCATGATTTTCAGTGTCACCCCGCTCAAATATATATCTATGAAAAATCAAAACAAAATAAATTATGAATAAGAGCTGTGGGAAGCGCTTGTAAACACGTTGGGATACTGAACAGGTCTTTTGGCAGCGGGTAAATGCATGCATGGCGCCAAGACAACTTCGCTGAGGTACTGAACAGGCCCGCTAGCAGCGAAGCAATGTTGCGTATATAAAAATTGGCAAAAATAAACCTCTTTAATGTCCTTTATTCTGATCCAGAACTTCTTGGAAGGATACATATGTCAAAGTGGGTTAAATGGCAACCCTGTCGAGGCTATAGACACCTGCTGGAAGCAGTGGCCATGCCAACAATATTGAATATTTTATCTTTAATATCGTGACTTGCTGATCTTAAGATTGTTATCAGTTTTCATCTTTTGAAACACTGCTGGAATAATTGGTTAACGATGATGTTTATACGATTTTCTGGTTGTTATTTTTGAGTTGAAATTATCTTTGTTGTCCTAATCTGAATTTGTTTCTTTTGGCAGAGATAACTTCTTCTACCAGTGTGTCGCCATTGTTGGCATCCAATTCACATTTTTCCATTGTCTTGTAAGCTGCCTACACTAATGTTTTGCAAACATCAATTTTTCGTCCCAATTTTCAAATGAACGACACTTTTATTCTTTGCGCCTTTTTACACACTTATTTTTGTTTTTTTTTCACGATTGTAAGCGTGAAAACATTGGGTCTTTCGAAGCCACATTAGAATCACTATTTGAATTGTCATGATCCTTCTTGTCAATATTGCATAGTGCACTTAATTTTTACGTATCGTTATGCAACTGGAAGAACTTTCGAACTATACTCATTGGACATTTTGACCTAGTTTCATTAAGTTTGTAACGCATGTGTAATGCCCATATTTATATATAAATATCGTTATCAACAATTTATTTCTTAACTAAGGCAAAACCTATTGAGCATAATATTGATATTCATACCAGCGACTTCAGCAATTTAGATTCATCAAATATTAAAGACTTCATAGAAGAATAAAATAAATGCATAATTTAACAGGTTACCCGGTTCTGATGCTAAGTTCCGTTGCCAGCTGCCTTGATACTATTGCTCTCCTGCTACCTGCTACAAGTCCAGTCTTGTTGCAAACACAAAAAAATTGCCCAAAACTATTGTCCACCCTGCCAGCTAGGAAAACGACCTAGCTCCAGGATATCTATGGATATCCTGGCCCTTCGAGCCCAAAACCTCCAGCAACCCCGGTCCACTGTGTCAATCCCAAACACAAAATTCCTCCCTGGTCCAATACTCAGAGTTCTCCCCAAAATCCTTCTCCACCCCTCTCAAATGATCCCCTCCAAACTCCTTCCCCCCCCCTTATTCCTCCTTCGCTGACACTCCTCCTCCATTAACTCCCTACCTAACTCATCCCATTTTTAATTATCTTATCCACTCATTAAATATCTTATCCATTCATTAAATATTTTATATCTTCTCGGGATTCTTATGTGATCCTTTCTTGTATACGTAACTTAATTTAAATGTTACATTTTATTCTCCACCTTTATTTAATACTTAATTAATTAATATTTAAATGAATCATTAACCATCATGACTAACTCATTAATAATAATAAATTAGAATTGTTATTTTAAGACATAAATGTATTTTAGCTAATCTTTTAGGATTATATTAATAAATTAATTATACTTAATAATCAAGGGTCATTACAGCATGGGAATTTGGACTTGCATTTTAGTCGATCTACTTGACCATTGGTTTCATGAAAATTCATAGAGGTTATGATTAAATTTATATATGTCTTTTGATATAATCCCTATGTTAATGTTTTCACAACTATTGGCTTGTTGATTATATGAATGCCTATTGGTACTGTTAGCGTCAGAAGTCACTCCTAGATTGCTTGCAGGAGCAGAGCCTGACACCCATCAGTTTAATGTCATGATTTGTTTATAAAGAGTGACCGAATGGAAGAAAAATCGGAACCATATCGTCACAACTCAGAAACTAGGCCAGGCATGCACGGGTGAGTGAGGTCTTAGATGAACTTCAAACAGTGAGTTGTAGTAAGGGTGAGTAGGGGGAAGACTTGCATGAGAAAAGTGTGAAGGTCTATCATAAACATCAGGTTTGTAGCAGACTGAAGGAGAAAGCATTCGAACGCAAGATCCTCTTACATTCAAACACAAAAGACCGAAGAATACAATAATGTCACAACAAATCCTTTATCATAACATCACTGCGACAATCCACGCGAATCATTCGATCATGAACTCTCTGATATAAGATGAAAACATAGATGGAAAAAGCAGAATTGTTTGTCATAAAACAAGAAATATCAAACACAGATACACAACCCAGAGAACTAGGATGTTTGTTGAAACTTTACAGTCGGGAGCTTAGATCTACCATCGATAGATACAAAAATGGCAAAAATGCCTTCATATACTCAGAACAACAACAACAACGAAATCAAGACACTACATTGAAAGATTTGTGTCTGCATGGCTTTCTGACAGTCAACCTCTGAAAGATCGTGCAACTTATGTCAGATGCAATCTAACTCTTTGACAGCTCCAACGGCGAATCGACGTGCCTTTAATTCATTTCCATGTTTTCCCATTATGGCGGAGGCGATGTCTAACCACCACCAACCACTTCAATAACTGCTTCATCAGGATTGAGGATGGCCCGTCCAACTCGGCACCTTCGGGACGTGGAGGGCCTCCCGCGCTTCCACCTGGAATAACTGAATGGCTTAAATAATAGGCGTGGAGTCCAGCGCAGAAGGTGGTGCACAGGAACGGAGTGATGGGGCCAAAACAACAAGGAGTGGAGTAAGAAGCGATGAGCGAGTGAGAGAGGTTACAGGGGAGACACATGGCAAAAGGCGATAAGCGAAGGAGGCATGAGAGTAGATGTGATGGACACATTTTAGTGGGAGGCTGACATGGAGGGAAAGAGACATGTGGCAGGTGGTGAGTAGATGACATGATGGGAGAAGGGCCCACGCTGGCTAAACACAACACAACTAAGAAGGGCAGGATTGTCCAAGCGTCGTTGATCTGGGCGCACTCATGTTGGTCATCGGAAAGCTGCGCACCCAATTCCGGACCCCCCCCCTCCGCTTAAAGGTAGACAGGCAGGGGGGGTCTGGAATCTCCTTTATCGTCGTTGATACGGGCTCTTCGATCGGAGCCTTTGAATAGATGCACTCCTGATTCTGGACCCCCCCCCTCCGCTTAAAGGTAGAAAGGTGGGGGGGGTCCGGAATCTCATATATGCTGTTGATTTGGGCACGCAGATGCACGCCGTCCAGATCCTTTCACTGTTTACCACGGGCACATTTACATCCAAACTTAGGACAAGTGGATTTTTAACCCATCCTTTTTCATTCTAACCCCCTTACAAGAAATATCGCTAAAATTTGGCTCCATGGGGGATAGAGTCATCCCTGTGATGCTCTAAGAACTCTTTTGCAGATTCAGTGCCTTTGCTGTTGGGATATGGAGTCATTTATTAGGCTGAAAGAAAAAAGCAATAACAATATTTACAAAACAAAACAAAAGAGCCGTCTGCGGCTCACAAAAAACATTTTTTTAAGAAATGCCCATTTACTGGGCTACTAAAAAATTCTTTGCCTTCCAGATCCTGCAACCAGTAAGTGTTGTTTGCAAATACTTAAAGCATCTTAAAAGGCCCGAACCAGAGGGCATCAAATTTACTGTGTTTGCCCTTTTCCTACCTGAGTGCATCCCATTTGAGCACTAGATCACCCTGCTCGAATTATTTCGTTTTTCTCTTCCTGTCAAAAGCCTACTTGATCTTCTGCTGGTGATTGTAGGCCCTATTCATGACCTTCTCTCTGATCTACTGCACTTCCACCATCTGATGAATCCTTCTGATCACATGGTTAGGTTCTCCTTCAAAGTCCTGGAGGAGATTTGCCACAGGTAAGGCGAGCTGAGTGGGGAAAATGACCTCTATTCCATAAACAAGTTGGAAAGGAGAGACGCCCAGGGATTTCTTAGTTGTCACCCGATCATCCCAGAGAGAAAATTTGAGCTTTGAGTCCTAGGCCCTTTTGTTGTCCTCCAATAGCTTCTTAATGAGCTTGATCATACTTTTATTGGAGGACTCTGCCAGTCCGTTTCCTTGAGGATAATAGGGAGTAGATTGAATCAGTGAAATCTTGAATTGTTCACAGAACTTGACCATAGGCTCAGACCGAAAAGGGGAGGCATTGTCAGTGACAATTTTGCTAGGGCAGCCAAATCTAGCTATGATGTCTTCCAAGAGGCTGATGATTACTTTGTGAGAAGTTCTCCTGGTGGGGACAGCCTCTATCTACTTGGTGAAATAATCGGTCACGGTGAGGATCCACCTGTGCTAACCACTTGAGGGAGGATGAATCTCTCGAATGAAATCCAATCCCCACTGCTGAAAGGGTGCCGAAACCACTGCAGGCTTTAATGGCAGAGATTTGAGCTTTTGTTTTCCTGAGAATTTCTGGCATTTGATGCAAGCTCTAATTTCTCTGCAGACATCAGAAAATAAGGTGGGCCAGTAATATCCAGCTCAGAGGATCTTGTGAGCTGTGGTCTTCCAAAAATGATGACCTCCACAGAGACCACTATGGAAATCAAACATAACCTTCTGGGCTTGCTGCGGGTTCAGACACCTTAGTAATACCCCCAGAGGATATTTCCAGTACAAATCTTGGTCAATGAGGCAATATCTGACCGCTTTGAGCTTTAAATCTCTTGCCTTTCTTTTTTCCATCCCATGAGGAGGCCTCAATTCTTGTAGAAAGTACAAGATATCCTTGTACCAGGTGCATGCTGCTAGTGGTAAGGCATTCTGGGACTACGCGTGGGATGACTCAGCTCGCTCGTTGATGAAATTGATTCCCAAGGCCCTGCAATTTGATTCAGCCAGCAACTTAGCTAAACCCTGCCCCTTTATCAGCTTGGTGGGCTTGATTTCTAGATAGAACTCTATGATTTTGGCAATCCACTTGCCTCTTCTTCCGTCTATGTCAGGCTGTATAAGAATGTCCTTCACAGAGGCCGAAGGGACATATGAAGTGATCTTTGAATGCAAGACATAGACTCTGAATTCTTTGAGAGATTTCACCAAGGCATAATCTTGCTTCTCCATGATCTCGTACCGGAGTTTTGCATCTCTCAGCGCCTTGCTAAAGAAGGCAATAGGCTGTTCTCTCTCCTGACCATTTTTCTGCAATAAGACTGTTGCTATTGTATCACAGGAAGAAAAAGAAAAAATTAGGAAATCTTTAGAATAATCAGGACTGATAAGCACATGTGCCTCAGTCAACGCTTTCTTTATTTAGACAAAATATTCCCTGGGTTCAGCAGTCCATTTTACTTCATTTCCCTTCCTGAGCATGGCTGTGATGTGTTTCACCAACTCAACAAAATTTGAAACAAATCTCCTCAGAAAATTTATCTTCCCCAAAAAGGCCTGGAATTCCTTCTTAGATCTGGGCAGTGACAGGGTCTGAATCGCTTCCACCCTTCTTGCGTCAATCCTTACTCCCTCTGCTGACACTATGTGACCTAACAACTTTCCCTCCTGCATAGAAAACAATGATTTCTTGGGGTTTAAAGATAGGCCATACCTCCGACACTTCAGGAAAACTCTTTTTAAGTGACAACAGTGCTCTTTATCAGTCTTGGAGAAGACTGTGATGTCATCCAGATATATCACCACAAATTGATCCTTCTCCCCGATGAAGGCTATGTCCATGGCCCGTTGAAATGTTTCTCCTGCATTCATTAGTCCGAAAGGCATTTTGGCATACATGAACGTGCCCCAAGGAGTGGTGAAGGTTGTTTTCTCTCTGTCCTCAGGCATGACTGATATCTGATTGTATCCAGAGAAACCATCAATCATGGATATCCTGGATGTGCCAGTGACCCTCTGTAATATGTGTTCCATGTTGGGCAGGGGATAATTGTCCTTTCTGGAACTTCTATTCAGGTTCCTGAAATCAACGCAGAGTCTGATTTCCCCACTTTTCTTTCTCGCCGGGACCAAATTGGCTACCCATTCAGAATATCTCAAGGGGACAATGATCTGGGCATCCATCAACTTCTTTACCTCTTTCTCCATGACAGGTAGCAACATGGGATTTATTTGTCTCAGCTTCTGCTTGAATGGCTTAGCCTCCTCTTTCAGTGGGATTTTGTGCTCAATGACTAATGTGTCATACGTCTTGAGGTCTTCGTAGGTCCATGCAAACACATCAGCAAGATCCTTCAGGGAATTAGTATATCCGACTCTCTGCTCCTCAGTCAAACTCCTTGACAGCTTGACCAATTTAGGCTCCTCAGGTGTGCCTATGTTTCACTCAGCTGTGTCATCATCATCACCTGAAACTTTACCCTTCACTGCCACATCATTTCCATTGAACAATATTTCTAATGGGATTAGTTCTTTCGGAATGTAATTGCTCGATAGCTGAATGATCTGGTGATCAACAATTTTATTCACAAACTCCCCAGGGTGATGGTCACCTTCCTCGTCAGGATTCTCATATATGTGCATTGCGGAAAAGTCATCAATGGACTGGAGGAATTTCTCGATTTCTTGATCATCTTCAAACACCTTCTAGTGTTTGACATTGTCTGGTATAGAAGGTCTGTATTTTATTTCAACCTCAGATCCGGTAGTGGGCATCGTGGGAACTTCAATCAAACTAGCTGTGACAGCTAAAAAGTTAGCTAAAGCATTTTCCTCCCTTGGAATGTAGGAAATGTTAAAATCCGGGAAGAAATTATCAACCAGGTCCCATACCTCATTTCTGTAATTCTTGATTTGAGGATGCTTAGCCTGATAAACATTTTTTACCTGTTGGACAATCAATTCTGCATCCCCGAACACAACCATCTCCTTAATTCCCATTTCCTTTGCAACTCTTAATCCCAGAACCAGAGCTTCATACTCTGCCACGTTATTGGTGATTTCGAATTCCAGCTTATATGACAGAGATGTGGTCTCTTGACGGTGATATTAATATCACTCCAGCACCTGCACCCATACTGGAGGAAGCTCCATCAAAGAACATCTTCCAAATAGAGGTGGTTGGAGGGGGTGTCTCCTGATTAAGAATGGGATGCTTTCTAATCTGCAAAGGGGCCTCAGGGGTGTGGGTGAGTTGTATTAAACTAGAGCCTAAATTAGTTTCTAAGGCATAGATGGGATGATTGGTAGGGTTGGCTTCATCACTGATTATGTAGGCCAGTTGGTCTTCTCTGTATAGTCTCCTATGCTCCCCTCCAAACACTGGAATGGTGTAATATTTGAGATCCATCTGCAAGGTTCCCCCCAGTCTCTTTATCTAAGATCTTGACAAAAACATGCCAAACTTAGGGGGGACGTCAGCTACCACAATATCCATGACCATACTCTTCATGGGCAGCTAAAATAGGGAAACTACCAATTCCTTGATGACTCCCAAACACTGAACCCTCCTAGAGTCAAATAAATAGAGGTCATGATAAGCTCGGGTGACTTCTAGTCCTAGCTCTTCCATGACGGTTTTGGGCATGAGGTTGTGAGAGGCCCCTGAATCCATAAGGCAATTATGCAACACTTTTTCATGTATGTTCAGGGATGTGTAGAAGGGAGGGGATGAATCATCTATGTCTTCTACCATGGGACCTAGGACAACTGCAGGCCTTTCATCTTGGAGGTTTATGGAGTCTGTGAGAGAGTACGAGGATTCATATCTCAACATCTCAGAGAAGCATTTTTTGAATTCCCCATGTTTAATTAACTCAGTGAGTGGCACAGGAATTCTGATCTTTTGAATCTCATGTTCAAAATTGAAAGAAGACATAGGCTTTTGGATTTCTCTAATTTCAGGAACATGATTATGAACAATGGGAGAGAGAGGTTGAGCCTTCTTACCTCTGTGAGCGTCTGCTACTTCATTAGCAGGTTCCTCTGTTCTAGTGGATTGCTCAGGAACATTAGGTGTTGCTACCCCTTTTTCGGACCTCAGGTTGTACCTGCCTCGACCACCACTAGCTTTGTCTCCCTTGCTCAATTCATTCAGCTGACCATCCATGAGAGACTCTTCATAAAGAAGTCTGAGTGAGATGAGGAAAAGGAGGAGTGTCTTCTAAGCAGTGGATTTCAGGATCAAGCTCATCTTCTTCCCTTTCTTCCTCATCGACCACCAAATTGTTCTGAAAGGGGGCCTGGATCCTCTAGTCTTCTTTGTCCCTTCCCCTTTGTTCCCTCGGGAAATCCTAAGGCATATTGTTAGCAGGTCATATGAAACCTCTATTATCTGTGTTCTGGGGATTTTTGTACATGGGCTTCCCTTATAATTCCAACTTTTCTATCTTGGCAGCAAGTGATTTTAGGGTTCTAGCTGTCTCATCTGTCTGATGGGGCAGTGGGGAGGAACTGGATGAGGGAGCTATGGGATTGTTCTTGAAAGTACTTCTATCACCTGCATTCCTGAGTCGGCTGACAACTAATATGTTAGATTCCACCTCCATGGCCACATCCTGCATGTGGGCCAACGTAGCGGCTCTTCTCTCCCTCAGCAGTAGGCAGAAATCGGGATCAAAAGAGCTAGAGTAAGTGATCTTTGCAGAGGCTTCAAAGGGTTTTATCTCAGCAGGGATCCTGCTGTACATCTTATTAAATCTCTTGGAAAAGTTAGAGACAGACTCTCCTTCCTTTCTCTTCAATGACCCGAACTCTGTCATGTAGTACATGAAATATTTTTTATCCCCCCACTGCCTTAAAAAGGCATGGTCTAGTGCTTCGATCCCATCAATAGATCCGGGAGGTAGGGCCTTGAACCATTTTCTAGCCTCTCCTTGGAGGCTGTGGACACAAATCCTCATCCATACGTCTGCATGCATGATGACATTGTCATCTGTGAAACTGTAAAAGGCTTCTAGGTGATCATCTGCAGTTACGTCCCCCTCGCCCGTGAATTTGGGTAGTTTCTTAAGGTAACCGTTTGCTGGGAGGGCATTGAGGGGCTGAGGTAACACAAGGGGAGCATACGTAGCAGCTATTATAGCTTCCATCCTGGTCATAGGAGGATTAACACCAGCCATAGGAATATTAGGTAAAGGAGAAATCCGAGGAGAAGGAATGTGGATGGGAGATGTTGGAGAAGAGGCTCGTGGAGGAGATAATTGAGAAAACAGAGAGAGAGCCAAGGGACCTGAATGTGCAGATGCTTCTCTCTGTGTAGTAGTAGAAATAAAAGGAGGGTTGGTGAAACCTTCAGAGGCTTGAGGTCTATGTTGAGGCACAACTTCCAGGGAGGGGGGAGTGACAAGGATCTCTCTTTCTGATACCAGACCAGGAGGAGAAAACTCAGGAGGAACACTCCCGAAATTCAGAAAACGGGAAACCTCAGAGGAAGGACGACTAGGAAGATGAGAATAAGAAATCGGATTTCTCACAGAAGGGGAAGGCGCATTACCTGTTTCGGTGATGGAAACTTCTTTCACAGAGCTCTTTCCCTTTCTACGCACCACTTATGAGTTAGCTTCTGGCGTAGCTAAAGGAAAGTGTGGATTAGACCTCGTGTGTCTGCCTCTCGAAGCCATAATTGGTAGAGCAGGTTCTTCCCCAGCAGAGTCGTCACAATGGAGTTGCCAGGTGCACAGTAGAAATCTTCAAGTTCTGATTTCTGATGCACCTTCAGAATCAGTTGATCGTTGTCGTTCAATCCCGGGGAAAATATTCAACTTCGTCCCCGACAATGGTGCTAGAAATGTTAGTGTCAGAAGTGTTATCACTGAAATTTCGTCCGCACAGGGCGACAAGAACTCCGCATCATCAACACAGAAAAACAGTCGTTCATGGCACAAGGATTAACTCCACAACACAGCAAAAGGGTCAAAACTATGCAAAAATGGCCAAAAAATTAAAAAGCGCGATGCACCCACTGGGCGCACGCACGCGCGCGCAACATCTTTGTATTTTGGGCGCATATGCGCGGCTGTGGGGTGCAAAACCCGCGCGCCTGCCAAACGGCGCATTTATGAAGCTGGTCGGCCTCCCAACCACTAATGGATCGGCTCCCAAGTCGATTTGACATCAA
>ML782385.1:594828-623574 GCA_009831015.1 Picea engelmannii | reverse complement strand
GCTATTCACCCCTCACTTGAGTGAATAAGCTTGGAGTTCTTTCATCCACATTTCATCTTTTCTTTGTAAGGAGAGCAAATCAGTTGAGGGCCTCAAGAGCCTTCCATTGGAGAGGGAAGGGACCCAAGTCCTCTTTCTCCTTTCTGTATCTTTGGATTTAATCTATCAGACCAGCTAATACATTGGTGATATTGGTCCATTGTCATTTGTTTTTGTTTTTATTTCTATGCTCATAGTTTTATTTAGTTTTTGTTTAATTCTTGTTAATAGCTTAGTTGTTTTGTTTCTAACCTTTTACCATACAGCTGTCATGACTAGCAGAGCCCAACTAGGCATGTAAGCACTCACTTTTTGCTCACACATTGACGAAAAGAGTGCAAACAAGAAGTCACTCCTGGATTTCTTGCAGGAGAAGAGCCTGACACCCATCAGTTTAATGTCACGATTTGTTTATAAAGAGTGACTGAATGGAAGCAAACTCGGAACCATATCGTCACAACTCGGAAACTAGGCCAGGCATGCACGGGCGAGTGAGGTCTTAGATGAACTTCAAACAATGAGTTGTAGTAAGGGTGAGTAGGGGGAAGACTTGCATGAGAAAAGTGTGAAGGTCTATCATAAACATCAGGTTTGTAGCAGACTGAAGGAGAAAGCATTCGAACACAAGATCCTCTTACATTCAAACACAAAAGATCAGAGAATACAATAATGTCACAACAAATCCTTTATCATAACATCACTACGAAAATCCACGCAAATCATTCGATCATGAACTCTCTGATATAAGATGAAAACATAGATGGAAAAAGGAGAACTGTTTGTCATAAAACAAGAAATATCAAACACAGATACACAACCCAGAGAACTAGGATGTTTGTTGAAACTTTACAGTCGGGATCTTAGCTCTAACATCGATAGATACAAAAATGGCGAAAACGCCTTCATATACTCAGAACAACAACAACAACGAAATCAAGACACTGCATTGAAAGCTTTGCATCTGCATGACTTTCTGACAGTCAACCTCTGAAAGATCGTGCAACTTATGTCAGACGCAATCTAACTCTTTGACAGCTCCAATGACGAATCGACGTGCCATTAATTCATTGTCATGCTTTCCCATTATGGCGGAGGCGATGTCTAACCACCACCAACCGCTTCAATAACTGCTTCATCGGGATTGAGGATGGCCCAGCCAACTCGACACCTTCGGGACGTGGAGGGCCTCCCGCGCTGTCACCTGGAATAACTGACTTGCTTAAAGAATAGGCGTGGAGGCCAGCGCAGAAGGTGGGGCACGGGAACGGAGTGAAGGGGCCAAAACAATGGGGAGTGGAGTAAGAAGCGATGAGGGAGCGAGAGAGGTTACAGGGGAGACACATAGAAAAAGGCGATAAGCGGAGGAGGCAGGAGAGTAGATGTGATGGAAACATTTTAGTGGGAGGCTGACGTGGAGGGAAAGAAACACATGGTAGGTGGTGAGTAGATGATTATTGATGGGCAAAATTGACCGTCCGTCAACTGGGAGAGTGGAACCGGTCCGGGGTTGTCTAAATAACCCAAGCCGTTTGGAATGGACCACCCTGACGAGTTTAACGGCTCCGTTGGCCACTCTAAGGTATTTTAAGAAAACCAAAGAGAAAACTAATCTAAACTAACTAATCTAACTAAAACAAATAAAACTAACTAAAACAATCTAACTAAAACTACGTAAAAGAAACTAAACTAACTAACAATAACAAACAAATTAACTAAAAACAAACAAACAAACTATTACACTAATCTAATTAAAACAAACTACTAAATAAACTAAAACTAAATATAACTATTCTAACTATTATATACAATCTACTAATTACTATTATAATAACTCAAATCAACTATCTAATTATCAACTGCAATATTACTTATTCACAAATGTACACTATAAACAATTTACAGATTTAATTAAAACCTGCAAAACTCATGTGTTTTTTTCCCTAAGACAACAAGATATGTTTTTTGATTTTTTATATTATATGAAAAAGAAATAAAACTACTGAAATTAAACAATCTAATATATTTACTGAAATTAAACAATCTAATATACTAATTCTATCTAAAATAATAAAAATAGTAAACAAACAAGCGACTAACTGACCTGGAAGCGCTCCTAATTTGTCCCGCGTAAGATGACTTCGAAGCTGGTCGGAGGAAGGAAACTCGCGCCGGTTAGTCCATAAGCTTTTCGCAAACGATTGGATGTGCTGCTCTTTGAAGTGTTAATAGGACAAACAAGACATAAAAAATCATAACAATCATATGATTATAAATCTCTGCAATAAGGGAAACCTGTTATGCAAAAACTTATATTTAACAATTCAATTCATGAAGAAGATAAACCTGTCATTCACAAATTGAATTGGACAATTATTATGTCTTTTATACACTTGGAAGAAACCAGATACGGATTACAGTGATTAAAATTATATCATTTGCACTTGATTTAGATAGCGAAAGTAGTCATAAACCAAATACAAATTGATATACACAACATGAAACAAAACATTGATATAATGATAAGCTAAAGCCATGACAAAACACCAAATTCTTCTTCAGTCTGTATTAGAACTCCATATCCTTGTTCTTCCACGAATGAGGATATCATTATTACAAAAATCATAAGTATATATAAGTCTCTCCACAGGGTAAAATCTCCCTGTGGATAATATCAAAATGTCTTACATAATCTGGGAAATATCCCAAAATCTACTAAACTAGGAAATCAAAATGCAAGTGAAATATTTGAAATATCCCCTAACTGCTCAACAAAGCCACTGCCATTTTGAATTGATCTGCAATAGACCAAAAATAACCAATTAAAAAGGCATTTCATCAACAAAATAATAAAAAATTGATCCTACAGACTTAGCTACAGAATCATCTGATTTTGTAGCTAGTCTAAAATAGCATACAGGACCAAATAGCAATCAAATGAAATCTTTTTAAAAGAATCAAATCCAATTTAATTTTCTTTTAATAAATATCCAAAACGAATCACTATAATTCCAATGATTTTATCATTCAAATTTAAACCAAATCGAAAAGTGATTCAAACGAGACAGGTTAAAAATGCTCTGTTTTTTTAATCGCCATAAAATATGGTCAAACCATAACAGGACTGTTTCATATCAAATTAAATCAATGGTGAATCATATCGTATGAGATACGATTTAATCCAACACAATCATAATCGATACAATCATAATTGAACACAATCAAAATTGATTTGCTACGGCTGTAACAATGTTTATAAGGTTCATATTGTTTTAATCAAATACCAATATGGAAAGACTATTACGATTATTTCCAAATAAGCATTCATCAAACTTCGCCATAGATTACAATCGTTGAGCATTTACATAGTCAACAGACAAGATCACATAATGATCGTACCCATCAACAACAGTGATAACCATAAAATGGGCAACAATCAAATAAATCGTAACTGACTTAAAAATAGAAACACATCGTAATCCTGGGCATAATCATTTTCGTTCCCACATCAAATTTAAACAATATATTTGTTGCAACATGAACCAAGCTGATAACACGGTCAAACAATGCGAATCGATCGGTTGGGTATAACAGTTATGACTCATATCTATTCGCAATTTGGTTATTCCTTAACAGAATGGTATTCGAATTGGTCAAAAGACATGGTATAAAATCTTAACAGTTAACCATTATTGCCAACCACATCGTATAGACTATAATCAATTTCGAATAGAAACATTAACTGTGTTTGAAACTGAAATACCAGAAACAGTCTGTGTTTAGAAAATATATTAACAACTTCAATAAGCAACAGAGTATTCAATTGAAACCAAATTAAAACAATCAAATCCATAATACGATCAATCGAATCAAAGCTAAATCGTATCAAAGCTAATTCGGGAAACGAAATTCAATTAATCAAAACAAAATTATATACAATAACGCATGCTTATGTGTCAAAACAAATCCACGTTGTAAACATAGCTTATGAGTTTGGCATATAAACAAGTAATAATCATACCAGTGAGACTGCTCGAGCTATGCCAATTTTGAATTGACGACTGTTGTAGCCGACTCCACATTCTTAAACAGAATCGAACCTGTTGTACGCTATTTCTTATCAATGGCTGTCGGTTTAGTCTTTTGATTGGTGAGCGTTGTAACTTGATCCTCCAGAGCATGAATTATGGACTGTAGCATTGGCACATCAAGGTAATACCTCTCTAACCATGATCCACATTGATCACATGGTGGAGCAGCTGATTGAGATAGAGTAGGAGGGGGTTTTGATGAGTCAACGGGGGTTTCACAAGGTGTTTTGATGCCTCGATAATTAGGATCACTTTGCAAGAAAGGTGGTAGGTTTTTAACAAAATCGTATGAGGGTTTTTTACACAGACCTTCAGAATAGGGATACTCACTTGCCAGGTAGCGTTCCACCTCCGAGTCAGAATCTTCACTCACCATGATAGGGTCAGGGTTGACAGGAGATCTCGGTTTGTTTCTTGCCATGCGAGAGATTAATTGGGCGTTCTTCTTACCTTTAGAATTCACACTAGGTTTGGCCTTAGGCCTTTTAGCCATGGGTTTAACATTTTCCACATCCTCGGCGACAGAATTGGGTAGGTCACTAGGTGAGTCGGGTAGGGGTTTAGGTAACAGAGCACTCTAAGGCACAGGGGGTACTGACTTTCTCTCACTCACCACAAGTTTATCAACCTATGGTGGGATTGAGTTCTCAAAATTATTTCGAATGAGAAAATCATTCCAACAGTGTCGGCCTAACCCCAAATGACAAACCACAAGCATTTTAATTAACCCAAAGTGAAAAAGGTTGTTATCGGCCTGGTTCCGTTTGTATCTTTTAGACATTTTAAACAGACTCCTATGTAGGAAATAAGGTATATTAAGATCATAGCCCATGAAAACCATAAGTAGCCGAAGGTGGTACAAGAAAACGAAACCATATCGGCCCTCGTAGGTGATAAACTTCTTGGTTATCATCAGCAAGTCGTGCCAACATTGCTTGAGCATATTCACAGGCAAACCTTTGTCACAGGAATTCACCTTTCGTGACTGGAAGAGTAATATCCACGGGACATCTTCCACTTTCCAATTTTTTGACCATCTTTTTCCAGTCGCAGGCAGACCGGTAGCTAGACTGAGAAATTTCTCATCAATTTCCAACTGCACATCCCCAACCTTGGCTCGACAACCATCAAAGGTTAACGCGAATTGTCGAGCCACACAAGGGTTAAATCCATCAAACTTTCGTATGAATGGGAGCCATCCAAATTCCTCAAGGTCACTGTAAGAACCATCGAACATCAACAAATCTTGGCAATCATTGGGCTCAGCCCTTACGACTGGAGCCATGGCGCAGGCACATGGTAGGGTTCGGATAAACAACAACACACAGGAGCAAAGATCGTTTGGGCTAACAACTGTGAACGATGAAAGGGGAAGTGAATTAATGTGCGCGTGCGAGGGTGGTGGGATTATCACCGCCATGCAGCATAGTAATGGCATAGTACAACGCTGTTCAATTAATCATAATATCGTTTAAGCCATGTTAATCGGCCAACCCAAGGATTAAACGGTGGATGGTATACCGATATGCCAATGTATCGTTTGAAATCATGAATGTTCAATACGAAAGAAGACCCAAAGATTAATATGATCCCTCAAACCAATTGTCATTCAATCAAACCCAAAGTTAAATGTTTATCCAATCGCGCCATTGCATAATTTCAAACTATTTCCATTCAATTTGAAATCAAACTCATATGTTACCCACGCGCTTGTGTAATCAAAGTTTATAAAACATTGTGACAAGAGGTAAAATTGATAAGTCAAGAGCCTATAATAATAAGGATCACATCATATAAAAACCAAAATCAACCATGACCCCTATGTAATCAAGTATAACCCTTAAATTTACATGCTCAATGCCTTATCAATCAAGTTGCACAATCAAAGAAAGAATAGGCAAATGGTCATAGTTTGAAAAATCATTCCAGCCACTTGATAAAAAATCAAAGGTAAGTACCACTCAAAATATCAATAAAAACTATGACAGTTCAAATAACGATAGAGGAGTTTTCACGCTTTCAGTCATGAAAACTAAATCGAACAATTTGCAAGTGTCGCATGAAATGAAAATATCGTTTATTTGCAAAGTGCGATGGAAATTTGAAGTTCAGGAGACATAGGTGTAGGAAGTTTTTAGGGAAATTGAAAAAATTGAATTGGCTGCCAACAATAGCGACACACTGGGAGAAGCAGTTATCTCTGTCAATAGAAATGAATTCAGATCAGGACAACAGAGAAAAATTCAACTCTAAACAACAACCAGAAAATCGTACAAACATCATCATTTACTATCTTTTCCAACGATGTTTTAAAAGATGCAAACTAATAACAGTCTTATGATCAGCAAGTCACGATTTTTATGATAAAATATTCAATACTGTTGGCATGGCCACTGCTGCCAGCAGGCATCCATAGCCTCGACAGGGTTGCCATTTAACCCACTCTGACATCTGTATCTTGTCAAAAATCTCTAGATCAGAGTAAAGGACTTTTAAAGAGGTTTCTTATCATTTTTACAGATTTTTGTTTACCTGACATTGCTTCGCTACCAGCAGGCCTGTTCAGTACCCCGACGAAGTTGTCTTGGCACCATTCTTGCATTTACCCGCTGCCAGCGGACCTGTTCAGTATCTCGACGGGTTTACAAACACTTCCCACATCTCTTATTTTATTTATTTATTTATTTATTTATTTATTTTATGGATAACTGAGCGGGGTGATGCTGAAAAAAAATCTTGATATTTCATCATATATATATATATATATATATATATATATTTAGACCTCATCAGAATTTTTTTACACTGTCCTTTATTCAGCTCTAGAAATGTTTTATTTACAAAACAACTTACTATGACAGGGAGACATCCTTTTGAGTCATTCCTCTACGGAAAAGGGACAGCGTAAAAAGATAATAGATGATCATGACAAACTTCACTCAAAGATTGAAATTAGTAAACTTCTTTCAAACAACAAAATTTTCCAACATAAATATCATTTTTAGAAATATACCACTGATGTTTGTACAATCTTTCAGAAGTTATTTCAGCAAAGAAATTTTCTCATGGTCTTAATTTGAATGGCTCAGTGTACAAGCATGCATATGTTTCAAAAACACAAAAACAGATCAATCCAATCAAAACCAAAAATAAAAGGAATGGAAAAATAAAAACAAAAGGAAATATTTACATAATATACAATGGTGGTAATCAAGCAAAGTATATTTTCAGGGCTTGGCCATTCACCGGATAGGTGTCAAGCTTCCCTTCAATATTTTGCAATCGAAAGGAACTAGGACCCAACTTTTCAACAATCAAAAATGGCCCAAGCCACAAATTTTGAAACTTGGTGTGCTCACCCTTCCCTTCGTGTGGTTTGTCCCACTTTAAGACGAGATCGCCTACTTCAAAATTCCTATCAGAAGAAGAATTAGAATCGAACCATCTTTTAATTAGTTGTTGATGTTGGTCTAACTTACGCTTAGCTTGGGTTCTTACTTCTTCTAACTTCATCAAAGCATTAATACGACTTTCTAAAGGGGGACAATCTTCTTCTTGAACTTTTTGTGACAATTGAAGCGAAGGAAGAAGAATGTGAGGTGGCAGAATGGCTTCTCTGCCATAAACGAGAAAAAAGGGGGAGTTACCTATAGAGGCTTTGGGTGTTACCCTATCATCCCACAGTGCATTAAGCAGTGCATTGTGCCAGTTCTTGTGATTTTCAGCCACAGTTCTCTTGATAATTTTGATCAAGTTCTTGTTTATCGATTTTGCTAAGCCATTACCCTGGGGGTAGTAACTAGCAGAATACTTCATCTTTATTCCTTTATCTAAAGAAAACTCACTCATCTCTAGATAAGAAAAGTATGAAGCGTTATCAAAGACTAGACAATCAGGGATACCGAAACGAGTGATGATATTCGAGTTTAGAAAAGTGATCACCTGACTTGTGTTAACAGTTCTTAGTGCGACGGCTTCAGAACATCGAGTAAAGTAATCAGTGGCTGTCACAATATACTTGTGTTGTTGTGAGGATGGAGGGTTAATAGGACCAATGATATCAAGGCCCCATTGCTAGAAAGGAGAATCGACTGAAACGGGTTGCAAGGGGAAGGTTGGCTTTTGCAATCGCCCTGATGCTTTCTGATAAATGATACATTTACGGCACAAGGCATGGGTGTCTCTAAAAAGAGTCGGGCAGTAATAACCGACTCTTAAAACCTTATGAGCAGTGGTGTCACCACCAAAGTGACCACCATCATCTCCTGCATGCAACTCGAGCAAGACTCTTTCTACTTCGTCCTTTTCAAGACAACGCATCAGTATGCCATCGAAATTCTGACGAAACAATATACCATTAATTAAATGAAAGGAGGATGACTTTAGTCTCAATTCTCTTCTTTTAGTAGGGTCAAGGTGACGGGGTGTTGATCCATGTTCAAGACAAAATCTAATATCATCGTACCAAGGACTTACGAGGTTTTGTGCACAACAAATCAAACTCTGATCGCGTTGTTCTAGGTTTGACGTATCAATATCTTCTTGTTGTTCGGTTTCTGAATCAACTACCAATTTACACAACCCTTGGCCTCTCACGATCTGTGTTGGGGTGATTTCTAATTCATACTCCTGCAAGGAGGTGACCCAGTTGGCTCTTTTCTCTCCTAACTCCTTTTGCACTAACAAGTTCCTTACGGCAGGGTAGGGGACAATGACCTTCATCCTCGACTTCAAAAGATAGGACCGGAAATGCTTAACTTCTTTGAAAACAACGTAGGCTTGCCGATCGACTGCTGGGTAGTTAAGTTTAGCGCCTTTGAAAGCAGAGCTCATAAAGGCGATAGGTACTTCATTGTTCTCGGAGTTCTTCTGAGTTAGGACTGTGGCATAAGAACGATCAGAGGCAAAAGTATAGAGTGTAAAGTCTTGAGAGAAATCAGGGCTCATGAGAGACGGAGCATCTATGATGGCCTTATTTATAGCATTGAAAGCTTGGTTTTCTGTAGGTCCCCAATGATATTGGGTATCTTTCTTAATCAGGTTCTGGAGAGGCCTAACCATTTCGGAGAAACTAGGGACAAATTTTCTCACGAAATTAATCTGGCCTAGGAAAGACTGCATGGATATTTTGGAGGTAGGTGGGGGAATTTTAGCGATAACTTGGGTCCTCTCGGGGTCAATAATCATTCCATCACTAGACACAATGAATCCTAGTAATTTACCATGTTCTACTGCAAATATAGACTTCTTGGGGTTCAAGGAGATGTCGTATTTACGACATCATAGCAGAACGAATCGTAAGTGAGTTAGATGATCGTCTTTGTTTTTAGAATAAATGGTCACATCATCTAAGTAGACTACTACAGAGTTATTGATTAAGACTCTGAAAGCAATGTCCATTGCTCTCTGAAAGGTAGCACCAACATTAATCAATACAAAAGGCATTTTGTGATAAGCATAAGTGCTCCACGGGGTACAGAAGGTAGTTTTTAGTTGGTCTGGCGGAGACATCAAGACTTGGTTGTATCCAGAGAAACCATCCAGTAAGGATAGCCTCTCAGAACCAGATAATTGTTGAAGGATATGTTCCATGGGAGGGACAGGATAATTATCTTTGTTAGACGCTTTGTTGAGGTTTCAAAAATTGACACAAAGTCAAATTTCCTCATTTTTCTTCCGCACTGGGATGAGGTTGGATACCCATTGAGTGTGTCTAACAGGAAAAATTATTTTAGCGCTTAGGAGTTTATTCAATTCTTTTTGTACGGTCGACTCTAGTTTAGGATGCATTTTCCTCAGTTTTTGTTGGAAGGGTAAGGTTTGGGGCTTCATCGGGATGACATGTTGTATAATGTTGGGATCGAACATTTTAAGATCATCGTAAGTCCATGCAAAGACATCCTTGAATTCTTTAAATAATTTAACAAAAGCAGCTTTTTCTTGTCTAGAACATCCCAAGCCTAAGTTGATACATTGAGGATTTTCACTAGTCCCTAAATTGACTTTTTCATAAGACAATGAGGAACTATTGGTTTTGCAATTGACCGTCCTTTTAAATTTATCTTTAAAATCATAAAACTTTTCTATTCTAACAACATATTTGGGTATTAAATTTACCATGTTCGATAGAGCTTCAGGAGATTTCGGATTAGGTATTACCGTAAAGTCGTGCAAATTGTCATCGTGCATTTGTTCATCAATCACAGCGCCTTGAAAAGTTTCTTCCATGTGCAGAAAGTTAATGATTTGCTGATCATCATCAAATACTCTCCAGTTTGTGATATTGTCAGGAACAAATGGTCAAAACAATAGTTCCACGGAGAATGCGTTCGGGGATAAGCCTTCTGCAGGAAGAAGTTTAGAGGCACCATTAGCTAGTAGATCTTCTTCAGCATTATTTAATCTAGGGATGGAATTTATATTAAAAGAAGAAAATTTGTTCATTAATTTCCATACCTCAGACTGATAACATTTGAGATGTGGGGAAAGACAGTGTATAGAATCTCTTACCTGTCTAACCACTATTTCAGAGTCGCCGAATACAACCAGATTTTGAATGTGCATGTCTAAGGCTTTTATGAGACCTTGCAATAAAGCCTCATATTCTGCGGTATTGTTAGTGCATTCAAATTCTAGCCTACAAGCCAATAATGTTTTGTTACCTGCCGGATCGATAATGATGCAGCCTGCACCAGCTCCTTCTTTAGACTTGGAACCGTCAAAATATAAAGACCAAATTTGATTTCCATCGGGCTCATGGTACTATTGCATAGAAGTTGTTGGTTGCATACATGCTATGATCTCGGACTGCTGTTGTGGATTGTTGATAGGCCAAACTTCAGCCATGAAATTTCCGAAGAAGGTGTCCATCCCTTGGACTTCAGGTGAATTAGCGGGAGGTGTATATGGTTCATTGGGGTCATTCAAGTCTGTTACTGTGAACTTGAGGTAACACTCACGATTCACTCTGATCTTGTTGGGTTTACCATTTTCTGGAAGCCATAAGTGAGACGAGTTTGTCGCGAAGTAACCATGTAGCTGCTCCGACCAGTCCCTGCTCAAAAATAGACCATACACTTCCGGAATATCCACCATAATTATATCAATAACCTGATGAACCTTTGGGTTAGACGATAATCTAATCAATACATTTTTTAGTTTGCCTATAACTTTAACATCTATTCGATCAAGTTGTATGATTTTCAAAGAAGATGGTTCTACTTCAGCATTAATCTTTTGGCAGACTGACCAAGGCATCACATTTGATGATGCTCCTGAGTCAACCATACAATTATGCACATTTATGTTGAAGATTTCGAAAGTTAAAATAAAAGGAGGTACAATATTGCGAGTACTTAGAGTTGTAGCTTGTGATTTCTTACTCGTGGTTTCTAATGCTACTTTATCTACATCACTTGCATTATTTACATTATTTACATTACTTACATTATTTACAGGTGGTACAGGAAGGCTTCCTTTATCTTGAGAATCAGGATTATTTTTTGTGGAAGTCTTCTGAGGAACTTTGCTTTGCACAACCTTATTACCATTTGAATTACCATTCTTGCCATTGTCTGAAATATTTTGCAACATCTTCTGTAACAAAAATGGAAATTTCAACAACTCATAGATAGAAATGTTAGCCCGTAATTTTTTAAGATCTTCAACAACATCATAATCTAATTTAGGGCCAGCATTACTTTGTTTAGTTTCTACTGATTTAGATGGCTTTGGAGGCGAAGTTGTAGTGTTCTCGACAGGAGGTTTGTTTGTTATCTTACTCTTAGTGTTGTAAGGGTGAACAGTCTCGAAGTTAGCTTGAAAGATACTATCTGAGAAGTGTCCAAAGATGTTTGGAGAAGACTCTTCTTCTTGAGTTGTTTCCTTCTCGACTTCCTCTTGAGGGATTTCAGGAGGCATCAAGTCATCTTGGGCTCCTAGAATTGTCTGGAGAGCACATTGCAAACTTTCTAGGTTCAAGCCTTCAGGGTTTGGATTAGGCCGGTTGGTTGGAAAAGGATTTCAGAAAGGAGGTTTGTAGGGTCCTTTACTCGAAGAGGCTTCTTCAGTCGACCTTTTTAAATCTATAACTTGATTAGACAATTTTTGTATAACTTTGGTTAGATTTTCCAAATCAGAGTTTTCGGGTTGTGTTTTGTTTTGTGTAGGTCTGGGGAGAATTTCAATCTTCTTTTTGGAAGAAGAAACAGTCTCAATTTCATTGCTAGAAGAGTCTTTCAGACTAAGTATGTCTTTCTCAATCTGAGTAGCCTCTTCGAAGGCTTCTAACAACGTGGCCTTTTTAGAACGTTTAACCCAAATAGCTATACTTTGATGTAGAGCTTTAGTGTAGTAAGCTATTATAAGACTCTCAGCAGGCATAGAATCTGCAAGGATTCGATTTTTAAGCGTTAGGAATCTTTGATTAAAATCTTTAACGTTTTCTTTTGAGTTCATTTTTAAGCTTGAAAGATCCATGACTAAGACTTCCATAGGTTTTCCATCTCCGAATTTTTCCAAAAAGCATGACTCAAACTTTTCCCAAGACACTATGGTATGGGACTGTTGGGAAAAGTACCAAGTGGATGCATTACCCTCAAAGGTGTAAGGGAACAACCTACAGACGACGTCTTCATGTTCAACGTTATGGAGTCTGATGGCTAACATAAATTTTTTGATATGATCTCCTGCTATCTATTTTGAATCGGGATCAAACTTAGGAAGCCATTTCTCCGGGTGCTTAGGTAAAGGGTGTTGGGCTCCAGGTACAGCTACAACATCCTGGTCCAACCAGGGTCTAGTAGGATTGTTCTGATTTTCCATAGGGGAATTGGGTGTGGAAGGCTGAGAAGGTGGATTTCCTTCGTCAGAAGAGGAGTCTCCTCCAGAAGAGGAAGGAGATGAGGGAGGCGGTGAAGGAGGTATCCCAGATCCTCCTACAGCAGGATTTGTGTTTGGATCTGTAGGATTCATAGTGAGGTCAATGTCACCTAATTGTTCCCTGATATCAAAGAAGTCTAAAGGTTGACCCCACGGGCAGTTTGGTTGCCTAAGACTAGCTAAGGCACTATTTGTTTTGATAAGAGATTGACGAACGATCTCTTGGAGATCACCACCTGTAGGATTAGGGGTTGCTGGCTCAACTGTGATTTGTGGATCTTCGGTTGAAGTAGTTGTTGTTTGAGGGGGGATATTATCTCGCGAACAGCTTCTAGTCACTATAGGCGTGCGATTAGGTGGAGGAGGAGTCTTGCGAACACCTCGTGCCATTAATTAAGTTCAGGCCCTCCTTCTAGTGCCATTTGTTGACGAGCGAAATTGACCGTCTGTCAACTGGGAGAGTGGAACCGGTCCGGGGTTGTCTAAATAACCCAAGCCGTTTGGAATGGACCACCCTGACGAGTTTAACGGCTCTGTTGGCCTCTCTAAGGTCTTTTAAGAAAACCAAAGAGAAAACTAATCTAAACTAACTAATCTAACTAAAACAAATAAAACTAACTAAAACAATCTAACTAAAACTATTTAAAAGAAACTAAACTAAGTAAAAACAAACAAACTAACTATTACACTAATCTAATTAAAACAAACTACTAAATAAACTAAAACGAAATATAACTATTCTAACTATTATATACAATCTACTAATTACTATTATAATAACTCAAATCAACTATCTAATTATCAGCTGCAATATTACTTATTCACAAATGTACACTATAAACAATTTACAGATTTAATTAAAACCTGCAAAACTCATGTGCTTTCTGCCCTAAGACAGCAAGATATGTTTTTTGATTTTTTATATTATATGAAAAAGAAATAAAACTACTGAAATTAACGAATCTAATATATTTACTGAAATTAAACAATCTAATATACTAATTCTATCTAAAATAATAAAAACAGTAAACAAACAAGCGACTAACTGACCTGGAAGCGCTCCTAATTTGTCCCGCGTAAGATGACTTCGAAGCTGGTCGGAGGAAGGAAACTCGCATCGGTTAGTCCATAAGATTCTCGCAAACGATTGGCTGTGGTGCTCTTTGAAGTGTTAACAGGAAAAACAAGACATATAAAATCATAACAATCATATGATTATAAATCTCTGCAATAAGGGAAACATGTTATGCAAAAACTTATATTTAACAATTCAATTCATGAAGAATATAAACATGTCATTCACAAACTGAATTGGACAATTATTATGTCTTTTATACACTTGGAAGAAACCAGATACGGATTACAGTGATTAAAATTTTATCATTTGCACTTGATTTAGATAGCAAAAGTAGTCATAAAGCAAATACAAATTGATATACACAACATGAAACAAAACATTAATATAATAAGCTAAAGCCATGACAAAACACCAAATTCTGCTTCAGTCTGTATTAGAACTCCATATCCTTGTTCTCCCACGAATGAGGATATCATTATTACAAAAATCATAAGTATATATAAGTCTCTCCATAGGGTAACACCTCCCTGTGGATAATATCAAAATGTTTTACATAATCTGGGAAATATCCAAAAATCTACTAAACTAGGAAATCAAAATGCAAGTGAAATCTTTGAAATATCCCCTAACTTCTCAACAAAGCCACTGCCATTTCGAATTGATCTGCAATAGACCAAAAATAACCAATTAGAAAGACATTTCATCAACAAAATAATAAAAAATTGATCCTACAGACTTAGCTACAGAATCATCTGATTATGTAGCTAGTCTAAAATAGCATACAGGACCAGATAGCAATCAAATGAAATCTTTTTAAAAGAATCAAATCCAATTTAATTTTCTTTTAATAAATATCCAAAACAAATCACTATAATTCCAATGAGTTTATCATTCAAATTTAAACCAAATCGAAAAGTGATTCAAACGAGACAGGTTAAAAATGCTCTGTTTTTTTAATCGCCATAAAATATGGTCAAACCATAACAGGACTGTTTCATATCAAATTAAATCAATGGTGAATCATATCGTATGAGATACGATTTAATCCAACACAATCATAATCGATACAATCATAATTGAACACAATCAAAATTGATTTGCTACGGCTGTAACAATGTGTATAAGGTTCATATTGTTTTAATCAAATACCAATATGGAAAGACTATTACGATTATTGCCAATAAGCATTCATCAAACTTCGCCATAGATTACAATCGTTGAGCATTTACATAGTCAACAGACAGGATCACATAATGATCGTAACCATCAACAACAGTGATAACCATAAACTGGGCAACAATCAAATAAATCATAACTGAGTTAAAAATAGAAACACATTGTAATCCTGGGCATAATCATTTCCGTTCCCACATCAAATTTAAATAATATATTTGTTGCAACATGAACCAAGATGATAACACGGTCAAACAATGTGAATCGATCGGTTGGGTATAACAGTTATGACTCATATCTATTCGCAATTTGGTTATGCCTTAACAGAATGGTATTCGAATTGGTCAAAAGACATGGAATAAAATATTAACAGTTAACCATTATTGCCAACCACATCGTATAGACTATAACCAATTTCGAATCGAAACATTGACTGTGTTTGAAATTGAAATACCAGAAACAACCTGTGTTTAGAAAAGATATTAACAACTTCAATAAGCAACAGAGTATTCAATTGAAACCAAATTAAAACAATCAAATCCATAATACGATCAATCGAATCAGAGCTAAATCCTATCAAAGCTAATTCGGGAAACAAAACGAAATTCAATTAATCAAAACAAAATTATATACAATAACGCATGCTTATGTGTCAAAACAAATCCACGCTGTAAACAGAGCTTATGAGTTTGACATATAAACAGGTGATAATCATACCAGTGAGACTGCTCGAGCTATGCCAATTTTGAATTGACGATCATTGTAGCCGACTCCACGTTCTTAAACAAAATCGAACCTGTTGTACGTTGTTTCTTATTAATGTCTGACGGTTTAGTCTTTTGATTGGTGATCATTGCAACTTGATCCTCCAAAGAATGAATTATGGACTGTAGCATTGGCACATCAAGGTAATACCTTTCTAACCATGAGCCACACTGATCACATGGTGGAGCAGCTGATTGAGATAGAGCAGGAAGGGGTTTTGACGAGTCAACGAGGGTTTCACAAGGCGTTTTGATGCCTAGATAATTAGGATCACTTTGCAAGAAAGGTGGTAGGTTTTTAACAAAATCGTATGAGGGTTTGTTACACAGACCTTCAGAATAGGGATACTCACTTGCCAGGTGGCGTTCCACCTCCGAGTCAGAATCTTCACTCACCATGATAGGGTCAGGGTTGACAGGAGATCTCGATTTGTTTCTTGCCATGCGAGAGATTAATCGGGCATTCTTATTACCTTTATAATTCACAGTAGGTTTGGCCTTAGGCATTTTAGCCACGGGTTTAACATTTTCCACATCCTCGGTGACAGAATTGGGTAGGTCATTGGGTGAGTTGGGTAGGGGTTTAGGTAACAGAGCACTGTAAGGCACAGGGGGTACTGACTTGCTCTCGCTCACCACAAGTTTATCAACCTGTGGTGGGCTTGAGTTCTCAAAATTATTTCGAATGAGAAAATCATTCCAACAGTCTCGGCGTAACCCCAAATGACAAACCACAAGCATTTTAATTAACCCAAAGTGAAAAAGGTTGTTATCGTCCTGGTTCCATTTGTATCTTTTAGACATTTTAAACAGACTCCTATGTAGGAAATAACGTATATTAAGCTCATAGCCCATGAAAACCATAAGTAGCCAAAGGTGGTACAAGAAAACAAAACCATACTGGCCCTCGCAGGTGATAAACTTCTTGGTTATCATCAACAATTCGTGCCAACGTTGCTTGAGCATATTCGCGGGTAAACCTTTGTCACAGGAATTCACCTTTCTTGACTGGAAGAGTAATGTCCACGGGACATCTTCCACTTTGCAATTTTTTGACCATCTCTATCCAGTAGCAGGCAAACCGGTAGCTAGACTAAGAAATTGCTCATCAATTTCCAACTACACATCCCCAACCTTGGCTTGACAGCCATCAAAGGTTAACATGAATTGCCGAGCCACACAAGGGTTAAAGCCATCAAACTTTCGTATGAACGGGAGCCATCCAAATTCCTCAAGGTCACTGTAAGCACCATCGAACATCAACAAATCTTGGCAACCATTGGGCTCAACCCTTACGACTGGAGCCATGGCGCGGGCACATGGTAGGGTTCGGATAAACAACAACACACAGGAGCAAAGATCATTTGGGCTAATAGCTGCGAACGATGAAAGGGGAAGTGAATTAATGTGCGCGTACAAGGGTGGTGGGATTATCACCACCATGCAGCATAGTAATGGCATAGTACAACGTTGTTCAATTAATCATAGTATCGTTTAAACCATGTTAATCGGCCAACCCAAGGATTAAACGGTGGATGGTATACCAATATGCCAATGTATCGTTTGAAATCATGAATGTTCAATATGAAAGCAGACCCAAAGATTAATATGAGCCCTCAAACCAATTGTCATTCAATCAAACCCAAAGTTAAATGTTTATCCAATCACGCCATTGCATAATTTCAAACTATTTCCATTCAATTTGAAATCAAACTCATATGTTACCCACACGCTTGTGTAATCAAAGTTTATAAAACATTGTGACAAGAGGTAAAATCGATAAGCCAAGAGCCTGTAATAATAAGGATCACATCATATAAAAACCAAAATCAACCATGACCCCTATGTAATCAAGTATAACCCTTAAATTTACATGCTCAATGCCTTATCAATCAAGTTGCGCAATCAAAGCAAGAATAGGCAAATGGTCATAGTTCGAAAAATCATTCCAGCCACTTGATAAAAAATCAAAGGTAAGTACCACTCAAAATATCGATAAAAACTATGACAGTTCAAATAACGATAGAGGAGTTTTCATGCTTTCAGTCGTGAAAACTAAATCGAACAATTTGCAAGTGTCGCATGAAATGAAAATATTGTTTATTTGCAAAATGCGATGGAAATTTGAAGTTCAGGAGACATAGGTGTAGGCAGTTTTTAGGGCAATTGAAAAAATTGAATTGGCTGCCAACAATGACATGATGGGAGAAGGGCCCACGCTGGCTAAACATAGCGGAACTGAGAAGGAAGGGATTGTCCAAGCGTCATTGATCCGGGCACGCTGATATTGGCCGTCGGAAAGCTGCACGCCAATTCCGGACCCCCCCCCCCCTCCGCTTAAAGGTAGAAAGGCGGGGGGGGGTCCGGAATCTCATATATGCCGTTGATTTGGGCGAGCGGATGCACGACATCCAGATCCATTCACTGTTTACCACAGGCACATTTACATCCGAACTTAGGACAAGTGGGTTTTTAACCCATCCTTTTTTATTCTAACCCCCTTACAATAAATATCGCTAACAGGTACATTGGTTAAATGCTTGATATGAGTTGTTACAATACATTGGCGCATGGTTAATATTTGATTTTGGTTTCAAATTGAATGATTTATGGCTTAAAACTATGGTGTAACGTCGATTGCGCGCGTTGGTTTATATGCTCACCATTTGTTTCATTGGTCGGCTAATTCACATAATTGTTGAACTATGCTATAATGGGTAGAACAACTATGTAAACTGGTGGTTGTACTTTCGTAATAACTCTTATGCATGGCAGAGATAAACTCCACCACCTTCGTACGATGGCATTTATGCCTATCCCTTATTCACCGTTTACCTATGTTAGCTCGCCTCGCCCTGCATGCATTTTACTCCTCTGTGTGCTATGACTCAAACCTTGTACTTACCGTGTGCTCAGCTCCATGGCACTAGTTGTGCGAATCGAGCCAAATGGCAACCAAGCCTTGTTAATATTTGACAATGCCCAGAAAGACTTGGAAGCTAACGCTTGGCTAACCTTCGTGCAGAGTTTTGGGGGTTTTAACCTATTTGTGGCACAATAGTTCTCTTTAACTTTTGATGGCTGTAGAGCCAAGGTGGGTGATATCTAGTTGGAAATCGATGAGGGATTTATCAGTTCTACTATAGGGTTACCTGCCACAGGTCAGCGTTGGTTCAAAAAATTGAAAGTAGAAGAGGTTCCATGGCCGCTGTTGTTTCTCTCGTGCAAAGTCACCTCTTGTGACAGAGGTATGACCATATCTATGTTAAAACCTCGATGGAATGACTTATTGATGCTAGTCAAGAAGTTCGTGACCTTTGAAGGTCGATACAGACTCGTTTTTCTCTACCACTTGCGGTTGCTAATGAATTTTATAGGGTATCCTTTAAACATGCCTTTCTATTTTCAGCGCAGCTTATATAAGATGTCGAAAAGATTTGAAAGGGAGAAGGCTGACAGTAGCCTGTTCCATCAAGGGCTTATTAAACTTATTGTTTTTTATCACTTGAGTTTACATGGTGATAGTTGGAGAGCTTTCGTTGCTCGATATGGTTTCGATGACATAAACCCTATACAGCTTGACAAGCCTGTGGTGAGTGAAATCAAGACTGGACCCCCCGTGCCCTTCCATATCCTATTGCCCACTCCTAAGCCTTCAATCGACCCTCCTATTGACTTACCAGACATTGAAATTGAGAAATCCGAGATGATTAAAAAGCTTGTAAGCAAAGAGCCCAAGGAAAACCCTGCCACTAATACCAAGGGTAAAAAGAACGCTAGGCTTATTTCAAGGATGGCTAGAAACAAACTTAAACCCCCTGCTGAGCCAAAGCCTATTGTCCTTAGCGAGGATTCGGACTCTGACATAGAACGTTTTTTAGCCGATGAGTATCCTTACTCCCAGGGTTTATGCCCCGAGCCACCTCATGATTTCATGACGAATCTTCCTCGCTGCCTAAGGAATAACCCTAGCTACCCTGGTATCAAATTGCCTAGTGAAACCCTCAGCGATGTGTCCAAACCCTCGCCTTCTCTTTCAAAACCCACACAGCCGTCATGTGACCAATGTGAGTTATGGTTGGAACGATACTACATTGACGTTCCTCTACTTCAATCGAAAATTCAATCGCTGGAAAGTCAACTTGAAGTATTGACCAGCCAAAGAGATGAGCTCCAAGCAACTGATAAAAAGCAGAAGACAACTAGCTCCATCCTTTTCAAGAATGTTGAATCAGCCATAGCCGTTATCAACTCCAAATTGTCATGATCCAGCCATACAGGTATGAATTTTGGTATCATTTTAGTTTCATGAATGATCAAGGTTAATATAATGACTTGAATTATGTGTTCAAATAGCTCTGTTTCTCATTCAAATGCCTATGTCATTCAGTGTTCATTCTGTACATTGTTTCGCTTTGATAAAAATAAGTGGAGTTTTGTTTTGATACATGATTTGATCATTCCTAGTTTAGTCATTGGTAGATTTGTAGCGGATTTGATTGGTTTTCGATTGGATTTGAATTGATTAAGTTGGCGAAATTCGTGGTTTGTTTTTAATTGGATTTGTTTCGTATCTACTTAGGGCAAGAAATTTTCATGCTAGATTTGGAATACAATCATGTTTTGATTTGATGAGTTTGGTTGTTACATTGGCTATCATATGATTTTCAATGCTAGAATACAATTCTAACTGTTTCCAATTTGAGAAGAACGACTCTGCTTTTACGCAAACAGTTCTCTCACTTAAGCCTGTGCAAATAATATTCATGCCCGAATCTTGGGATAGTTTCGATTCATGATGATTATGTTAAATCCCTCACTGTTTGATTCTCTTAAATGGATTGATGTCTATTTTCAATTGGTTTGATCACTTTCAGGAGTTAGAGTCACATCGTGAAAGCTGCTCTATTTGTTTTTAGTTTGCAAACGAATTGATCAATAATTGTTATCTTTATCAAATCCGGTTATAATGCGTTTGAAACAAATAATTTTTAAATCAAAGCAAATCTATCTTGATTGCCCAGTTTGCTAAAAACAAATGATCAAATAATTCTTATGAACCTTGTTACCAGCTGAGTGATTTCATTACGAGTTCGTTTATAGACAGTTATGCGCCAGTGTTGGTTTAGTTCGCTCATGGCATGAATTGTTTGTTGTATCAATACAGTTAAAGCAATTTGAACATGATTCTGTTTAGATTCGATTGTGTTACCTTTTGATGAGACGGCATAACAATTGCATAAAACTTGTTTTAATTGTATTGATTGCATTGGATATGAAACGATTTCCTTGTTGTTTGATCTGGATTCTGTTTACCCGACTTTGTGGTAACAAAAGAAACACAACACGCATATCTCTATGATCAGTTGAGTAATTTTGATCCTGTTGATTTCGAATGGTATAACCATTTCAATTTCAATCATTCATTTTCAAATAGTTATTGGATGTCCATTCAATTTAATTCTTTTAAAAGATTTTTAATCGATTTTGATGTTGATTCTGTGTCTTATTTAGACCAGCTACAGAATCGTAAGATTCTATAGCTAGTCTATAGGATCAGATTTTTATCATTTTGTTAAAAAATAATCCTTCTAACTTGCTCATTTTTGGCCCTTTTCAGGTAAATTTGAATTGAATGGGACATGATGGACAGTCTAGGGGAATATTTGTGTATTTTAGTTTTACTTTAGATTCCTAATTTAGTTAAACTTGAGATATCTCCCAAATTTTATGTAAACAATTTGATAACTTCCACAGGGAGGTTTTACCCTGTGGAAAAACTTATAAATACTTATTATTTTTGTAATAAGGATCATCCATGCTTGTGGGAGAACTAGGATTATGGATTTTTAATACAAACTGAGACAGGAGTTGATGTTCTGCTACAGCTTTCGCTTTCATAATATCAATCTTTTGTTTCATGTTTATGCATATCAATTTGCATTTGATTAGTGACTACTTTAGCTATCATGGTCTTTTGCAGACTAATATGATTGAATTAATGTGATCCATTCCTTTTTTCTTTCACTAATTTAAAGAATACAACAATTACTTAGTTCAGCTAATGAATGACAGATTTCTCTTCTTCATAAATTGAACTATTATGTATAGATCTTTGCACACAGGTTTATCTAACTGTGAAGATTTATAAATCATAAGATTGTTGTGATTTTTATGTCTTGTTTGTCCTGTAAACATATTAAAAATCATTGCAGCTATCGTTTACGAGAAGCTTCTGGATAATTCAGAGCGGTTTTATTCCTTTCGATCAGCTAAGGAGATTATCATACACAGGAAAAATATGGAACGTTTCCCAAGGTCAGTTTGCGATTATTTTTGTTAGTATATTGTTAGTATTTTAGTTAGTCATATTTGTAGTTTAGATTAGTGTTTTAGTTTAGTTAGTTTCCTGTTTCATTTCTTGTTCATAAAATCATAAAGTTAACAAAAAATATCTTTCTCTGTCTTAGGGCAGAATATAAATGAATTTTTCAGGTTTTATTTAAATCTGTAAATTGTGGATATTGTACATTTTGTGAATAAGTTATATTTCAGTTAGTAGTTAGATAGTTAATTAATTAGAGTTAGTATAGTAGTAGTTAGTAGATTGCATATATATAGTTAATCAGATTAGCTTAATTTGTTTTAATAATTAGTTTTAGTTTAGTTTGTTTAATAGTTAGTTTTAGTTAGATTAGTTTATTAGTTTGTTTAATTGTTTTTAGTTAGATTAGTTAGGTTAGTTAGTTTAGAATAGTTATTTTTTATTTTTTTTTATTTAGGATCTTAGATCGGCTAACGGAGCCGCTAAACCCATTAGGGTGGTTCATCCCAAACGGCTTGGGTTATTAGACAACCCCAGACCGGTTCCACTCTTCCAGTTGACGGACGGTCGATTTCGCCCGTCAACAAATGGCACTAGAAGGAGGGCCTGAACTTAATTAATGGCATGAGGCAGTCGGAAGACTCCTCCACCCCCTAATCGCTCACCTATAGTGACTAGAAGCCGTTCAAATGATAATATTCCCCTTCAAACAAAAACTACTTCGAACGACGATCCACAGATCATAATTGAGCCAACAACCCCTAATCCTACAGGTGGTGACATTCAAGAGATTGTCCGCCAATCTCTTATTAAAACACATAGTGCCTTAGCCCGTTTGAGGCAACCAAACCATCCGTGGGGTCAACCTTTGGATTTCTCTGATATCAGAGAACAATTAGGTGGCACTAATCCTACTGTGAATCCTTCAAATCCAATCTTAAATCCTGCTGCAGGAGGATCTGGGATACCTCCTTCACCACCTCCATCATCTCCTTCCTCTTCTGGAGGAGATTCCTCTGACAAAGGTGATTCCCCTTCTCAGCCTTCCACACCCACTACCCCAATGGTAAATCAGAACAACCCTGCTAGACCCTGGCTTGATCAAGATGTCATAGCTGTACCTGGAGCTCAACATCCTCTACCTAAGCACCCAGAGAAATGGCTTCCCAAGTTTGATCCCAACTCAAAACAAATAGCTGAGGATCACATTAAAAAGTTCATGTTAGCCATAAGACTCCGTAATGTCGAACATGAAGACGTTGTCTGTAGGTTGTTCCCTTATACTTTTGAGGGTAATGTATCCACATGGTACTTTTCCCAACAACCTCATACCATCGTGTCTTGGGAAAAGTTTGAGTCATGCATTTTGGAAAAGTTCGGAGACGGTAAACCTCCAGAAGTCCTAGGCATGGATCTTTCTACCTTAGAAATGAACCCAAAAGAAAAAGTTAAAGACTTTAATCAAAGATTCTTGACACTCAAAAACTGAATCCCTACGGATTCTATGCCTGTTGAAAGTCTTATAATAGCTTACTACACTAAAGCTTTGCATCAAAGCATAGCTATTTGGGTTAAACGATCTAAGAAATCCACGTTGTTAGAGGCCTTCGAGGAGGCCACCCAGATTGAAAAAGACATACTTAGTCTTAAAGACTCTTCTAACAACGAAACTGAGACTAGTTCTTCTTCCAAAAAGAAGATCGAAATTCTCCCCAGACCCACTCAAAGTAAAACACAACCTGAAAACTCCGATTTGGAAAACTTAACTAAAGTTGTTCAAAAAATGTCAAATCAAGTTATAGACTTAAAAAGGTCAACCAAAGAAGCTTCCTTGAGTAAAGGACCCTACAAACCTCCTTTCCGAAAACCTTTTCCTACCAACCGACTTAATCCAACCACCGAAGGCCTTAATCTAGAAAGTTTGCAATGTGCTCTTCAAACAATTCTAGAAGACCAAGATAACTTGATGCCTCCTGAAATTCCTGAGGAGGTAGTTGAACATGAGACAGTTCAAGAAGAAGAGTCTTCCCCAAACATTTTTGGACACTTCTCGGGTAGCATCTTCCAAGCTAACTTCGAGACAGTTCATCCTTATAATACCAAGAGTAAAGCAAACAAACCTTCTTCCGAAAACAATACAACTTCACCTCCAAAGCAATCTAAATCAACTGAAACTAAATAGAATAATGTGAGCCCCAACTTAGATTATGATGTAGTATAAGATCTTAAAAAGTTACGGGCTAACATTTCTATTTATGAGTTATTGAAGTTTCCGTTTTTGTTACAAAAAATGTTGCAAAATATCTCAGACAATGGCAAAAATGGTAATTCTAATGGTAACAAGGTTGTGCAAAACAAAGTTCCCCAGAAGACTTCCACTAAAAATAATCCTGATCCTCAAGATAAAGGAAGACTTCCTGTAAGTAATGTAAATAATGTAAATAATGTAGATAAAGTAGTCGTAGAAACTGCGAGTAAAAATCCACAAGCTACCACTCTTATCACTCGCAAAAATGTACCTCCTTTCCTTTTAACTTTCGAGATTTTTAATAGAAATGTGCACAATTGTATGGTAGACTCAGGGGCGTCATCTAATGTGATGCCTTGGTCTGTTTGCCAAAAGATTAACGCTGAAGTTGAACCATCGAATTTAAAAATCATACAACTTGATTGGACAAATGTCAAAGTTATAGGAGAACTAAAGAATGTGCTTATTAGGCTATCATCTAATCCCAAGATTCATCAAGTTATTGATATAATTGTTGTGGACATCCCAGAAGTGTATGGTTTGTTTGTAAGCAGGGACTGGTCAGAGAAACTACATGGTTATTTCGCAACAGATTGGTCTCATCTATGGCTTCCAGAGAATGACAAACCTAATAAAATCAAAGTGAATCGTGAGCACTACCTTAAGTTCATGGTCACAGATTTGAACAATCCCAACAAACCGTATACACCTTCTGCTGATTCGCCTGAAGTATAAGGGATGGACACCTTCTTCGGAAATTTCATGGCCGAGGCTTCACCTATCACGGATCCAGAATGACAGTCCGAGATTGTAGCATATATGCAGCCAACACCATCCACACAACAATCCCATGTGCCCGATGCAAATCAAATCTGGTCTCTTTATTTCGACAGGTCAAAGTCCAAAGAAGGAGCTGGAGCAGGCTGCATCATTATCGATCCGACAGGTAATAAAACATTGATAGCATGTAGGTTGGAATTTGAATGTACTAACAATACTACAGAATATGAGGTTTTACTGCAAGGTCTCAGAAAAGCTTCCAATATGAACATTCAAAATTTAACTGTCTTTGGCGACTCTGAAATAGTGGTTAGATAGGTAAGAGATTCTATCCATTGTCTGTCTCCGCATCTCAAAAGCTACCAATCTGAGGTATGGAATTTAATGAATAGATTTTCCGATTTCAATATAAATTCCATTCCTAGATTGAATAACTCTGAGGAAGATTTATTAGCTAATGTAGATTCTAAACTTCTTCCTGCAGAAGGCTTGTCCCCAGATGCATTCTCCATTGAGTTGTTGATTCGACCATCCATTCCTGACAACATCACGAACTGGAGGGTCTTTGACGACGATCAAAAGATCATCAACTTTCTGCACATGGAAGAAACCTTTCAAGGCGCGGTGATAGACGAACGCACGCACGATGACAATTTGCACGATTTTACGGTAATACCAGATCTGAAAACTCCTGAAGCTCTATCAGACATGGTAAATTCCATACCTAAATCTATAGTTATATTAGAGAAGTTTTATGGTTTTGAAGATAAATTTAAAAAGACGGTCAACTGTAAAACCAATAGTTCCTCGTTGTCTTATGAAAAAGTAAACTTAGGAACTAATGAAAATCCTCAGTGCATTAACCTAGGCTTGGGATGTTCTCGACAAGAAAAAGATGCATTTGTTAAATTATTTAAAGAATTTAAGGATGTATTTGCATGGACGTATGATGATCTTAAAACTTTCGATCCTAATATCATACAACATGTCATCCCTACGAAGCCCCAAACCTTACCCTTTCAACAAAAACTGAGGAAAATGCATCCTAAACTTGAACCGACCGTTCAAAAAGAATTGAATAAACTCCTAAATGCTAAGATAATTTTTCCTGTTAGACACACTCAGTGGGTTTCTAACCTTGTCCCAGTCTAAAGAAGAAGAATGGGGAAATCTGACTTTGTGTCAATTTCCGAAACCTCAATAGAGCGTCTGATAAAGATAACTATCTTGTCCTGCCCATGGAACATATCCTTCAATAGGTATCTAGTTCCGAGAGGCTATCCCTGTTAGATGGTTTCTCTGGATATAACCAAGTCTTGATGTCTCCACCAGACCAACTAAAAACCGTCTTCCGTACCCCGTGGGGCACTTATGTTTATCGTAAAATGCCCTTTGGATTGATTAATGTCGGAGCCACTTTTCAGAGAGCAATGGACATTGATTTCCGAGGCTTAACCAATCAATCCATCGTATTTTACCTAGATGATGTGACTATATTTTCTAAAAACAAAAACGATCATCTAGCTCACTGATCAGGGGATCAAATTTTGCTCAATTTTCAAAGTGCTCGGAATGCGACGAAAATAGTTCCATTGTGTCCATCTCGTCTTCCTGATTCTGGCGGTATATTTACTTTCGCAAACAGAGTCCGTATGGAGGATATATCGCGATCTGCCACCAAGCCAAACAGGTAAATATTTCTGATGCTGACTGTACCTGTGAATATAGTCCATATGGCCACGTGGAGGGTCGTACCATCATGGTGACGTGGCAGTTTGATGACATGGCATATTTTTATTGGATGGTGGTTGCCCAATGGAGTGTTGACACGTGTCATTTGCAGCCAATAAAGTTCAGACACGTGGCCCAACCCATTGGCACCACGTGTCACTATGTGGTTGGTTTATATGGTTTCATATATGTAAAATTTATATGGGGAGTCCACGGGGTTCGACCCCCGGACCTCCCCCAATACCAAAGCCTTTGAAACACTCTGCTAGCCAACATACCTGCACTTGTTCCTTGTAATATGTGTAATCGCATATGTATTTAAGTTTGTGTTTTGTATTACATGGAAAGGGGGCGAGTCGGGGCTTAGCCCCAACCCATAACATAAAGTTTCAAAACTATAACATATAGTCATATGTTATAAAACATATGCGCGGTGGTTTATAAATATGCGCACGGTTATGTATGTGGACGTGGGGTTTGAAAATATGTGCACGGTTATGTATGTGGTTGTTAACCAATGGTTTAACCATTCGCGCGGGAGTTACACAAATCCGTTTTCACGGTTTTCAAATGGTCAAATGACTTTTATGCCCAGCTTATGGTCGCGTGAGCCATATGACCCAGTGCTGAGGTGGTTAGGGGCTGGAGGCGCCCTAACCATTCTATGATTTGTACCGGTGCGCGGTTGCATATGGGTCTTGGTTTTTTTCGCTTAAATGAGCGTGTGTGCTAGGTTTGAAGCACAGGGTTACATTTTGTAGAACCAGAGACAACAAGTGGAAGAGGGAGACTTCAAGGAGGCCATCTTCTTCATTTTTCGACCATTTCAGGTGCCGAAAGAGCCCAGACAGGGGTTTTGGGACGCTGCGGAGCCATTGGAGCAGGCATTTTGTAATTTTGAGCACTGTAAGGCATGTTTTTGAGCACTTTGAGCAATTTAATAATAATGATCCATTGGAAGCCGGACCAGGAGATGTAGCCCGGAGTGGGGTGAACTCCTTTATCAAGTTGTTGTGTTTATGTGCTGATGTTCAATGTTTTATGCTGCCGTCTATGTGTATCTTTACATAAGTAATCCTTTATTATGTGTTGCAAATTGATCCGGTTTCTTTAAAACACATAACATTTAACTTGCAATAATTATTCAAGTTTCAAGTCTTCTTCATTTTTAGATCAAGTTGGTATCAGAGCACTGGTTTTGAAGACTTGATTGTTTGCAAGTTTTGTTTCTGATGCTCACAAGGTTGAAACTCACAAGAGGAGAAGGTCAAATTGTGGAGCCAAGTTCTTATCCGACGAGGAGGAAGCAGTTTCATTCATCGCGAGTTGTAGAGAGACATTCACCAAGCATGGCAGATGCAGAAGATCATGAACATGTTCCAGATGAGGAAGCAGACCTCAGATAGACTCTCATGCAGATGAGAGATATGATGAAAGTCATGTTGGAACGAACCGTGATGTCGCAGGGTGAAGGCTCTAACCCTTCAATGCATAAGGGAGGCGGTGGTGACAAGACTCCAGGAAGAAATGGAGGGAATGGTGCTTCTCCACCACCCTCTCCTCCTCCATCATCATCATCATCATCATCTTCTTCTTCTTCTTCAAGTTCGAAACATCTTCCCAATGGGCATGGTAAAACT